>OZ026818.1:7281237-7715247 GCA_964023185.1 Macaria liturata | reverse complement strand
TGGTGATGACTCCGCTAAATAAGAAGAAGTCAAAGAAGAAAGAACACGACGATCTCTCCATGGTGGTGGAGCCCCTCACATACCAGGACGCGGCGGCTACGTATGGACTGCAGCTCTATACTATACCTAAGAAAAAGAGCGCACAGGTACTTGTTGTTCCTTTCAGTTTATATTTCAAATTACAAAAATAAATATAATCCCACGAAAAACGGTTACTCGTATATGAAAACGTACGGGATAACGGTCAAACGGTTGTAAATGACAACAAAAATCACAAATAACACCAGTAGTTAAATGTCACTTAGTATTTTTTTTTTGTGTAGTGATGTTTTATAGAAAAAACAGAAAGGCGTACAACAAATCTGGTTGACATTAATGTTTTATGTTGAACAAGTGTTTTTTTATCAATTTCATTTATTCCCTATAAATTTTAATTGTTATTGCCTTTCAGTATATTCATTCATTCATTTGGGTGCTCCCTTGGGTCGGATGACACGTTAAATTGTAGGTTTCGGCTGTTTGTCTAGTATGGCAGTCGTTAAGCCATGTCAGAGGCCCTTCGGGCGGTTTGAAAACTCGACACCAGAGTTGGCCACTCTCATTCGACAAGAAGAAGAAGTGTATTCATAGAACTGTACCTTTGTTTCAGTCGCTCGCCCATCAGATCTGCGGCAAAGAGGAGTTCAAGCCGGAGCGCTTCCCGCTCGCCGACATCGTCGCGATGGCGTTCTGTCCGTCAAATAGACATCACGACAGGCTCGCGCTCGCCACACACACTGGCTTCGTGTTTCTCATACATGCTTGAACTATTTCCTTATATTATCTATATAATATAAAAGAAAGTGGTGTTAGTTACACCATTTATAAAAAAAACTAAACATACTACTTCTAACTATTACAAAATATTGAAAGGGGGTACTAAGAAAATCTTGAGAAATGCCTAAAGACGGTCTCAGTGCTTCAGCTCACTATCAGAAGCCAACGTGCCCAGCATACTGGCCGCATTACCACGCTGGATGGTAATACTGATACGTTGTGCTAGAAAAAGGACAGCATTTTGGGCATGCGTCGCGTCAACCAAGCGCTCCGAGAGGTTTAGGAAAAATAAAAGAATATTGTAATACCTTATATGTACGTAATACATATATGATGATATGTACGTATGTAAAATATGATCATCATTGGCCTTAATTCATCTAAAATCATATAAGATTTCCTGCCAACATGTGTTTACAAAATAAGAAAGAGTTCTAACATGAGAAGTTGAGAAGTCAACCTTTTAGTTTTTGTCTGAGATAATGTTTCCATTTTATATACTAGACTAACTATCGTAATAATGGTGATATAATTGTTGGTGAAGTGATTATCGAGATTATAATATTTAAGCGTAAGCAGGAACAATAAAGAGAGTTGAAACTTGCTGAAGAAAATATTGGCTATGTTAATATTATGTTCACAAACAAGTACCTAATTAAACAACATACCACAACTATCTGGTATACAAAAATACAATATATATGAGTAACATGCATAGTTCCGTAAATGACCACTAGGGGCGTTTATCGTTTGTTTCGTACATTTTGCTTTGTATTTATAACCAAATTTATTACTAAAAAAAAACATGCTAAGATATGTAATTGGTTAGATATAAGAAATTGCCATTATAAAAAGCATTATTAATAAATGCAATAAATGTATTGTTAGTTATATATTGTATATCTTGCTAGGCACAAGCTAGAAACATACATAATGTAAATGCGTATAATTATATAAGTGCAGACTGATTAGATTTTTATAAGCCTGAGGCTAAGCGCGGTTGGAATTATGAGTAATATTATGTAAAAAATATATAATAATGTAATAAATGTATAATAATTCATATACAGTGTCTATTGCATAATGAAGCAGTGACATAACTGCTTATAACTTATGTAAATAATATGCTGTCTTTGAACTTGACTTATTGTTAATATTTATTGTGAATACTGGCTGCAGATAACTACCTGTCACTTTAATATATAAATATAATTAGTTGTTATTAATAGAATATGATGTTGAAAATAGATTGTTTTTCGAACCTCAACCACAACAAAACTTTATAACTTGAGTTTTTTTTTATAGAGTGTATTATCAAACTTCAACCACAAAAAAAGGTTACCACTTGAGTTTTTGTTTTAACCTTTAAATGATTGTAATTAAATTAATGTTTTACTTAGGTAGGAATTGTAAAGTGGGTCAAAATGCAAAAAATTGATTTTTTACTTCCGTAGTTAATTGCCACTAATATAATCCCACCAATATAATATAATAATTATGTTAAAAAATAGCACAAGCAGTTCAAATAACAATAGCAAAGTTTTACTTTTTTATAATAAATTAACAGAAGATCCCCTACATAAATTTGTAGCAAACTGCATCGGATGCAAATCGTCTTACACTTTACTTTTACGAGTAGTTGTACTTTTTAATAAAATTAGCATTTAGCAAGTTGCAAACGCATTTAGTGCTAAAGAATTAATTTATTCCTAGGTTAAAAAAACATTATATCGGATTTCAGTGTGATACTATTGTTTATACTTTCTTTGTATATAATGTAACCTTGTATATTTATTAATATAACATTTTATAAAGCATCGCTACTTGTTACTTATTAAATAAATTATTATGAAAAAAATATGTTGCAATTTTTAATTATAGCCTATTGATATTTATTATTTCATAAGAAATCAAGATAAACGTTAAAATTAAGTGTCATCATCAAAAATCTAACTGTGTATGTTCCTCTTTCACGCCATAACGGAGTGACGGATCATCGCGATTGTTGCTTTGGAGCCTGGATTAATAAAAATAAATACAGCCTGGTAGAGTTCCAAAAGTTACAAGATTGTTATTGTCCCAAAGCGAAGCCGCGGGCGTATACTAGCTTAAAATAAAAGCAATATCGATGTAAAATAAGATGTGCAGAGTACACGTCCAAGTTTCACGCAGTGAATTTGTCAGGGTTTATTTTATCGCGCCGTGGAGCCCGAGACACGGAGTGGCTGCGACGCTGGCGCCTGGCTGTAACTCAGTGCGAACGCAGTCGCTGCAGAGTCGGGACGTAACGCATTGCCGCTCGCCACGCCGACCGCGCGCGTATTACACACGCAACCACAACACGAATATAAAATCTTTTTATTGTTTAAAAACAAATCGCAATAGATACTCTTTCATAAAAAAAATTCAAAAAAAAATATTGCCGAGAAAAATTATGAACTAAAAACCCTCAAGCCCTGAAAGGCGAGTTTTAATCCAATAAGTGAAAGACAGTGCTGCATCATGATGATGGCAAGTGCGAAACTGGTGCGGGACTGTAGTTCGGAGCTAAGTTCGGACGTCAGGTCTCTCTCCGTGGCGTCTTCCACGGAGGAACAGGAGTCCACCACCACGGAGTCGGAGTTTACTGAGGAAGAGAAGGAGTATGAGCTGGAAGACCTGCAGATACTCAAGACTATTGGTGAGTCTCTTTTGAATTAGTTGTTTTCATAATACTTATTACAAATAATTAATAATTAAGTTAATTTCAAGTTTGTCTTAATTTTAAGTTTGTATGTTTCATTGTGTTTTCTTCCTGTTTTTAGTTTTTATAATAAAGTGTTTTCTATCTATCTATCTATCTATCTACATTAGCCTAATTTTATGCACCGATGTAGTGTGAGATACCGCGTAAAAGTGGGTGTTTTTCACAGATTAAAGACCTAATGTTTTAATATTTCATGCTAGAAAACTACCTACTGCCTACATGTATTAGTATTTGTACTTTATTTAGTTTTTTACTTGACGAGTACACTGCTATAATTAAGAAAATAAGCATAGAAAATAAGTTAAGCAATTATTTCCATATCTGAACGTTTCGACTGGGTGTAAGTAGTACCTATAGAGTAACTTTTTTCCATCGCAGGTTGGAGTCGGAAAATCTCAATAAACAAATTTTAAAATAGCTTGAAACTTTAACTTGAGTTTTCTGGATTTTTCATTTATTATTTTAATTTATTTCTTTATTGATTTTTACTAAATTCGTTGTACGGGTTTCAATCTTTTTTGTATCGCTAAAATAACCTTTGATAACATTACTCGTATATGCATGTCATAGATTGTTAGAAAATAAATCATAACACGAAAAACACATAAATAAATAAATATTAACATATTTTTTTTTTGTGTATTTTAACTAGTTTTTCATTTCCGATTTAGCATTACACATGATGTAGGTGCAGCGGAGTTAACAAACTGTTTATAGATGAGAGTTCTTGCCTTATAATAATCAGAATAAACTTTTGAAATGTTCACTGTTGCTCTAAACGACGCGATCCTCTCTGGAGCTTCCGCTTTCCTCTACTAGTTAAACATGTCTTCAATATTTAAATATGACCTTAGTATATCTGTGATTAGAATATTCATGTCGCCTTTGGGTACAGAAAGTTACCGCCAAGTCTCATAAATCACGCATCGATTACTTAGATATACTTACGCAAGGAAGATGCGGTACATTCACTTTAAAATTCACCAAGAACCGGTACACACATTCATTTATACCTTTAATATATTCACTGGAGAAACGAGAGAGACAGTAGTCAGAATTATTTATAGAAGAGAATCATAATTTACTTCTAACAAGAAAGATACATGGTCATCGTCGCGATACCGATATAGTAAAAGTGACATGAATCAGCCTCCCACGCGGCTATGGCGAATAAACAGTGAGATTTCACTGGAGAACACTCCAAATGTTCATGTGTTTTTCCATTGGAAAAGACCAAGTTTCTATAGTTAACACCTACGACTAGTTTTCCTTTAACGGCTCAAGTTTCATCATTAGCACTACAAAGGATTCAGGCGGGTTGTTCAGGAGGCTGTATTGTTTAAACATGTGCATTGAGTTACATATTTACCGTACGCAGTATGAACTCGTGTGTAGGGTACTAGTGCATAGAAATATATTACTGGTGTAATATAAGTTTATAATTATATATTTTTTTATTATAAATTATATGTAACAATCTGCGTTGATCCACAGATTTTTTGGTATTTTGTATTACTCCGGAGAGTATGCTGTATGCTTTTGTGTGCGGAAGATGTTAAATTTGTAATTGATGTTTGTTTGTATTTGTAAATAAAGCAGTAGTCATATAAAAAAGGTTCCTATTCAAAGATCTTGTATCTGTCCCTTTGTTGCTATTATAATAAAAAAATAGCTTTACCTATAGCCTAAAAGTTAAAGGAAAAGTAAATGTTATGATTCCTACGTATTTCCTCTACAATTTAGCTCTGCACTATGTTGTATTATTCCTATGCCTTAGGTAGGTGTTGATTTTCTTTGTTTGCGTTTACCATCACCCATTGTATACCAAGAGCTGAGCATGTGAATTTTACGATCAGATTGATAAGAAATGCAGCAGGAAATTGTGTTTATGTAATAATGGCTTTTCCCATATCGACGGCTGGATGTATATTGTGGCGGCCTTATTACTGACTAACCTATTGAATAGAATGGACTATTGTTATAGTAGAGCAAGCAAGATTTTGTATTTTTCTAGCCACATACTTGTAGCAAAGAAAAATTGACGATGATTACAAAATTAAAGACGTTATTAATCAACATTAAATGAATAAGCTAAAAAGTTATACAGTAAAAATAAAAATATCGTTACATTTATATCCAAGCAAGATTTTGCTAGTTGCAAATATTAGCGAGACGTAACAAAATCGAGAATCTTATCTATGGATAGCTACAGAATAAAGTCAAGTTAGAATAAACCACTTCTCAAACTTATACAGAGCATATTACAACAGCAAATTTAAATTGCACGGCTTTACCGCTTCTATTCAAATGATGTCATAATCGTAGAATATTTTGTTATCCACCATAAATGCCCGTGAAGATTTATTGTTGGCAATATATCGCGAAGTATAGAAAGCTGGTTTTTACGACGTTTCCTTCTACATACAACATGTTGGCTATCTACATCTCGTCGCGTAATAGCTGTCTGTCCGTCACTTGGTCGGTAATGGTTGCAGTCATAATAAGATAGCCGGTATTTCATCCCAGACTTGAACTTTTCTTCATACAAATTGAAGTAGGCTTTCTATTTATTACATGTTATTGATAGAAACAATATGAATATGATTTAAAAGTAATGTGATTTAAATATTATTGATGCTAAATAATATCTGAGCAAATCTATATTAGTTCTACGGAAATTTCCCTTTTCACTACGATTGATAGCACGATGTCGTATCACCTTCGTTTGTTGTCATAGAATCTGATTTCAGATAACCATATCGCGAAACCGGCTTAGAAATGGATCAAGGCCGAAAAACAGAACTAATAATGCATGTAATTATTGATAGGGATATTATCAATGTGCGAGTAAAGAGTTGAGTGCAATCAGTGATTAGGTACACCTCTGCCTCGACCTAATTGTGCTATGAGAGAGGTATATAATATAGGCCAAGGGCGATCGACTCGCTCCGGCGCGGCCTACCCGGCAGAACTCTCCTCCACTCCACATTGACATTTTCCTCAACATATTTTATAAAGTTGTTTATATTTTCAAACTGTAAATATTCTTAAAGATGAATAATAAAATCCGAGGCCTTGTCACCTGAAAATAAAGCAATTTATTTTCACTTTTGATGTGGAATAGAAGAGATACCAAAATGTCAAGGAACAGGAAAGTCAGATAAACATGTTTTTTGCATTATACAAATTACGTGCTATAAATAGCTTATTCAATTGTAGCTAATAGTACTTGTTGGAAGTTTTTTGCGTGTTAGTCGCTAATTAAAGCGCAATACCCCCAGATAAAAGCCTGTTTTCATTAAACAGTACCTACTAATGTATTTTGATTGCAATCACAAATCAAATAACCGGAATAACAGCTTGTTATCTTTCCGATTACCTAAATGAAGCCTTTCTATTTGTACAAACTCGCGTATTTTTAGAGTCATGGGACTACTGTGTGTGTTTCGATACAGTGGATACAAATGTATTAATTCGTGAAGTTTTCCGTACAAACTTGCGAGTCATTATTTTTAAATGGCAGTTTGTAATGTAAGTGCAGTTTATCACAGCAGCTTGTTAGTAGAGGCACGTGGCTGTCTTCTTTTACATACGTTCACCACTTATTTGTAAAAATGTTTTTTTTTTTTATCATAATGTCAACACAATGTTTAGGTAATGTTATTGTTCTCCTCGTTATGTTGTGGGTCGTATTTTGAGGTCAACTACCAATTTAAGGTATTAGTATTAGGTACACTGATATAATTAGTTAATTGTTTTCGCTTTGTAGATTCTATTCTAAAGTCTAGTGTTTATTGAAGGCTATTGGAAACGGATATTTTTGTCCTTATATTTTCGCCACATCTGATCTGCAAGTTAGATTTAATTACGCATATGCAAATCGCCGGCAGAAATCGTCATAAAACTTCATAGACATATTATACAGCACGTTTCTCTGAGTGCTAAAGAAAACTGCAAATATTGGCGAAAGTAGCAAACGCAGAAGTGATAGTGAAATGTAAGAACGCATGTGAAGAAATTAGTATTCTCAGAATGCATTAAAATCTACACTAGATTTTAGATTCTTGCTTAGGTATGGTTTCGTATGAGAGTGGTGAAATCTGGCAAACAGTTAAAAAACGCGCTAAGCGCTTAAAATATTTATCAATAAATACCGTGGTATGTACATACCTACTTGAATACGTATACAACGAACAGCTGTGATCTCCCTATCCATAGATGGACCACGATGTATGACATCTGGTCACCCATCCATGAGCTGGACCAGCGAGGCGTACGATTAAGAGACGAGTCAAATGACCAAAGAATTATTTAGAAGCTATAAATGGTTTAAACGCATGCGAAGAAATAAGTACTTCAAAATCTAAGTTACGTTTTACAACTATTTTCTTCTAAAATCAGTGGTATAGATAGCCCGTGGCCCCTCATTTGTTTTTGTGTGCTCACAAAGCCCCTCTGGCGGTATAAAGTGAAAATTACAGTAATAAAATGTTGAGCACTGTAATCTCATAAGCTGTATGAACACAATGAAGATGTGCTATGATTGGATGTTTACTTGCTGGTTGTACTGGGTTACTCTTAAACATATGATTTTGAAATAGCTTCAGAAATGTTAATTCTTAGATAAAAAAATATTAATGACAAATGACTGGTACTGTCTCAGCTATAGATGCTTGCCTCTATGAACGAGTATTTTGTCACTTCCTAAATATTAACGTTCATTATTGTTTTAAATTTCTCAAAGGTGAAAAAAGGTCTTTTAGTCGAATTAGCTAACAACAAGTTACAATTTACCCTGAATAGCGTACTGTCTAGCTCCACTAGAGTTTATTCACTCCTATAAGAATACTTTGTCGTATTTCCACTCATACATACCTACTGACCTTTTGGTAGGCGTAGATCAGTACCTACCATACATCTTGGCAGGTTGCTGATCGTGTCATATTATATTGGCGGATATAACTATATAGTAGATTATTCTAAAAGTATTTTCTTTGATACCGCCTCACCGTATTGGCTTTCAAATTGTGCAGTCGGTGTGAGTGGTGTTATGTTCATGTGTATTATAAAGCCATGTTCACATAAACCTGCCTCGTCTTACCTTCCTGTCTAGTAAAGGTGTACCTTACCTTAGATACATACTCAGAGATATGTACTCTACAATGTATAGTATATATATTATCTGTATGTACTGTACGAGGTTAAACAGAGCACAAACAGTGTCTCGGAGTCTCAGAGACGTGCATTATCCTCTGGCTGCTCTAGTAACTCCGCTAACGATTGTGTCACGACACACTCACTCGCTCTAAATATACATTTTACTATCTCAGTTAAAATGAAAAGTTTATAGTGACAGTTTGGGAGCATCTGGGGCAAATACCTGGAGATTCGTAAATATTTAATGTTGTAATAGTGTACTAGTTTCCCCACTAGCATCACAGATGCAGCATTGCTCATTACTATAAGACATAACTTTCGTAAAGCTTACATTTATATGCGAGGTTTTATTGGAAACTTTCTTTGTAGTGAGCCCTACCTTCCACGGATGACACATGTGTTCAGTTAGTAATTTTGTAACAGTGTACTACTTTACTTTATCGAAGTTTCTAGAAGTCAAACTATAGCCCGAGCGTTGAACTCTATAGATAAACAACCTTAACAGATGCCAACAGTGTGGCAGTGTGGTCGCAGCTGCGGCAGTCTATCTAGCTCTATCTACTTCTAAGACTGTCTATAATAGTAATGTTTTCTAGTACAAGGCCTATGCATTTCTCTTATACACACATGTGTGCATCGCAGAGTATCATGTTCCATGAATGACCGTGTTGTAATGTTTACTCACGCGCCGAGATAGCATTTGTCACGCGTGATTACCGACTCACTATGTGGGTTACTGTGCCGCCGCGCCGGCAGTCTAGGTAAATTGTTATGATATTGTACTTTATTTTTCAATTATTTTTTTATCCGAAAACCAAGTAGATCCTGTTGTGATTGTTTTATCTCTATTATGATTCAATATATTACTGCTTATTAATTTCTCGAAAAAATGTGAGTTTCTTACTTAGTAATTAGTTAATAATTTAAGAGATTTGTGGATTTAGTTTGTACTATGCTCCTTATAAATAGATGAATAAATGGCTTTTTTATTTTATTTTATAACTTAAATACCTACATACAATATCTCCTAATGTAACAGCTTGCTAATAGTGTTCAAAACCACATTTCCACTGCGATATTTATTGGAATCGCTTCCTTTGGTCACCTATTTCTTAGAATAGACGAATGATGTTTGTTGAACAGGGAAATTGCCTCAATAAGATTCTCGTTAGGTTAATGTTCTATTTTTTGTGAAGTTTGTGGTCTAATGCTCAGAAAGTTCGTGTTTTCTTTGAACAAATTCTACAATTTGGTAACTTATTGTAATGCTAATATATCTCCATTTTGTAATGTATTATATTGATAAGGAAGAACATAGGGCTTACAATATCCACCTGCAATACCAATTGATTACCAAAATTGTTGTAACGACTTTCATAATTCTAGAAATTTCATAAATTTTGATTCCAAGTAGGTATTTCTCATGCCAGTTAAATAAAGCTTGTTACAATGCAAAGCGGGTACTTACCCAGTTTTATATTGTTAACAATTTACATAGTGCAATTTTCACACGCAAGAGCTTACCATTGAAAGCGCGGAGAAGAATTAAGAAAAGAAAGTTATGGAACAATACCTACGTTCTACTGACGCCAGCAGAAGGTAGTAGGTTTTATTGTAGAGGACTGAACCGGTCTCAGCAGGGCGTCTCCCAGGAGTTACGGCGTATTGTTGATGATATCTCGTATCATGGATATATGTATGTATCATGATGTGGGTCTTGTGCCTGAAAATAAGGAACTTTTATTTTATTTATTTATATGTTTGTAGATTTAGACTTACTTCGTCTGCTAGTTGATTTGTTATCCGTAATTTGTGATTGTGTTGCAATATCAACAAATCTAAAGAAAAATTAAGATTACCCCCTGAATTGGACATGGATTATCATTGAAAAAAAATAACATTATGATATTATTTGTTAATACTCTGTGACCAGCAATCATGTAAGTATATCGAATTTGATGTAAATCACTTACTTAGTGGCATTGGCACATTTACTAAGTTACACATATAACCAACACTATTGTTATTATAACTTGGCCAATATCTGCAATGCTTATTTATGCGGGCGTCGAAGTAAAACTGAAGGCCGGAAGTCATGTGATGATTATCATTATAATAATTTAGTAGGAATATTGTATGCACATATATATTCTGTTTGAACCAGTGAAACCAGAGATAATTGCGAATGGATCTTATCTGTGTTCTTTACAATTTGCAAATAAACGATATGACTATGACTATGACTATCTTCCAAATCATAACGGCAACAGTTTTAGTTCATACTTGTACTGGATTTATTCTACAATTCATAGTATTATCACCATGTTATTGTATTTAGTATAAAAATAAGGAAAAAGAAGGATAATTTTTGATCATGATTTAATGACCGTGATCAGTTAGTCATAATTTTTGTAACCACGGAGAGTATAGTAGACTTTCTATCTTCATCGGTCGTTTTCAACTTGATACCGATCTACAAATAACTATGTACCTATGTATAAATAAACAATATAAAAACCAAAAGAAATGCGAGCATTTGCGTGTAGAATAAAATTGAATTGTACATCTTTTCTACACACGCATTCACTTGTAATGTACGTCAATCGATCCAATAATAGAATTTCGATGGGAAAAGGTACCTATGATGTAAAAGAACGCATAAATTCGATTAGATTGCCTACTGAAGTTCAAGGGATTCTCAAGGGTAAGGCAATTTGTTATAAGGTAGGTACATACATACATCTACTCGTACATGCCTCTATTAAACCTTTGAAACAGGCTGCGGCTTCGCGATTGATTCGATTTGATTGAATGTAATGGTATAAATAGCCAAAGTACTTGATATAATTTACTAGACAGTATATTTTGAGTAAACGATCAGGCTGGGATACAGTATGGGTACTTAACTTTCCACCAATCCCCATCAATTTTACTTTCAAGATAAATATCAGCAATCACTGACACATGACATATCGTTATGGGTATTTGTTTATATCGCGAATTTCATATCAGGCACCAAAAGGGATAAGCGCTTACGTATGCATTTTAAAAAGGAGTAGTTAAATGATAAAAACTATTAATTAATGCGTAGGTATTTGCCGTTCGTCTATCCACCAAACTTATAAGTTGGACACGTTGGCCAACAAACAATTATGAGATATAATTCACATCACGAGAAATTATTCATAAAAGTTAGCTGCAATATATTCTTTATTATCTGTCTTCTTCTTATCGAATGAGAGTGGTCGGCTCTGTTGTCGAGAGTTAATCAAGCCGCCCTAAGGGCCTCTAATATTTATACCACATATGAAGTTATTCACACAGAACAATGTTTTGAAAGATCAGTGTAACTGTTGCTGCCAAAACGTGCCGGAACCGGTTAAAATTATAACCGATGATTGCAAGATTATTGACGGATTATGCACCCCGTGTTTACGTCATATATATCAAAACAGCCGGATCGAATGCGTATTTCTTACGTAAAACGTTTTATTGTTGATCTGGAGGTATCAACAGGGGTTAGACGTTGTTTATCTAGGGGCAAATAAAGCTGAATAAGCTCATAATCTTTTATAGTTAGGTATTTGGTAATACTAACGTATAAATATATTTTCATACAGAAGGCCTTAATAAAAATGAAGAAAACCTTTAAAATCTTAAAGATGCAGAAAACGATTTATGATTTATTCTCAGCTTAATTTTGATGTTTTCGGGGAACTTTGATGATAGGTTGGTAAAATGAAAAACAGTTTGAGTAAAATTTATTAAAGAAGATACCTTACCTATATCTTATAAATTTATCTCACCTCACCTAATGAGTTCTTTACACAGCCACGATAATGTGGCTATAAAACCACTAGATCAAAACCTGGTGAACTGTATGAACCCATGAATATAAAGCACTTGTGCGTTAACAACCAAACCATTACATATTCATTGCTTACCTGCAAGAAATTAGCATATTGACACTTGTACAATGGCATATTATGTACAGAAATATAAACATCCACTGTACTTACATAAATAAAATAAATTGTTTTACTAAGAATTAAGAGAATTAGTATTCGATTTTTTAAATTTCATTACACACGTAGGCATATAAATGTAAACCGCCTTAAGTATTTTGAATTGTAATTTGCTTTTAGATGAACTGTAGTCAAAAAGGTCTGGTAGAATACCTTACACATGTATGATGCTAAAACTGTAGTAATTAACGTTTTAAGTATTTTCTGGAAAGGCTCTATTTTAGTTAGTTACACGTGCCACGCTGAAACCTTTCAGTACAGCCTTGAAACATGTCAGCCGAGTTTTTTGCCACTATAATCTACTGAAAACAAGTAGGTAAAGGTTTATAATTAAAAAAACGTAGAAAAAACGTTAAGACGTAGAATTGTGCGTGTCAGAAGAATTTCTACCTTTTTAGCGTTCTGATGGTTCCAGTAATAATTAAAACAGGAATAACCTTTAAGGTATGCGTGTATAGAGTTGATTATTAGATGGAGTTATAACAAAGAGTAATTCTAGGAGACCATTGGGTTAACGTTTTTACCGTGATCCCTGGGAAACACGCGAAGGGTGGCTTGTCTGAAAACGTTTTACATCTACCATCGTCACGAACCCGTGATATTTCCGCATAAAAAATCACACAAAACCATGGTTTAGCAGTTTTTTTATTCCATATAAATAAAAGTGTCCGTTAAAAGTAATGTTTAGACATAGGTAATGGCAAAAAATCTTCAAATAACATTGATTTTTAAAGTCAGTCTTATTTGAAGACATGATTCTACCAATTAGCTCAGAGTACCTATTAACGATATTCTAATAAAATGAAATGTATACTTTCTAGTGTTTTTTCATTTTATAAATCCTTAGGTTATATACTCTCTATGCAGAGATGAAATAATCTAAAATATCGATGAATCAAAGGCAACATAAATAACGTAACAATTCAATCGGTTACAAATATTCAAATTGGTTCAAATATAACAAACAAAAAATTAAAAAAAAATATGTACGAGATATGTACTGACCTAAGTAAGCTAATTGCATTTATCGCTTTATGCATTTTGTCCTCGAACTGGGTTGCATTTTAATCTCGTAATATTATATAGTGGTTCCGGTTTCTTTTGTAATACAGACACAATAGTTTGGTAATGTAATAACGGTCAGTTTAATTTTATTGTTAAACTCAAGGATCTAACTAGGAAGTGGAGACGTAAAACAATATGGCGGTAAAAATAGATATAAATGCGATACAACCGCGTTTATTCTAAGTTTATTCCCAGTTATAATAAATAAATAACCGAAAATACGTATCAAAGCAATATTTTCATAATAATGTGTATGATATGATATAGTGTATTTATGTAGTTTTACTGATTAGGATGAAATTAGACGTGGAGATAAATTAAACCTAATAATTATACTTACCCTGATAATTAAACTTACCCTGGATTCATGCAGTGAATATTGAGGCCGGATCACTAAATTGCATAATATAACTCTCGCTCGATAAAAATAATTAAATTGGAGTATAAAAAATAATTAAGTATTAGAATTTATTAAAGAAATTTTCCTTTTATGAACTGCACTTTACCAGTTTGCAATGAGTTTGAAAAAACTTATCTCGCATTTCAAAGTTACCTAAGACGGTACGATGTAAAAACTTTATCAATAAAAATCTGGTCAAACTACTTCCACAAAATGAATTGATAGCTTTCTTGATAGGTCCAAAATCTACTAATAATAATCATCTGTAGAATTTTGGATTAAAAACTTTATCATTTAAAGGTTTGTAGAGTTTGTAAAACTTTATGTCTAGTCAAATATTCTTGACTGAAATGAACCGCAAAATTCTCATTATTTTGGAATTTACTTGATCATCAACTTGACTAATATTTGACTGTATTTTTTGATAGATGTTTTCGTCGTTGTGGTTAAACATTTCATCATTTATTACAGCTAAAAAATATAGATTACCTACGAAAATAAAACTTTCTTAGTATTTTTTTTTTGTTATTTTACATTGAGACTTTATGGTAAAAAAGCTATTACGTGTTGCAGCCCAAAGATGAATCATTATCATAAGCAGTAACATTACTTAAAGACAAAACGATACAATACATCTTAATTCAAGGTTCAATCTAATATGATTACTACCCACCTTCAATCAGCAATATGCTGATGATTCATAGGTTGCCGCCATCGGTTCTGGGTTTCTCAATTAATTTCTCAATTAGGACCATAATAAAATGTAAGGTTTTAAACGAGCAAGGAGCTAGTATTGGTAATTATTTGCTTGAAAATAATTCCAGCTACTCTGTTTACTACTTACTTTCATTCTGTAACTTGAAATATGATGTAACAATGATTTAGCCTTAAGATGTAACCTAACGGGTTGCATTTACAAGTAGAATAGTAAACCTGTTGTGTATAGTATAGTTAAACTCACGCCGCAGGCTGTTATTGATAAATTTTTAAATGCCGTTTAGACATAATATCCATTAGCGTGCAGTGAATATATTAGATCGATCGGTTGCATAACTAGAGTATTTAAACGTCGTTATTTCCTATTAGTTTAACAGATATTTTGTAAATCAAGTTTTACTTACATTAACGGAAGTATGTATTTACTTCATATGTGATTACCTAATAGATCTGATGTAAATAATATTGATGAAATTGACATATTTTGTATCATTATTAAGCAAGAAAAGTTTCAGTATGTAGTAATATACTTAACCATACTTCAAAGTAGTCTGAGAACAATGATGACATAATACGAGTCGTACTTATCACCTTAATCTAGTTTTTAGTTGACTATACTTATGTGATTCCTTAGTATAAACCTAGAAGAAGTATTACAAGAAACTATTTACCCAGACAAAATTCTCAGTTATTTCTGCATTATTGAAGCAAATTAGTCAGTAGTAACATTTAAATCTAAAGTTATGCTAGAGAATGGCGACTAGTTTAACTAATTCGGACCTTCATCCGGTTTCTACTTCTAGCTGAACATTTAGGTAGGTTTGTACAATTATACATAGACGAAAATATATAAACTGGATAAATATAGCTATTTCTAATTATGGCATCAGTAATTGTCGCCGAGACTAATTGGTTTCAAGTTGACTCCAGATTTAGCTACCATCATTTTGTATTTCCGTGAAGGTAAATTATTTTTAAAGGAATTTTGGCATATGAAGCTAGTGCATATTGCATGAACCTTGAGGTTACCTACCGTGTTGTTAGCTACCTACATACATAATTTCACAGTCAATCACAACAAATTAACACACAAAGCCTTTGTTTTTACTTATCCTGACGCAAATTATAATGCTGTGTTAATTTGGTATAGACGAAACAGAGTGTGTTCATTCATAAATTAAACAAACTGAACCGGCGACACTTGGAAGGAAGCCAAAAAGCAACGCTTTGACTTTCATCCTTGACATGAAGTAGATAGTAACATTAAAAATAATAGATTTTTATTTATCTTGTAATACGAGATGTTTCACTAGTGGGGCTGATGTAGGGTAATTTCTACACAGCTGTTATAATGTTCAAAGTAAGCTATAATCTTAATGATTATGAGGAACGATAGCATTATCCGTCTCCATCATCGCTGCTATTGCTTAGAGCTTAACGATTATTGTGTCTTCGTTTAGTGTTCTTTAGATAATTGAGGGCAATACAAAAAGTAGCATATAACACATATAGAACTTTATACTAATACCATAATGTCAATAATAGTGAAAATCTATCGCTCAATTGGGCATGACTAAAAAGACACAGTCTCAATAAAGTATGATGCAAGCTAGTGTAATAATATTTGATAGTTATCGTTATTATTATATGCAAATAGGTACAAATCCATTTAAATACAAACAAAGTATTCTACTAGTGTATTACTCCGATATAGTAGCTACTTTCATGTCTAACTCGGCTGCCAAGTCCAGCCATTATTCAAATGCCCTAATATATTTGGATAGATTCATAAATAAATCGCAACTATCATTGTAATAGGTTACTTATTCTAGGCACGCAACTGGATCTAAATATCGCTGTCAGTATCGAAACGGGGCACAAGGATAACGAGCTGTTTGTAGACAAACCATTACGATACGAAATAATGCTACTGTAGGTTACTGCAGAGGTTGTTTCCAAGACGCAGTTAAGCTTCATGGCTTGTACTTTGTTTGATGTGATTCATGTTTAGCTATATAGGATTATAGTGACTATTCGCTAGCTGTAATAGGATTGTAATGCGCTAGTAAATCGATGATGATTAGAAGTAAAAGGTAACGTAATAGCAAGATGACTACTGCAAGGATGAATCGTTTTACGGGAGACGGTTGTTAGGTAAACAATAAAAAACAAGTACCTACAAACAACTACATCAACCATTTTCTTCTAAATTATATGTTATGTTATCAATATATAGATAAATAGCAAATTTTTATTTCCAAGATACATATTTGTGCATGCCATGTACGTTACAAAAATATCGCGAATGTAGCGGCAATCTAAAGGCCTCTCGCAGGTAATCTACGTGTCAAGATACGAACCTCCACCCACGATATCGAGCGTGGAAAGATCTATAGATCTATAGATTAATCATCCCAATAATAAAGTAGCCTTGTATAACAACCAATCTTGAACTTGCTTTTTATTTTCGATACGATTTGATTTAGCCTTCACATAAAGGTTATAAGGAGTGTGGAGTTTTACCTCAAAATAAAGTAGATATCTTCTCTTTTCCTTGCAGAAATAATAGGAGAAAACAATTAGAATTTTTCTGTTTTTTTTCGGTTTGGATTGAGACAAAAGTTTTATTTTGATGCTCGCGAACAATAAATAATAGTGTCAAGTATTCGTTTGAACGTGACGGCTGAAACAGCTGCGCGCGGACGAAACTGTCTGAAAACATTGAATTACAAATGAGTGAAAATCACTCACTGCTTATTTTTACCGACAATATGCTCACTGATCATTCTAAACGTAATTGTATTGAAAACACACGTCAGTTGGCCAAAAAAGATCGTTACATTCAGTCTTCAAGTATATAAATTTTACAGGAGATAAAAAGTTTGAAGAATTCTGTACAGCGCTTGTGATTTACGGGTATAATGTTTTATAGGATGTTACTTGTTATAGGGACTTTCGCAGAATTGCGATGTAAATAATCTGTTGACAGGTTAGTTATCCTTACGTTTGACATCCTTATTTTCCTTTTGAATATTAGATGTATTTATTAGATCAAATGGTAACTCATTTATGAGACAATTACATTAATCGTAATATATCGTCATAATTTGACCTTATTATAATAGGGACAATCTGTGACGCAGTCTTACGATACGTATTTGTATGGGGTCGATATGATTTAATTTCATGTACTTAGATGCTTCTTTCTCTTGATCTCCCGGAAATTGAAATAATGATAAATTTTAATTGGGAAATCCCACGAAGTGTTGTTTACCTCATCTATTGCGTACTTAGCGAATGTTTCAAATTCAGGACAATATGTTCTTGACACATTTATGATTATGTTTCTGGCAGGTCTTATTATAATGTTGGCAGTGGCGAAATAACCGCGACAAGCTCACAGAATAACCATTAGTTTCTTAGTAGATATTAGGTATTGTTTGTACGTTGTACATTATGTTGAAAGACGTGTTTAAAAATATGTGCCTACATTTTATATACTGCGTTATGGCGTCGTTTGTGTTTATGTACCGTGTAGTAATGAAAGATGATACATTTGACGACAATGTCGAGCTGAGAACAGCTTTGTTAAGAGTTATGACAGATCTAATTTATGAGACTATACAGAGATTCAGAATAAAATTAGATGTATGTACGTACGGTATACTAACATATCGCCATCACGGCTTAAAAAAATGATAGTTAACAAAAATACGACATCTTTACAGAACTTCTACAGAATTATAATATTTTTTCTATATTTTTCATCTTTGGATGCCTTGTTTTGATCAGAGATTCTGGATAGTGGTCCATATTATATATGTATGTATATTATATTACAGATAAAAATAAGAAACAATTTTGTCGATGACTTGTCTTTGTTCTGAAACAAAGCGTTTAGGACACGTTTACTTTTGGAAATTAGGCTAAGGTTCTCACACGCATAATCTTCACTTTATGGACACTAAAATGTCCCGAAATATTCATATCCCAAAAATTAACGTTAAAGTTTAACATTCAGGTTTATAGGGCAGTAAAACTCTCGTGTCTAATTAATATTATCGAACGAGAATTTTACGAGGCTTCGATAATAATTGCGACATTTGTTTACATAATCGCGCGATGGAAGTTCGATGCCCTATTTATTCATTATATAGGTCATTACTGATGCAAGTGTGGATTAAAATGAATAGAAACGAATTGTAGTTTGTTTTTTTATATTGCATATCAATAAATACGCATTTATATTTTGTATTCATACAAACCTGTTTAGCGTCTGTGTAAATGGATAGATAAAATAATATTTTTTTTTATTATCAAATTGGTTAAATGTTTATGTATCATATTTATACTATTTACCTTGTAAATGATAGGCTGTACTGTCATGATAAATAAGTACCTTTATGTGGCATACTTTTTTGTATTACTACTGCATTCAATTTAACATCATGGTAAGGATAGCGGTATTTTACATAAGTTTTAGTTTTTTTACTATTAAAACTTCATAATACGAACATGTCAAACATTATTTACATTTATGTCAAATTAATTATGAGTCGAAATTAAAATAAAATACACAACAAACAGACAGACCAACGAACAAAACACTACTTCCCTTGCGCGGAACTGAACGTCCACAGTACACTGGCAGCGTTTCCTCGCTGAATAGCGATGGAAATAGTATTAAAATATGTATTTATATACTATTAAAATATGTATTTATATACTGTTAAAATATGTATTTATATACTATTAAAATATGTATTTATATACTATTAAAATATGTATTTATATACTATTAAAATATGTATTTATATACTATTAAAATATGTATTTATATAATGTCAGATTTTTGTAATATTCGAACTTACATCATCGATAAAAGCATATTTTATTAACATTAAAAAATAATCATACAATCAATAAAGAACTATAGATCTACGGCCGTGCTATTGCCACGTCTGGGTGGCCACCGCCAGTGACCGTGGTCCACGGCAAGGCCACTTTTTGTAGTCTCCTACTATTTATTGTTTTGTCTCACTGTTACACTTCATGCCTTTCAATACACCAAATACTCCTTCACGGCTAAAAATAATTAAAGCACGTAATTTAATGTCATTTTTAGACGCAACATATCAACATTAGTTTAGTGGCTTGTAACTTGTTAATTAGTTTTGAGAAAATGTGCCAAAATAGATATTTTTGAAAAAAAATCTAGGCTACGTTTTCGATTTGATATCGATGTGCAATTAAAATGGTAATGCGCTTTTAACTTTGCATCATAAATTATCCGATTTTACGTGTTATCTTAATCTTCATGGAACGAGATCGACGAAAGTCGAAGGATGACAGTGACGTCAGTTGCATGACGTTTTGAGGTCATTTATACGAACGTCTGAGAGAAAATAGATAGCTAAATACCAAACAGAGTGATTACCTATCCCCATTTTACATATTTAATTCATATGCAAAACACATGTCATCAAATGCGGAATATTTACAACGTCTTTAGTTATGTCCAGACACATACAATAGATGAAAGAAGACATACATTTATGGTAGCAACTGAGCATTAACATTAACGTGATTTTTTATCGTTTTGATGATACGAGACCGGGGGTTACTACGAGTCTTAAGTCTCATTATGATGGCTAATTTAATTAATTGAAAACATTCTCAAACAAGGATGAGAATCAACCATGATAATGACACATTATTTATTTAATTTTGTTAGCATAGGAACGAATACGGATGTGAATTAATAATATGTAGTGTATTTCATCTATTGTATGGACTAATATTACTTACCTACTTACTCCGCTGGCGCAGCGACCCAAAGTGAGTCTTGGCCTCCTATACAAGAGATCGCCACCGGTCCCAGTCTTGAGCCGCTTCCCGCCAGTCAGCTACTTGAAGCACGCGTAGAACTGACTCCACAACGTCCTTCCAGCGGTACCTCGGCCGACCAACGGGACGACGGCCACTCGGGACACCGAGATAGGCTAATATGGACTAATATTATTGAATTAAAAAATACCCACATTATCTTATCACCACATGTTCCAATAACCACCATACACCACAATAAACCATAAAAGTAATACCAACGCCATGATAGCTCAGCCCGTAGCCCGGCAATAGTCGAAGCCGGTTGTCGTGGTTTATGCGAGAGTGAAAGTGGCCGCACAAGTCCGCGGGAGGTTCCGTTGAACGTTGAACGCCCTTCACCGGCTCTGATCCCGGTCTCACACGTAATGGATTGATATAAGAAATCCATTATGCAAGCGTAAGGTCAGTTTCGTAATATTTATCCGAGGCTTTCGTTTTTGACAACGCGAGAAGAGTAAACATGAGTGATACGCACGAGCGTGAATATACACGGCGGTGAATGGAATTAAGAGGTGGTAATTAAGTGATTTGACCGCAAGATTCTTTTTTCTCTTAACAGTTAGGCATTTGACCAGCAGGTCACCTGTAGCGATATACGCACAAGTAAACTCTGGGGTCAAAGGAAGAAATAATTTAAATAAGTTTAATTTGCAGAAAATATTTCAATTTTAATGAACCATCTTGATAACTTTGTGTCCATTGTCTTATAAAGAGTTTACCTTGATAATAAATAGGAATGTAACCTGTGGCACCTTGTGGTATCTATTTTAGTGACTTGACCGTAACTTTGAATAAAATAATTACCTAATAATATCAATAATTGGTTGGCACTTTACTTCTTTACTTATGTTCTTTGATTTGTTTTCTCTTTTTAATTGTGTCCAATAAAGAGATTATTCATGCTTCTAATCTTGATAGATAAAGTGCATGATGCAACTCTTATTTATTGTTTATAGGTAGGCTTGTATCATACATTATCATAAATATTCTCTACAGTCTTATATTATAAATAACATTTGATATTAACTCTGAAATTAGTTCCTGAAACAATCGGATGAAGAAATACAGCAATCTTTTGATTGACACTTTGATTAGATTAGGATGAAAATAAAAGTTGGCATGACGATGCGGATTGGTATTCGGTTAAGAAATATGTTTGTATTAATGTAAAAACTCACTTAATCGAGTGTTTTCAAGAATCTTGTCTTCTCTACTTCGTGTTTGTATCCAAAACACGCATGATTCACTTTCTTACGTAGAAAATCCTTTTAGAATACGAATTAGCTTATACCTACTTGTTTTGCATGGAAGTACATTGGACTGTTTAGAACTGTTATATTATGCAATGTGTGGCGTGTATTGGCATTTAAGTAATAGGTTTTTAAATTACAATCGTTTTGTATTGATATTTTGTTTGAAAACTACAAGTATTGTTACCTAGAAGAAGAAGAAGAAACATCTAAAATATTTTTATTATATTTTGTGCATGGGGCTATAACAAGCGCACGTATTAGCAGCTATCAAACACATTATTTCCTTGATACTATATATTCACTACATATCGCATTTTGAATACTATTCAGAGCACTCTAGGGGCCTCTGACATGGTTTAAAACGTTGCCATACTACGACAAACACATTATTTTCTATATTACGCACAATACATTCATCATCAATATAAAATGCTATTCAGATCGATGATTGACATATACGCACCTACTTTTATCTAAACAAGATAATAAATCCAGTTAGCTGCACATTTCGTCATGTTCGGTGATTCACATTGAGCAGTGATTAAATAGAACCTTCACATTTGTCACCGCCTTATTTGTTAGCCTTAGAACCTTAGCCTCAGTCGCTGTATCTAGGCACTCTCAACCAGATAACGTTGTTCAAAGCTTTGCTATTCAATTCATAGATTAGATAAGAGTAAAGCTCACTATCTGCAATGATTGTATGCACCTGCGATTGTTGCTAACATGCATTTATAAATACAAGCACCTGTCGGTGTGTTTTGGCAGCTTCCTTTAGAAGCTAGGCCCATTCTAATATTTGGACGCTCCACCTTAGGTCTTCGCTTATTGCTTGTGCAGTGGTTGCTACAGGAGCCATGTATGCAGGATTATTCACAAATTCAGAAAGTTTTCGGTAACGAAACGCCAATTAATGATATCTAAACAAACAAATTTTGACCAATGTCAGTAATTCACTAATCTTGATATTTCCAACGCTGAGTTCCAACGGCTTTTAAGAATAACGTTTCGTTTACGAGTGAAATATTTCCGGATTTTGTGAAACACCCTGGTGGTAAAACGTTCGAGAGTCCAATGTAAAAAACAAACCTTTGAAAATTAACGCGAGGTCTTCGAAATAAACTAATCCAAGATATAGGTCACAGTTTAGAAGTTGTTACTGTCCTTAGAGCTGACGATGAGTTTACGGCTGCTCCCGTTTCTTACTAACCTGTTCCCAAGAAACTTGCGCAAGAGTTAGCAGAAATAAAGCAGCGTGTGGAAACACGCGGTCTCGGATCTGATACCTCGTACAATAACATTTGTAACGTCTTACGTTGTAATAAACATTAGCAGGTGGCCTTCTTACCCAAATAGTAATTAGGTAAGTATCAAAACATATTTAGGACGCGATATTTATATCCTTGGCTGATGGACTCTATTGGGTCGAATAAATAGAGAGCGCTCGTTCGATGCTGTTGTAAACGATATACTTATATACATATTGCTATATTCATAGTAGGTACTACATATGTAACGCTCTGTAAAAAGCTTTTAAATAGGCAAACTATCAATGAGATCAAAAACTAGCGTAAAAGGAACCATTATCTAACAATCTTCAGAGCGAGAGTAAAACAGTTCTTACTGGGTAAGCAACCACGTATTATCTTAGACCATAATGAACTCTTATTACTACGCGAATTACAGTAAAGTGCAAAGTCATTTCTTTTAAAAAAAAGGTAACCCACATTTAACACCAAAGTCCACAGCTTTTTTCATCCAAAGAGAAAGACATTTCATTCTCTCACGATGCGAGCGACTGATCGAAATGTGTGTTTTTACCTGCAAAGTGGCATTTAAACATGGTTAATGGCCGTAAAATTGTTAATTACGGACGTGTAGACATTATCTGCGCTGAGCACAGAGGAAATCTCGAGTTAATTCGTAGTTACCGGAGCGAGAGGAATACTTCAATGATGCGTTCGTGACGTAAAGATGTGTCTAAAATCTAGACTCTAGATTGTTTTATTGAAGACATTTAGTTGATTATAATAAAATATACTTCTTGAATATTAAATCTACCCGATTACTCGTTCCCCGCTGATAAAGAGAAGCCTATGATTTATTCCGAGTTTAATCTTTCTTTATATCAAATTTCATCCGAAACCAACCTTTTGAGCATGAAAAACAACACATGTTACCACAAAAATATTACAAATATGATATAAGTTTAAAAGTAGAAATCCAAAACAATCATCTTTACCTTGCTTTACAACCGTAGTAAAACGTATTACACGCCGTAAAATTAAATTTTAAAGAATTTGTCATTTGCCCAACTTTTATTGCAGCGCGTCTTTGCAAATCTAGACTTTGATGACTATGATTCATAGCTATAAGGGAAGTAGGTCAGAGGTGGCGAGAGATGTTCACGGTCTTCTCGGCTCAGTGAGTGCAGTAACGACTGCTAGTGTTGATGTTGGCACTAAACGGTTGACGACACTGAACGCGTCAGAATTAGTCTTGACTTTATTGAATTGCAGTGGGATTCAGACTAGACTTGTTATCATAGTATTTAGGCAAATATTCAGCTTAAAGAACAAAGGGTTGCTGGTAATTTGCGCAAAACCTTGTGGAGGCTTCAGTACATTAGCATCCATTAAGTAGTTTTGTTCTGTTACCCACGCGGTAAGAGGAACTGCAAGCCTACAACACAGGATCCAACTAGATACCTACACTCTGCAAACTCTAAAACTGTACATAGATTTAAGTAATGCATGAATAAAGATTTTTGTTCATTTATTTATGATATTAAAGTACAAAAGATTACTGGTAGTTTGAGCAAAATCTTTTATGGGTTGCTGTAATATATTAATATTATCTACTTTTGTTCTGCGATTATTAGAAATTCACAAGATCTGCAGTTTCATTCAAGACGTTTAAAACTTGTAACGAAGTGACTACTGGAAAGGGATCAAATTTTTTACCAAAAGTCAATGTTGTACCACAGTATTTGAGATTTACGTAACTAAACAAGTAAAAAAAAAAAAAACGACAAGCGACAAATTATGGACAGAAAATAAAAATACAGTCAACTGTTAACTCCCACTTGACATTTAGATCTGACCTTTCTTGGTCAATAAATAAGCATAACGTTTTGAAGACGCCATGAGAGACAGCGTCAACATGATGAGTCACAAACGCACCAACATTCTTTCACAGCGGTTTTCAACTTAATTTCTTATTGTATTTCATATGTGGTAAAATGTTTTTGACAGACTTAACACAGGCCACTTTTATTTCAATAAAAAAGTCATTATAAAGTCGTGCAACTTACTTTTTAATAATTAATTTGCTGCTTCATTAAAATGCATTCAACTATATTTCCATAGGTCGTATCGTGACCTTTAAAGGAGACTTGTATTGATTTATTTTACAAAAAAATGTTATTCCAACAAAATAGACACCTACAGTATAATCCAGTTCAGCGAATTTTATTTTTCTTGTAGTAAGTTATGCACATAACTTATGTTCTATTCAACTCGCAAACATACGTATACGTATAATGAAGAGTTATTTTCCGAAATCGCGTGGAAAACTTTTTACTTCAATTTTGTATGTAAATCTTAAAAATATGAAATGATACTCTGCGTAAATAGATTGTGTGTCATATCAGAACGACCTGACTCAAGGCAATGGAAAAATATTTCGTATTTCCAGAAATCTGGAGCAGTTTATTAAACATTTTTTCCAGTTTGATGATAGCCACTTCTCTTCGTTAAAGAGCTAATAGATGGAAAGGATAAATACGAATAAATTGCTGATAATAAACTCCAAAAACGTTAAAACTTACAATAGTTTACGGAGACAATACATACTTGTGCCTTATGATGAAAAGGAATACACCGTGAATTAGGTACCAAAAGCTTAAAATTCTAAATGGTATCGGTTTTGTAGTTGTAAAAATTTTAACTACAAAATACGTCTATCACATAAGATGTAATATATCATGTTATGTCAACACATGCATGTATTATGCATGCCGTTGAGTAATTTAAATACCACGCAATCAATTACAATGCTGCTTGTAGGTAACTTAACATACAACCGATAAAAAGATTAGAATTAAACTTCTACCCTGTCTGAATTATTATAACACCAATATTTGGATGGTGATGCGGGGTAAATATTTACTGTAAGAACCATTCAGTTGTAGTTTAGCATGTTATTTCATCTTTTGTTAAAGTCTTCGCGTCTGTTAAAGTGCGATTTCAGGTAAATGTAACAAGCGGAAAGGATATACTATCCAGCAGTGAACATGTTGATAATGATGAATATCATCTAATGAACTGGCAAAAACAGATTAACTATGGCATAGGTCAATAGGCAATTAAAGCAGTGGTAATGCACAAGATGATGTCATTACAATGAATGATAGCGCGCGGTCTCTAATGGCAGATGAGTGCTTTCAATTAGAAGGAAGCAAATATGCCTATTGATCGATCTTAAAATAGATCACTGGAGCGTAGGTTTGATTTGATGGACGCGTGTAGGGAACAAATAGCTATATCGAGATTAAATCATTATCTAATGCAAGGTTGTAATTAAAGCTCACCTCTGTTTGTTAGGCTTCCTTAAATCAGCAGAAATAATGCAATGCATCTAGAGAAAAACCTCAATAGATCTAAATTTTCGAAAGTTTTAAATATTAATGTTTTTAATTTAAAGTTTTAACACTTGATTGTGAAGCATTTCCTAGGCAAACCCTAGAGTGGCATTTCCACAAGTGACACTGTGGGCAAAGGTGGAGCAAACCTATAGTTTTACGGGAATCATTCCATGACATTAGTTTAGCCATATGCTATATGAAAAGCTATTCTAAATATGTGTGCCGAAGTACTGTTTAGTATTTGGTTGTTGTTTACGGAAAGCGTAGAGCATTACGATAATTTAGGCGCGTCTTACATCTGACTCTCAACTGGGATTCTCCAGCTGAGTCACGGACAAAACGGAATTAATTCCTTGAAATATTTTGAAAGCATGTTGATATCTGAGGCTTCACAATCAAAATTACGTTTGAGTGAGTTGTTTTGTTACCATTCCTTACAAACTCAATCTGTATTTTGTTAACCTGGATACTTGACCGTCGCCCGGTCAATTTCGAAGGTTATGTTTATTTATTCATTGTGTTTACGATTCCAAACAACATGGAGAGTCAACGGACGCCAAATATATCCTGTCCTAATCATTCATCGTTTAAATAAATCTCTCTCCAGTTTTTTGACTGAAGAACAATGTCATTAGTAAATCTTGGGTGAGAATGAAAATGTTTTTGTCCAGAATTTTTGGTTTTATTTTGGAGAAGAAATAATGAGTGTGTTATTATTGTTCCAGGGACGGGCACATTTGGCCGCGTGTGTCTGTGTCGAGACAAGGCCGCAGACGAGTACTTGGCGATGAAAATCCTTTCCATGGCTGACGTCATACGTTTAAAACAAGTGGACCATGTTATGAACGAGAAAAACATACTGTCAGAGATCAACCATCCCTTCATAGTCAATTTGTAAGTGATTTTAATTCTACAAGATTGAAGCGAATCAAAAGATATTTTAGATACTCTTATGGTTGTCAAGGTGGTGTTTATCATGGTTGTGTACATATATATGTGTATGTTCGTGACGATGAAAATATTTTGTATGTTCTACTTCTAGTAGTCAACTTTTCTTCCAAGCAAGTCAGTATTTTATAATGCTTGCCCCAAACATCTAGTTGCCAAGTAATAAGTCCGTCGCATAACTAAGGGAGTCCAAATAGTAGAAACGTGTTTCGAATAGAAATAGTAGTTTCAATGTTGGCCGCTTGCCTAAGTTTGTTAAATTGACGTGCGTCACATGCATCCATGCGTGTTTAATTAACCACGTACCTATGTATACATACATGTTGTGTGAAGTGTGTCTAGTCGGAGGTAAACATGCTGTTGTGATCCCTTAAAATAAAGACAGTGATACCTTTGGACATGTTGCTGTACGTCTCGTGGATTTGGATGAACACCAAAGCAATCAATCTAGCGACGTGATGGATGGACGCCACTAATTACTTTATCGGGTATGCGGGTGTGGTAGCTCTAATTAGTGGAACTATGGGAATTATTAATTAGGCGCAAGTGGCGCCTGTCTAATGATTAATTTTGTAATTAATTTCATAATTTTAAAGAAATTAAAAAAATACCGATAGAGTTATCAAAACTTAAATACTTATCTATTATTTTAATCTAATCTGTAGTCTTCTATAGTATTTATTGTAGATATGTATTTTCGATGATTATATCAATTTAAACAACCAACACGTTTCATAAACAAATTATAACGAAAGAAAACAAACCAAATTGTTATAACTGTTGTTAAAATTTTACTGCTAATCAGATTCACGTGAGGGTGTAAACCTTCCGTATCGCGACGACCCGGTGACCCGCTGAATTAATACGTAAATACAACAAAGTATAGAATTTGAAACACGCAAATGCTCGAAGTACTTGAAGTCTTGAAGTGGTGTGAATTATTGGCGATGACGAGCTGTCAACACTGCGCCAAACGTTTTGATGGATCACCGTTTCAAAGATAGAGTTCGCGCAAGATAACTTCGTCTGCGGATAAAATTGGAACTTAAAAGGTCTACGGTGATATAATCTTGAAGATTAAAACGCAACTGATGTGCTGCTACTAGTTGAGCGTAAATACATGCCCGGAACTCCACAACAAATCCAATCTATTGATCTGGCATGCAATATCGAAATGACAATCTAAGATGTCAATAGACCTATAAATTAGAGAGTCTTGCGTTTCTTATGGTATTATATTGATATGCTGTCCAATCTAATGGATTGGCATTTATAAAAATATAATAAAGGTATGGGTTGATACGTTACAAAACATACTTACCGCTAGAAACAATATTTAGATATTGATAAAAAATATTTTGATTGCCACATCCATCGTGAGCGAAACATTATGCGACTTATTAACTGTTTTGGAAATATTAAACTACTTGTTGCTAAATTACTAATTCATAGGATAACTATGTTTCAGTTTAGTTTATAATCCAGTCAAATAGATACCTGTGACCAAAGAATAAGAAGCTCGATTTTGTATTAATATACATAATTACATTTACTTGTGCACTGCACTCTATTTCCAGCTGTCAAGTGATGCAACTAATGATGCAAAAATTGCGGCTTCATTTATTTCCTACAAGTGGTGAATTTACGAGTTGGCAACGAGAGTAGAGCTATTAACACTACTCATGTCTGTCTGTCTGTCATTAGACTTCATTCTCTTGAACTTGGCCTGTATTTGTTGTTTTGTTTGTACATTAAAAGAGATTTATAATGTAGTTTAATCGAAATTGCATTAGATCTGATCAAAGCATTATTAAATGATTGGTTCGTTTGATTATTTATAAGCAGTAGTGATTAATTGATCTCAACGCATTTTCAAGACATACATTCTGTCTGATCATCGTTTAGAAATTAAAAGACGCCTTTATTCTTCAATGTGTTAGTAACCATATTTTTGATATGCCTACCAACATCTTAAAGGATTACATTATTTAATTATTGACCAAAAGTACTGTAGAATTAAATAAATAAATAAATATTTCAGGACATATCACACAGCGCCATCTAGCTCCATACTAAGCTTACGCTTGTATCATGGGTACTACTAGATAACGGATATAATACATATATACTTTTTTTCATGGTATTACATAATTAATAATTATTATACTACTTAGTATACAATACAATAACTATAATTTGACTTGTAATATACATATTGTACCCATGTATTACCAATAAATGGTTTATCTTGGTTTATGTTGTTTATTAGAACAAATTGATAATAAAATGCTTATCTGTAGTTCATGAGGCTCTGTAGTCCACAGGCAGCTTTATTACAATGACTGTGTTCTTATTCTTCTTAAATAATAAGAGTGGCAAACTCTGGTTTCGAGAATTTATCAAGCTGAGCCTCTGAAATGGCTTACGAACTGCAACACTATCACAGCCAGATCCTAGAATTTAAAGGCTGAGTAAAAAATATACTCTATATAGGGTGATATTATATCCGTTATCTATTACCCACGACACACGCGTTTGCTTAGTGTGGGCCGCTGTGGGGCTAGATGGCGCTGTGTGCAATGTCCCGAAATATTTCTTTTTTTATATATTTTATAACTTTTTTTTGTGTATTCAGACGGTGGTGGACGCACGACGACAGCTGCATCTACATGCTGTTCGACTACGTGTGCGGCGGGGAGCTGTTCTCCTACCTCCGGAACGCTGGCAGGTTCAGCAATAGCATCGGTGAGACATTATAATATAACTTAGCATAAAATTATACATATTGTATCAACAACATCATCGGGTGCCATCTTCATATTGAAGTTCAGAGGTCAGTTGGCCTAATGTCGATCCCATGCTTCTTGCGATCTTATAGATGCGGGTAGCTTAGCTTCTTACAGTATGAGACTGGCTAACTCTAGTGGCAAGCTTCTTTTTGTACAAGACTGGCTAGCTCTCGTGTCAAGAGATTTGAAACCGATGCTTTGTCCTCAGACATGGCTGCCGGACTTTTAGCTGAGACTCACAATATAACGTCTAGTTGCCATTAATGCCATGAATTATCCTTTAATAATCAATCCCCCTGCTTATAAACCAGTTCCACCATTATTGTCAATCATTTAAAAATCTAAAATCGTTAATTAACGTCTAAAAATAAATTATTTAATTAAATAAAATTGAGTATACCCTGAAAGTATTGTTATAATCAATTATCTATAAAATATGTGTGTTATGATGCTTCAAGCTCGTAAATTACGATGTTGATGTATGTATCGACTTGGACGCAGATAACCTTAACCTTAACCAGTGATTAAATCTCATAATCCGAGCGTACAATATTTGAGTAACGATAATCCCAGTATTTAGCGAATTAATGGATGTAAATAAATAAACTGGAAGGGAATAAATATAAAGCCGCTGGAAAAATGCCAAGCTCCGTGTGCACGATGCTTCGCGCGGAAAGTCCACGGCGCGGCGGCGCGGGCGCGGGGCGGGGCTGCGCGGGCGCGCTGGCTTTCATCACATTCACTATAAGAACGGCAACATCATTTTTCTAACAATTATAAAACTAACATACAACATTGTTGATGCCAACATGATAGCGCAGGCTCAAATTTATGGCATGACTCCCCATCCCATTTCAATAATCATATTTTATAACAGTTTATTAAGTCATATTTATCAACATTAAAAACACGAGGCAGGTAAAAATATATAACAGACAGAATAGTACTGACAGTTTGAATTATGGCACACAGGTGAATTATAATGACGCTTTAATTAAAATATGGCGTAATCAGAGGACACAAGAAAGGAAAATTAATTGCCACATTTACATAACGCAATATGATTAATTGAAATATAAAATTGTGTATAAAACAATATTATTAATTTCCGAGTTATGACAAAGTTGATGCGACCAATCCGGCGCCAAATCCAGCGAGTGTTCTGCGAGTCTGTCGTGTTCATTACTTGTACACGGTTGAACTAAAATATAGCGTTTAATTAGTCTCGTGTATTTATAAAGGTCATGCTCCAGAATAGATCGCGGGCCAAAAATAGAATATAAACTACGCTAGGTACTCGCATACAGGCGAAAAAGTAGCACGTAAATACGTAGGTAGTGATAAATGATGTACAGATAGAATCGCCCGAAATTTAGGTGTTCCCATCGTTACGACTGCGATTCTGACGCGCCATCCTGATCCCATCAAAAAGAAAATATACGTTTCACTAAATTGTAATATGAAAAAAAGCGACAAATAAAATAAGAAAGAAGAAAATGAAAAATGGGATACGAATGAGACTTGCGAAAACTTAAATGTGGATTAGTATTTCTGAAAAACGCAGGACGGAAATAGGGCGCGGGTTCAGTGACGCGGCATGGGTGCCCAGTACTGCCCACTCCCAGCGTCGGGCGGCGGCTTGTCAGGCGGGTGTCGAGTGGGGCTGACGTCGGGATTATATAGCTGCTGGCTGTAAAAATATGAGAGCGCGGCGGCTGCAGACGCCGTGACGCCCGCCGCCGCGCCACTCCTACGCTGCATTGTCTGCACCAAACACTACACATTCTAAGTATATCATGCAATGGACCTAAAGCGACTCCATAAACTGCGATATGAAATTCAACGTTTTATGGCTGGAAAATTTACACTTTTGTCGTCGCGAACGCACACAAGACTCTCTAGAAATCGCGCGCAGGCGGTAATCAATCAATTTTATTATAAGTTTCCATTTATGGAAATGAAGTTTACAATCTGACTAGGAAACTTCCATCGGTGTTCCGTTATTATCACTATGCAATACGCGAACAATATTGTGGATATTACTTTGTTTTTAAATTCGAGGATAATGCTCATGAAACATGCCATACTGTAGAACAGATTTCGCACTCCGTAGCTGCAGCTGTCATGTATCACGTGCATGATATTATCGCGCGAGTGGCAGGAACGTGGATATCTAAACTTTTAAACATTATTACATTTTGATAAACAAGAAGAATCTATGTTACGAGCCGACGACACATTAACAGCCTACAAAGTTATAACGAGTTCCAAATTACATTTCACTGAAAATACTTTCAGCGAATTGAGTGCAGCCTCTTAAGTGTTCTGGTTTCTTAAAATCGTTTTAGAGAATGTACTGAACGCTTTGGCACACTAAGTACTCGTTAGCGTCTTTGTCTAGACTGGTAAATAGGTCGTCGGCGCCAGGATTAGCGAAACAAGACATTCGAGAACAACAACACCTTGAAGTGATGACGGCAACTAAGCCGATGCCCATGTTTGTTTGTGCGTGGTCCGTCTTCTCGCGTGTCATGGCGTGATGTCACCATGAGGAGCAGGCAGTTCCGCGCGGCACCGCCTGTCTGCGCCCACGGCTGCAGCCGACGACCTTAAAACGGCTTTGGAATCCAAATATAGGTAGTCCTAACGATGAGACGAGAGAATAACGCGAACATTTTTTACAAGAGTCAAAAGTCCTTTATAAAAGGCTTCCAAGTTTTAATCAAATGTCTGACTTATTAATTATTTAAATAAACACTAGAGTTATAACGTTTAATTTACTATCCATTCATAACAAATTTTAAGACCTTGTTGAAGGAAAGCATTCAGAAACAAAGGTACATAATCCAAAATTTTATATTTCTATAGTTACCCCAAAAAACAGTTTTTCTAATTTAGTAACTGCATCGGCCTGAGTAATCTCAACAAAGCTTTCGGTTGCCGAGCGACCGTTGCCAAGCCATTCTAATTCCATATTTCAAGAATGCTCCCGTTTCAAAACTGTTATTTGTTTTGAATAGCTGCATACTCGTGGTTTTGTAAGTTTAGAGGACAACGGTAGCTTGATATTAATCATCTTGAATGTATTAATATTCTAATAAGCTTGAGAGCTTCTAAGCTATGCAGTATCCTGATTTAGTCAGTGATTGGGTGGTTTGTTCGATTGCACAGAAATCGTATACTGCACCTACTAAATGTAAAGTCTACAATCTACAAAACAGAAATGGTATTGGTGAAACTTATGAAAAAAAATCTTCTAATGAAAAACACAAAAGCAATGACAACAGCTCTTCTAATTCAATCAGTTCAAGATCCTCGTGGCAGAAGGCAAGTGAGAAGAGTGCTCAGATCGGAGGCGACGACACAGATTGCGCACGGAGTGGCCTAATAATACTCCGCCAAGTGACGGGCCAGCCTATCCCGCGTCGGCATTGACTTTACGAATACAAAAATAAACATGATTTCTCTAATCCTGTATCTACCCAGTGCTTGTATTTTTTGCTAGATTATGACGTAATACTCCACCAAGTATACATATTACTTTGAATCAAGTAACTCTGCAGAATATGAAATTATGCCTCGTCTCACTTACCTTATATTGTTAAATGTACATTGTGTAATTAATAAAAAAAATATAAAAAAATCAATAAGTATATAAAAAAAGTAAAAAAAATTAAAAAAAAAACAAAAGAAAGAAAAAAAATAGAACGTGTGTATGTATCGTACTTATATGAATATTCGTACAACTATATAACTTTATAATAATTCGTTCAAGAGTTTATTAATTCACATTTAATTATATCTTAATCATCATATTATATATCTTCATTGAATTTTTTTTGGTTCTCATTATTAGTAGACTTTTTAATAATAACCATTTCGTTACATTATTACTAAAACATTAATTCACAACATTTACAATCAGCTTTCATATACAAGTACAAATTTTGAATGTGACGTTTATAAACCGATCGTAAAATCTCATTGCGCCTAAGCAAAAGTTCAGCCAGAAAATGTCCTTGACTCATGTTGAGGGAAACAATGGTGAAACGACAATAAAAAAAATATATGAAATTATTTGTTATGGGCATTAACATTCATTGTAACGGTGGGTGACAAAGTAACAATCTGTTTAAATTTTAATACGTTAGTTGAAAACCGGAGTAAATTATTAGATGAGCTGTTCTCAAGGTTTGCCTTGTCAACGTAAATCAAAGCCACGTTCAATGTCATGATATTGCATTGTGCTTACCTATACAGCCAACTCTCAGGTTATGCTGTAATTTCATGTTGCATTATTTCTGAATCAATGAACTGAAACAGGAATGATTTTCAATTATTATAGAAATGTTAAGTCATTTATTGCCGTTGTTGCATTTTTGTTTGTTAGAAATATGTAAAAGTAGATGTTTTATGCTATAATCCATATAAGCAACTAGGATGAAGTTTTACATCATCAGAATCAAATCAACGAGACTATATCTTGATAGAGCAATAAACGCCTATGTGAAATGTTTTACAAACTTTCACAACATTCTGTCAATAAGATTTTTAATAGCGATCCGATACAAGAGAAATTTTATATATGCATGTAATGAATAAATTTGTTTATTTGTTCTGTATTATAATATTCTACAATATCTATAAAGGTATGCAAATTAAATCTATTGTAAAAACTTCTTGCCTGTTCTGTTTACGTTTTAAATTTTATTGCCCATACCCGATGTTCGTCAATTAATCAAATATTTAAATTTTATTATGCACACATGATTAGCATACTATTTTATGTCAAAACAAAAGACGCTTACATTTTATTAGCTTACCTAATAAATGGTTGCCTGTGAGGTGGGCTGGTGGATCTTACAACAACAGGAAAATCATAAACTTGTCGAATTTCACAATAGTAGAAATCATGAAAAAAAAGAACGATTATTAATTTTCATAAAATAAAGTGGATCATTTAAGCTTACGGGTTCAAAATACTTATAATAAAGTTTATTCCTTGCTCAATTGATACGTTATTATACAAATAAATACATATAATTAAACCTGATAAATGAGCCAAAAAAAATTTGAAACACTTGCTTTCGCGAACTAGAATAAAAAATTCTATGTTATAGAAAGCCAAAAGCTGATTAAGTCTAGATATATTTGAAGATTCTGATATGATATCCGGAGCAGCTAGCGACAACAAAAAGTAGTTAAATGACTAAATTAAATTTGCAAATGTTAGAATATGCAATGCAAGCGCATTTTATTGACAGTTTGAAATCAAATATTGTTTTTATGGATATTACCCAAAATAGAAAGCAGAACGTTGATTTAAATGTTTTGTATTTGGACCGGTATTTGATTTTCGGCAAATTATAATAGTCTAGACATGATTATAAGAGTACCTATATCTACTTTCATCCAAAAGTAATAAAGATTTATTGATGTTTAGTATATGAGAATAGAGCCTCGGCCATAAATTTGACTGAGCATAGGGGAATGTAATATATGGTCACGGCATCGTCGTAACTTTACAGCCATGCATCATCTTCATATTTAAATCATTGCGCTAGCACTACTGATCCGGCTTAGAGGCCAAAGGTTCAGGAGAAATTACTGAGCCTTAGATATATTACACCTATTTATGTTTTGCGTTGATGGCAGAGTACAAATAAGAAGGTTTTTAAATTAAAAACCAAGCGGATTATGGAAGCTGCAAATAATCAGGAAACTTAGGACTGTGTCCTAATATTTGTTTCTATCAAAAAAAACTTTCAGAAGAATTCTTTTTTTGAAGTCGGTTAGTAAGCAATACGCTGATTGGTCTATATTTTTTTCCAGGTAACTTCTACGCAGCAGAAATAGTATCCGCACTAGAATATCTTCACGCCAGAAACATAGTGTACCGGGATCTAAAGCCTGAGAACTTGTTGCTGGCTAGAGATGGGCACATGAAGATCACAGACTTTGGCTTCGCGAAGAAACTGACGGATCGGACGTGGACCCTGTGCGGGACCCCGGAGTACCTCGCGCCAGAGATCATACAGAGCAAGGGACATAATAAGGCTGTGGACTGGTGGGCGTTAGGTAAACACTTTTTATTTATACATCCTATTGACATACAACTAACTTCATAATTTGTTTCTTTACAAAACTTCACAAATCTAGAGAAGTTTTTCAAGTCATGGTTAGAGTTGACATTTTTGATGTAGGACAAGGCATAGGTAGGATAATATTAATACCGGATAAGGTCACTAGGTGTAAACTAAGGACTAGATTCTGAAACCATATTTCTCCTCCATAAAATAAATATTAACATGACGTGTTGACTGCTGAACCCAATATGAGTCCTGGCCTCCGACGCCAAGATACACCTTCAACCACCTTGTGCTGTCTGGCCATTCATAATTGATTGACGTTAATCGTAGCTTTCTCAAACTAATACTATATTTCATTCAGCACATTAATCCCCCCCGATAATACCATCTAAATAAATGATTTTAACACTTGACTTCACTTATCTGCAGTTGGAAAGTTGCATTTTTCAATCAGGCTGATTAATGGATTTGTCGGTGTTAAAGCTTGAAAAATATGTCGTTGCCTCGGGGCAAACGATCGATGGACCCCGACACGCTAACGTAACTTGCAAACGTAATGTGTTCTGTATTTAGGTGAACATGTAACGTAGGGCAGCCCTTTGTTTCCCTATTACAGTTATTGAGTCAAAGTAGCACAACAATAAAAATAAAAGAAAAACGAAATAACAAATTGTGTTGTACGTTACAGTCAATGCATGAAACTTTTCATGATATTTTGTGAGTTAATTATGTTCTAAATATATCAAAGGAAACAAACATCACTGACGCAGTTAGCTTGTTGTGTTATCTTCTTGACATTTCACGTCAGAATTGCCGGCGTCATGTATCATACCACCCCTTATTATTTATACTACAGATCCCTTACAGTTATTGAGCTGGTTTGTTACACTGTTTACTTTAAATTATTTTGTGGAAATGATTTATACGTCTCATCTCAGACATCATTACATACATTCGGTGCCAATTTCCACATGTATGTTCTCCGCTATATTAGAAGTGTTTGTTTTGTGTCTGGTCTGGGCTGGAGTTTGGCACCAACACAGCCCAATGTGCTTACTTTAAGACGTGACGAGTTACAACCAGTATAGAGTTACGTTCAGTCTTAGATAAGACGCATAAAAAGAAATCGTAATTTCTCATTTAATTTAAAAATGCGTTCACTTGGCCTCCGTATCCTATTACTTTCGTTCAGACGGTTGACTTTGGCAGCGCGAATCTAATTCGTTTTAGCTTGCTGAACGCGTACATTCATATTATATTACTTCTACGAATATTGAATCCCTGGAGCTAAAATTAGGTTAAGGACAATAAAAGCGTTCGTTAAAGATAAAGATAGAGAATCTTTATTGATAATGTAAAGTTGTAACATACATATGTATAGGTATAAGTACTAATATCACAGAATATGCTACACAAATTACAATATCTCGTCAAATTGAATTTATAACATTTAGTTTTTATAAAATTTTAGAAGTTACATATGTCTAGTTTTATTAATAAAAGAATGAAAATTTTTGTTATTAAAATCATGTCAAACATAATAATAGGTATGTAATCATACAATATGTCAACTTAAATAAATCTTGGTACTGTCACTATAGCTGTACCTATAGGTTACAAAAGGGTTCAATTAATTTAGGTTGTTTTGGTTGGCACCTTCGTTGGTGGTAAACAATACATGAGCATAATCGTGTTTCGTGCAGTTTGGCATTTGGCTAGATCATGATACAAACAACGTATAAATACTACATTAATATTCATTAAGACAGTTAATATTAGCTAATGAAAGTTTTACGAGGTTAATTTAATTATTGTAATCATAATTAACTTTAAACGCAGACCATCTTCATAAATTATTTTATTATGTTAGAGCGCTTTGAAGTTTCACGTTGGATTAATAGAGTTTACGAAAGTTTAGATTTAGTTGCCGTTTGAAAAAAATAACGCGAGGTTCAACTTTTCACGAAATTAGCATTTCCGTAGGGAGTTTCGGGAGGACTCGCAAAATACAGACACTTAATAAAAATGTGCGCCATATTTTTGACGTCATGATTTTACGAGTATTATATTTACCTACTTCAATTTCTTAGAAAGCTTTTGCGGCCATTGTGTTGAGAATAAACAGCGATGTCCTATATTTGTATGATGGAGTACACTTTTACGCAGAATATAATATCAGTTTAAATAGCCCACCATATATATGGTTCTATGAAAGTGAAAGTGTATAAGTTTTAAAAGAAATCATGTAAACTGAAAGTATTTCATTGTTATTACATCAATTCTGTCATGTGCAAAATTAAATTATACAATGGTTAAATTGGTTAAGTGTGTATGTAAATATCATAATAGTAATTTTAAATAATAGATATACCTAAGAAGTGTGAAAGCAAAAACTAACGTGATAGAAATGAAGACTTTTTTTTTTTTTTTTTTTTAATAGCCCACCGCTGACCTATTGTAGGCGAGTAGAGCAAACTGAACAAATATCTAATATTATTTTTCCAGGAGTTCTAATTTACGAGATGCTAGTTGGCTACCCGCCATTCTACGATGACAACCCGTTTGGCATCTACGAGAAGATCCTCAACGGGCGAGTGGAATGGCCTCGGCACCTGGATCCAGTTGCCAAAGACATTATCAAGAAGCTGCTCGTGCAAGACAGGACGAAGCGGCTCGGAAACATGAAGGTGAGATCCCACACTGTAGTCACAGTCTCCCACGTCGCAGACAAATTACCTGGTACTCGCTTAATAAAGCGGTTATCGTTGCCAATAGATACTAATCTGTTACAAGGAGACTCTAAGCTCCGTCGGTAAATGAAGGCTTAGTTTAATGGACTAGATGCAGGACTAGTTTTCAATTGATTGAAATATTAACTCTAACTTTTTATAGCTAGTTGATTTTCCAATCAACAGATTTAAGAACACATAAAATCTTTTACTAAACTAAAATTGCCGTTCCGATTCTAAAAAAATTCACTAATGTTTCAGCATACTTTACGGTTCGTACAAAAAAATAAAGATCTACTAAATGTTGTATGTACAATAGCTTCGATAATTTACGTTTCATAGGCAATAAACTGCACTAATGTTGGATTCACGTGTTCTGTCCACATGATTTTTTGTCCGCATCACGTTCAGTCGCGAATGTTGTGGATATCGTCATGAAGAAGTGGGTGTTTGAAGGAAAATACGATTAAATCCAGTGGGATTAGCGTGTTCATGCAATATTCAGTTGCTTCCGACTTCTATTATTAATTACCTTCAGTTTTTCATTGTCTGGTGCTGAATAAATTAAACAAGTTTTATCGTTAGAGGACACAATAGATTACAGTGTTCAATCTTTTTTTGCTAAGTTTAATTTTTTAATCTATACAAGGGCTACAATCCAGCTTCGTATGTATGCGAAATATCTTTAGCAAGTTTATTAATGATTCATAATTAATAAACTTAATAGTTTGGCAGGCAAATAGACATTTATTTCAACTTTGGATAAAACTATGTATGAGACAGATGATTACAAAAATCTATCTTCATAATATTTCTGACACCGAACATAATAATACTACTCCGCTGTTTGAAATATTTCTTTGATAAAAAGATGATAGATATCATTGTTTTCATTAATAAAACTAGCTTTTCTGTTTCTCTGAAACGAGTGAATGCTTGTCGGATTCGTATTGTTTTTGCTGAAACGAATACATTACGCTCGATATCGAAGAGACTGAGGGTTTTATTAAACTTTCTTTTTTGGCGAACCTCCAGCTGTCTCTTATCTGCATGATCAATTCATTTGCATCCAATTCTATTTGTTTGGAAAGCTTCTCTTCAATTTATTTTTGCAGACAATTTATTGCATTAGCCTAGGAAGATGTTTCTATGCTGGTTGTTATTGTTCTACCTACCCTTGTCAGTTATTCAACAATGCTTTTAGTGAAGGATTTTTGTTAGCATAGTTTATAGATATATCAATAAGAGATTATATTATGAAGTCATCTGTTTTAAGTTTAATCTCATAATACGTAAATCATTTCAAGTTTTGATAACATTGTATAAGCTACATTTTATGAAATTAATCTAATAGTGCATTACGTAATCCATCCGGGCAGTGGTGAATTATTTCGAAAACCAGTAGAATATACCTAATTCATTGCTGCAGTTAGCGAACCAGCTTTATCGGTGAACTACTTGACTGATTTGCAATTTGCATTCACCGCCGTGAATTATACATGTTAAAGTTATAGGTTATTGCGTTACTTTGCCGCAGCTTTCAGTACATATTGGCTGGTAAACTCTACGAGAAATCTGTATACAAGTTACCCGATAAACAGTAGAAATTCTGTGCTGGGAAATGTATTTTTAAACTGCAGTTAGCGGTTTGTTTTCACCAAGCTTTTTGCTGCGATGTCCAGAGAGATGTTTAGAAAGCCATCCGTCAGGTGTCCGCCGGCGACTTCAAACGGCCTGACTTATGTGGCGACGCAAATACGCGTCCAGCGGTACCGGTACAGTCTCAGTATCTACGGTGAGTGCGGTGACTTGCAACCATGAGTCTATATACATCGTTACTGTAATATGTCTTGCTACACACGAACGGTTTTCCGATCGCCTCTCGCGATTTATCGTGTCATTTTCCGCAATTACGGTCTTTCAAACAGTTACCATATATTATTATCATAGCAGAAAATGACTAATAATCTTGTAATCTTCACCTTACGCGGCATCATGCTTATAAATCAGTTATTCCATTACACGAGAAAACCTTCGGATATGCAGGATTAATGGAATACCACTATTTAAAAGCCATCAAAATAACACATTTCTTTGAGACGAAAATTTGCATAAACATGGTAAGGATCCAACTTGGATTCACTTCACTTTTATTGACCTTTTCCATTTGTGAATATATAAAAACAATCTATTTGTGTAGGAGAGAGGCCATTTGACCCGAGCTTATTTTGATTCGACTGTTACTTTCTACGCTTGAAAGTTTTGGTGTCTATAATTTGATTTGTGATTTCGTGAACCGTATCAATGTGAGCGTAGGTCGAAAAATTGCACAACTTACGTTTTCTTATGGAGATGTGATTTAGTGGAAATATACCCAAAATAAATCCAGTAGAAAGTTATCTTACATAAGCTTCACTGAAATACACACAGTTTTAGAGATATACCTATCGGTGGCGATTGAAGAAACTATTTTGATAATGCGACAAATTCAAAAGTTCATAGATGTTGCAGATACTAGATCGTTTGGCACCGCACCTAACAATAAATTAGCCACAAAAGCTACCTAATTATAAACACACGTCTGAAATGTTAAATCTTGCAATTTACGATGTTTAACTAGAAGACACGTCGCGGACGCCAGCAATAACACGGTTGCCCTATTTCTGGTGGCTGTAAACATTGACCATCGATGTCACTCCCATCCATGGATCACTCCCATCCATCGATCACTCCCATGACTGATCGATTATGTTTACTCGTGTAGAAAGCGATACATCTCGCAAGTTCTTCAAATAGTTCACACCTATATCGTAAAGTGGTAAAAGTGATGTTAACATATGTGTTCCTTCTCTTGCAGTGCGGCTCAGAAGATGTCAAGCGACACAGATGGTTTAAACACTTGGACTGGGCTGATGTTTTTATGAAGAAGCTTCAGGTATTATTGTCTGTCTTTATGATCACTCTTAGCCTAAATCGACCCTGGTGCAGTGCCAAGGTTTTTATTTTGGAATTACCTAATTGAATTTGGCAGACAAGGAGACCACTTTACGTAATAGTCAATTTTGTCGATCATGCAACTTTGTACGTGATTTTGTTAAAAGCATGAAAGGTCAGGAATTGCTTTAGTTCCTGCACTTAGCTTCATACGACTAATTTGTTTAAGTAATTTTACGGAAAAAAAGGTTTCTAATCGGGATCAATATTTTTTTTGCCCCTAAAAGTGGTTCATAAATTTATTCTTCTTACATGATTGAAATTGATTTCTTGCACTGTCTTTAACTGCAGTGCTTACTGTTTTATACGTATTGATGCATTTATCAATAACGACGTACGCATTAATCTTACCTGCGACACTTGGAATGAACCAAAAATACGCACATACGACCATTATTACACAGTTCGTTGTCAAAATATTTTACAATACTTTTCAAAGCCATTTAACATTTGTTACTTTCTTTTCCAGCCCCCCATCGTCCCGTCCGTGTCCTACGAAGGAGACACATCCAACTTCGACGAGTATCCCGAGACTGACTTCAAAGCTGTCCGCTCCCTAGACCCAGACGAACTCAAACTGTTCGCCAACTTCTGATCCAACACGCCACTGCAGTTGGACTTAATTTTAACATAGAGAATATAAGAGTGTGATGGTGAGGAAACTTACGTGTCCTTTTGTCTCGTGACAAAGTAAATCGTTCAACGTCTAGTTTCTTGGCCATCTTTAAATATCATAACAGAGTCCTAGAAAAATTTGTTTACTTTTTAATGGTTTTAAAAGCTTTTGAAAAACAAATCTAATATAATTTTAAGTTTATTCTTGGAAGTGTAAAACCGTCCATATGCTAGGATTTTACAACCTTTGCCAAAATAAAGGTATATTCATCAAAAATGCGTATTGAAATCTACATCTGTACCAATTTTATGAAATATATGACTAATGTACGTACATTCTGATTTCACGTGCGAGTTTTTAGAATTATAACGTTTTCTTTGAATTCAGTAAAAACGTTTTAAATGAATGTATAATGTACAAACAAGTTATATATTACTCCTTTCTTATGTGGCTCTCACATTTTTTGTATATAAAATCTTCACGCATTATAATTCCAATGCTTCTAGTGCAAATATTAGTTAAGTTAGAATAAGACGTCCAAGTGCCGTAACTTTTACTCAATTCAATCGTAATAATGTTCATATTGGAATAAACATTTTAAACATAACTTGAGGATCATGTAGAAGACAAAAGTTCATGTACCTAACCATAAAATACATAATTCATTTTAAATAATTTAATTTTCCTCAATTGCATTTCGAATATACATATAATATACAATACACTATGCAAGGTTACTAATACCAATAATGAGCATTATTGCTCACCAGTAAACCTGCTTAGTGGTAGTAAAATTGAAATTTGAATTCTTATAAGCTTAAAATGGCCTAGGCGTATGTTTGTGATTTTTCAAGTTACTTAAACTTTGTATTTTGCATCCTATTAGTCCTCGTTTGTAGTTAACTTATCATCGTATTATATTTAATGTAAATATAAGTGTAGTATCATATAATTAAATTTTATGTCACTAAGTAAAGCCGTAAAAGGCATTAATATATTGAGTAAGATTTAGTATTTACATATATGGGCTTAATATTTATTATTAGTATCGAAATTATAAATTATTTATGTAAAATGATGAAAAAAAAACTTTATTTAATTCAGATACATAATATAATACCTAGTAGCCACATAAGATCATGACTTTAGAGTTGTTTCAATGTATTTGTAAATTTTGTGATCTCATATATTTTCACATATTTTTTCAAATTTTGAAATGTATTTAATTTTTGCTTCCTTTAAGCATATATACTTCCGAAGTTTTGATAACATTAAAGTTTTTTTATAAGTCTTTTAAAAGTAGGCCTTTGTAGTCCAAAAACGAGACCATCATATGTTGTTGTCAGTAAAGATATATTATCATTTAAAAATTTCCATGGCAACCTAAAATAAAATAGAAAATCCAATTGGGTATTGCCTAAAATTGTATCTTGATAAATCTATACCAATAGAACAGGGTCTAAGATGTGAAATAATATAAAACGTATAATATTATTACTATTGTAAATACACTAAATAAAATGTTTGAATTCAATATTTACAACACAAATTATGTTTTATTTTCCTTTTTTAGGTGCAAAGATAAGTAAGTACACATAGGTATATGTAATTAGGTAAAATAATTAATAAAAGCAATAAAAATAAAAAGTGTCGCAACCATATCAATGATCTAGTTAATCAGTTTATTCGAATTAATATCAATGACTAACGTATATGTACTTGTACGTACCTACCGTTCTTAACAGTCAGGGAAGCATCAAATCATTTTAAGTGTCGCAAATGAGTCGGATATATTGTCTTTTCAGTGATTGTAATGAAGAGGAATACAAACACAAATAAATTTATTTATAAAACCGATTACAAACATGACTATAACTTAATTATTTAACAGTTTTTTTTGGATTACATTGTGTTAAGGTACCGGTAGGTCCTGTATTGCAGGCAACTACTAAAGCGCTTTACATACAATAATAGTAAAGAATAATTTATATCATTTTTCTCATAGAAATCTTTACTCTCTTCTAATTTGATCAAGTCAAATTTTATGTCGATGAAATGAGTTTTAATCAAAGCTGTCAAAAATATATTAATAAAACACGAATCAATAAAATTAATCCTCTATAATATGATTGATTGCCGTGCATAAATTTAATGATGGATTAACAACAATTAAAAACAGATTATAAATATATATGATTACTTAGATTTCATACCAAAAATATCTATAACTAGTGGGTGCTCGCGGCTTCGCTCGCATTAAGAAGTAAAACTTGCATCCCCTATTTCACCCCTTTAAAAGTGGTATTTCAAAAAATTCTTTCTTAGCGGATGCCTACGTCATAACATCTGCCTGCATGCACAATTTCAGGCCGATCTGTCCAGTGGTTTGGGCTGTGCGTTGATAGATCACTATGTCAGTCAGTCAGTCACCTTTGAGTTTAGATTTAAGTGTCACAAACGCATCTACGGTTAATTTAACTGTATCTAATAATTATTAACAATTTTTTTAATTACAACTATAACAATTCAGTCATGGGTGTTTTCGAGGCTAACCTACCCAAATAATTGTTATCGTATACACGGTATGTTAAGGTAGCATTTCATCACAAACCGTATCACAAAAATTTTGCAATAAATCCAAATCCAAAAACACACAGTTTGATTAATTTTGATGTACCAAAGCCACCCTTAGAAATAAGGTTATGCGTTTGTAATTCTATATAATCAGTAAATATCAGAATACAAACAAAACTGTGTAGGAAGACTAAGCAAGCATCTAATATATTCGGCCCCTCCCAGTTTTGGTTTCGTGTCATGCAACTGTGCCTTAAGCTGATCGCGATTGATAACAGTGTGTAAGCGATAAAATCGATAAATAGTTTTTGTTTATCTCATACCTTTGTTCTCACTCGCACGTCCGGCTCTGACTGACACTGTCCTAATTTAAACATTTTTATACTTTAATTTAAAAAAATGACTATAAGAGAATTAACGGCAGCGTTAGCTGAGAAAGCTCAAAAGGAGCTTAATGAGAAACCAAGTAGTATAAAAGGAGACCTTCAGCTGATAAAAGAGTGGATCGCAAAACAACCTCATCTCAGACCACGGATTGGTGAGTGATTTGTGATAAAACGAGATTTGCTTTTGTTTGATTTTTTATCTTTTCACAGTAGGTACAAAAATAGCAAGTAGATCTACTCTGTATTATAGTTTCATAATTTTTCAGCGAAATCATTTTTCTTTGTGAGCTTGAATTCTGAACTTTTGTGACGAATTTAGTACAGCCAAAATAATAACGAGTTCTTATACATCGTCATCATATTACACACATCTGCATATCAGAGTACAATTTAAACGCCAAAAACAAAGGTAAACGATTGCTGGGTAACTGTTATCATTAGATAGCCCCAAAAGCATCACAATGGTACTAAATTTCCAATCAATAAGTATATATAATTAAAGTCTAAAGAGCATCTGGTACTTTCTGATTACTCGTTAAATGCTAAAGTACGAATTGCATATTACAGTTTTTTAAAATGAATCATCGATTTTTAGAAACATTGCTGAATCATAATAAATTCTTTCAAGAAATTTACTGGATTAATTAGTCCCCACAAAAGTTTTTTATCAATATACAATCTAGCGATTTTTACTTATCTTAAGTAGGCGTTTTAAAACCACTTCTTTTAACAGTAATCCCATATGATATAAAATTAATCTCGCTAAAGCTAACTTCATCAATTTAGCCGCAAGGTGGTCAGTCGAATTGTGTTTTACTATTACAATTTCAATTAGGTAAAGTAGCAAGATTATCATCATAAATAAGCTGGTCTCAAAGTAAATCCAATTATGCGTAGTGACCATCTTTAAATAATGTTTTACATTTACAGACGACCAATGGCTGATAGCGTTTCTCCGTGGCTGCAAATACAGTCTAGAAAAGACCAAGGAAAAGCTAGATTTGTACTACACAGTGCGAACTACCCTCCCAGAGCTGTATACCATCAAATATACCGACGCTATCTTCGAAGAACTTTACGCAAAAGGGTGAGCTATTATACTTATTTTTATAGTTTAGTTTTCTTAACCGATGATTTTAGAATAACTGATTAGTTCTGTCTAATAGTAAATCATTGTTTTTTTTCTTAAATCTTGGACCCGATTGGGAAAATTGATATGTAAATGTTTACTCTACACTGTCTTTAGCGTTTCCATTTCACTAGTCCTTGATCTAAAGAAGTTCTTATTTGTTAGACATACTTGTAGGTATCTATCTGTAAAACAGTACGTATTCAAGCTATTTGAACTTCGATCAATTTTTTCTTGTAAAACTGTCTTAATTGACACTGTTATGTTACGGTTACTAGACAGGAAATGCGTTGAAAGATTCAATTCCTTATTTTGTAATTTCCAGGTCCATGCTCCTCCTCCCTAAGACCGCTGGTCCGGATGCGCCGAGGGTCACCTTGATTCGTCCGGGCAGGTTTGACGCGAACAAATACAACGTCCTACAGATGCTTGCAGTCTCTAATGTCTTACAAAAGGTGACAATTTTATTACTGTTTCTTTTTCTTTGTCTATTGTGACATATAAGAATTTATTCGTAAATTTGTTACGACTGACTTTGTTGCTTTTATATGATTTTTATCTACTACTCGTGCCACAACCGGATTTTGCCAATCCATAATCTGATTGGCAAATGACTCGTTGATGAACGATGGAAAAATTAATCACGCTGAACTGTATACTTTGAGTAATTAGTAGAATAATTGAGATAATGCTGCTTAGGTAATAGATACACGAGTGGTAAAATAGCTGTATTGAGGTATGCGTAGGCTTAGATTACGTAGAAAAGATTTGTGTCCTTATCGGGCACTAACCTTCTGATACAGTACACGTGTTTCAAATTGGCAGCCACAATTATATATAAAAGATCGGGACATTGCACACAGCGCCCTCTAGCCCCACACTAAGCAAACGTTCGTGTCAACGAAAAATATATAACGATACATAACAGTATTGGCGATAACGGATATAATGCTTACATTTTTTTTTGTAAATACATACATTTTGTACATAGAAACGACCAAACGTGTCACAAGCATTGTATTATTAGACCAATCTTGTACATATAAGAAAAACCTTTATAGTAGTCAGGCAAACCAGGCAGGCTGTAGTCAAACGTAAACCTATCCAACGTAAAAAAAAACCAAGCTGAAAGCTGTTTACCAAATGTCAGCTGATCCGAGGAATTTCTATAGCTCAAAAAAAACATTGATTGATTGGTTAAATACCAGAGTAGAACGGCTAATATGGCCGATCTACTACATGCTTCAATCAGTTTCATGAGTTCTTTCATGTTCTTCAGTTTCAAGCCACTTTATCATCATCTACAGCCTTCTCTATCCCACTGCTGGACATAGGCCTCTCTTTGAATGTGCCAGCTGCGCTGATCCTAGGCATACCTCAACGTCGTCGACCCATCTCGCTGCCGGACGACCCTCTCCTTTTTTTCAAGCTACAGTTATACATGTTAGTATATGTGTTAAATTAAAACATTGTATAAAATTGCAACTATTTACTGATTCCAGATAGTGCTGATGGAAGACGATCACGCGGTGGTGGCCGGAACTATAATAATACTGGATCTGCAAGGAGTGTCGCTGGCGCACTTCTTTCAAATGACACCCGCCACTATCAAGAAGATTGTTATATCCGTTCAAGTAAGTTTTATTGTAACTTAAATAGGTACCATAGTCACAGAGTAAATTAAGATATTGAATCAGGCGTTACTTTGCGGAAATCCATTGTAACTGAAACTCTGGAGAAATGTGTAGTGTTTTTCCGCTGCGACTGCTCCTTAAGTTTTGTTGTTTGCAACAAAGCTTCAAGACACAAGGTGCGGTGTTGGTAACATCTTGAGATCCACGGAGGCCACGTTGGTTAGGAGGTGAGGTGTGGCGGTGGTATATGGAGGAACACACCTAAAAACCATCAAGTTTGTTGTTTGATGTCGGTTAAGGAGCAGTCGCAGCGGAAAAACACTACACATTTCTCCAGAGTTTCAGTTACAGAGTAAATTATTTTATAAGTCTGCTTTCACTGAATATAATGAAGCTAACTTACAGCAATTAATTAGATAATGTAAATGTATGTCGTTAGAAGTAGTGAGGACATTTATATCTGGATACAGTAATCTAGATTTTTGGATAAAATAAACCAAACTTATAATGTTCAGCATGTTTAGTAAATAAATAAAATTTGACTTAATTAATTCAATGAAATCTAGGTTTAAATGAAACAAAGTAATCACCATTTTTTTGTTTCCTTAAATGTATTTTAAAGTATTTTTTAGAGATGTGTTTATAAAACTACGAAATCTCAATATTGTATTTGGGAAAAATCAACCGCATCTCTATTTTTCAGGATGCTTCACCTGTAAGAATGAAAGGCATCCACTGTCTGAATACTCCGCCTGGCTTTGAGACGATATACAACGCTATGAAAAGTTTACTAAACGAGAAAAATCAGAATAGAGTAAGTACCAAGTATTTAATTATTTATAAACAGAGACCGTTTGATTTGAATAATTTTAAGCATTGCGTTCCCCGTATCTCTGTCGAAGCACAATAAGACCTGAAAGACTGCATAAAAATTAATAAAAAATAATAAAAAACCTGATTGCAACCTGATTATCTTTATGTCAAGTCTTGCCCAGAAATTGTCTGCAAACTTCTTCAGCCACCATTACAACACTCTTTCCATTCTTTGTTTACTTAGATACCATCATTCTTATAGCTTTGTCTCATATGCTATCAGAAATTTTCAAAACAATTCCAACTAACGGCAGTTTTTTACACTGGACATTTAGGCTTTTACTGACTACTAGGTCACCTGAAGCATTGAACTGTGATCCAAGATGGAGCACACCTGTACTGGTATTGAACAAGCTTTCCAACTAGTCTGCCGAAGCAATCTGCAAAGCTTTGAGTTTCAATAAACGACATTCAAAACTTACATATATCATGGCTGTTTTTTTTTTCATTATAGTTATTTGTGCACAACACAAATTACAAGGAGTTATACAAGTATGTACCGAAGGAGATCTTACCAACTGAATATGGCGGCAGCGCAGGCACTACTGCTGAAATTGTTGGTAAGCAAAAAGATTTTCTGTTATATAGTCATTTATATGCCTATCTATGATTTATCAAAATTATTAAAATTTATAATGAATTTTAATTAAATGATGCTAGTTCGGAACAGAACATAGCGAGAGTAAAAAAAAACATCAATTAATCATTTTATTATGTAAAACAATTAATTTTGGTTTGAAATTTGCCTTTTTGCAGTGGACTCAAATGTTTTCTTGACACTTCACTTATTTTAAACAAATACAGAAGAATCCGATCATTCTAACTTCATGAATCCGATGAATCAAACATAGTAAACGTAGTAATAATGACTCTGACAAACACATTTATATTTTCAGGACATTGGAAGACGAAGGTGACAGAGTTCAGCTCATTTTTAGAAGATGATCAAAAATATGGCACAGATGAATCACTGCGCATCAAAACTAATGTAAATCAGAATGGAACTTTAGGCATAGAAGGATCTTTTAGACAACTCCAGGTTGACTGATTTAGATTAATACTGGTTTACAAAAACTTATGTCTTTATTTCTAAGTTTAGATTATATTGTTAGATTAGGTACTTCAAACTGGCATGTAATTATTTTCAATGAATATATATATACTTATATAAATTTTATTAATTGATAGTGACTGTCTCAAATTAAATTCTGAAAGTTTTGTGCATCGATTTCTTTATATAACAAGATACTATGGTGCATTACATGTAATTTATTAGATCGTTGAAATCATTACAATTACCACACAATTTATTTATTAATATTTTGTGCACTAAATTATAAATTTAATACCATAAACAAGTCAATGCAAGTGATAACACACAAAAAGGACATGTTAACCATGATAAGTATGTTATAATCTTAGTTGTAATAAAATATTTGTTCGATACATGTCGGCGTTTGATTGCTACGTGGCTAGATTGATAGCTAATCGATGTTGTTATCTTTGTCGTACAAATATTGTTCAATTTACTTAGCGTTTTGATCGGATACGCACCTTCTTGCTGCAGCCATGTCGGTTAGGCCGTTACCACCTGCTTTAGTTGAGAAAGCCCGTGAGGAGTTGAACGAGGATCCGAAGAGGTTGACTGAGGATCTTCAGCACATCAAAGACTGGATTGCAAAGCAACCTCATCTGCGCGCCAGAACAGGTATACGAACTTTTTACTATTTTTTTATGTAGGTCAGATTTATCAGTTACTTGACACTACGTTCAAGCGATTTTGTTATTGATGGTTGAACAGGAGTTCAAGCAATTTTGTTATTGATGGTGGACCATGCCAGTACTGAAATGAAATAAATGGTATTATTTACTTACTAATTACGTACATATTCATAGTTAACGGTTTCATTGCGATGACTTTCCATTTTGAGATTATTTTAGAGTTATGATGAAATATCGGATGTTTTTATTGCAATAAGAAACATTGTAGGGTGGTGAAAATGAGCGTATTTTCTGTTAAACTCTGGAGAAATATATGAAGTGTGTTTCCGCTGCGGCTTCTCCTTAACCGGCTTGGTAGTTTTTAGGTGCCGTTCTCCATATACTATCGCCACACCTCTCCTCCTACCCAAAGTGACTCTTAAGATCTTACCAACACGGCACCTTGTGTCTTCAAGTTTTGTATTTGCAGTTTTATGGACTTTTGTAAGACATTTGATGTAAACTTTTTAGCGAGTTGAAAATGAACATGACCCTAAGGGCTTTTTCTTAGCCGACGCGACGTTTTCTAAGTATAACTTAACTAAAGCGATGTCAATAAATACCTGAAAAAATATGTACAGCATACCTACATACATATATTATTTGAATATTTTTTTATCTAAGACATTTCAAAATTTACGTATAAAATATCATATGTTTTCTTAAGACGTGTTTTATTAAGTATTTTACACAATAATGAACTTTGAATACAGTTGAAAGGTGTAATAATACACTAATCATGTGATTATAATCGGATTTAGTTGTACTTACTTAGTTATTTTTAAAGCCAAAATATAAATCAATTATTTTCTGTTTACAATTTATCATCCAAAGCATTACGATAAGTATGATATCAACTTATATTATGTAATTTTAAAATCCATTTCAGGCGTATTTAGTTTATTTTGAAGGATGCATCCATATTTTACCCCTTTAAAAGAGACATTTCCAAAAATTCTTTCTCTGCGGATGCCTACGTCATAACATCTATCTGCATGTCAAATTTCAGCCTGATTCGTCCAGTGGTTTTAGTTACCTTGAGTTTTATATATTTAGATTGATTTCAAATTTTAAATCATTTATTAAAGTAAAAAACTTATAAACTTTTACATGTTCACTGCACTTCGTACTAGGATAACTTGTGTTGTGGAGTGCAGGTGCTTCTTTTTGTTAAATTAATACAAACAAAGCTTACTTAAGTACAAGGCAATTATATAAGATGAGCTGTCGCCTGGTAACATATGAGGTGAATTAGCGTCGTGTGGGGCAAACACGCCGCGCACTGCACTAGGTCGAGCCTGTGTCGCAGAACAAGGTCCTGCTGATCCGTATTTGCTATGTCTATGTGATATCGCCTCTTTTTGGCTATTGGCGCTCTTTGGATACCAAGCGCGTAGTAAAATTCTGAAAGTAACAAAACCCCAACCATACTTCCAGACGACCAATGGCTGGTGGCATTCCTTCGCGGCTGCAAGTTCAGTCTGGAGAAGACGAAGGAGAAGTTGGACCTGTACTACTCCCTCCGGACCACGGCACCAGACCTGTTCTGTGTGAAGCATACAGACCCCTTGTTTGATGAGATTCTGGGCTTAGGGTATGTAATAGAATAAATTATAAGAGATAATTGAAAAATTAATTAATGGTACCACATTTTGTTGTCTTCTATTGATCTTAAAATCATAATATCCCAATCAATATAAGAAATTGCGCGTGGAAACCACGCTTGGTAGGTAAAGCAAGGAGTTTGGCAAATGTACAATAAAACTGGAAAACAGCACAATCTTTTTAGATGCTGTTTGTTAGGGCGGTCACACTTTTGGTTTAGAAGTCTAGAGTAGACTATTGGACCAATAATAACAATAAGAAACAAATCAATTTCGGTTTTTCTTTACTTTTCAGATCATTTCTTATTCTTCCAAAATTACCTTCTCCTGATGGTCCGCGGATAAACGTTATAATACCTGGCAGGTACAGGGCTGACAAATATAATATTACGCAAATCATGTCTGTCGTCGGAATTCTACAGCGGGTAAGAATTATTTGGTACTAAGTCAAAAAATACTGATAACTTGCTATTGTTAGTTCCTGAAGCAGTTCTTGAAAAAAAATAATGTCTCATCTAAAGAACAACAAATAATATGCCAATTTCTAATTCTTTTAATAATTTGATTGGATTACGACATAATTTCTCGATCCCTCTTCCTATAAAGATAGGTTTAAACTAGATTTTAGTCACATAAATAATGCTAACGACACTCACGCAGATTACATCACATATCACTGTCTTTTCATTACCACTAAATCATCGCGCAAATCAATAATCTTCCAGATAGTCCTGATGGAAGATGACAACACCGTGGTAGCTGGTTCGCTGAGTCTCCTAGACATGGACGGTACCACCATGGGCCACTTCCTCCAAATGACTCCATCTCTGATGAAAAAGATGGCCGTCGCTGGCCAGGACGCAGCACCCTTGAGGTTGAAAGGGACACACTATATTAATACTCCTACGGGATTCGAAACGGTCTTCAATGCTATGAAACCTTTGTTAAATGAGAAGAATAGGAACAGGGTGAGTTATAGAAAAAAAAAATATCTTTAAACCATTTATATATGTATACATAAGTGGATTTGTTATAGCCTTTAGTTTGTATATAGCCTCTTGGTTCTTTTACGTCGGCTCCGGAAGTGCGTGAGAGTCCCGAAGTTGACTTATAACTAAGGTGACTTTCGATTCCGAAATTACTGCAGAAATTCGTGTCTATTGTGAGAAAGTATTTTGAGTATGCATTTACAATGCAAGTATGTATTTTACGGTTTACTCAATATGCTAGATCGACATAAATACCGACATGATTAATTTAAAACTTTGTATAGAATTGTCAAATATTTATACGTTTACTACTTTTGTATGCTTCCTACGTAGATATATCTTATAAATGATTTAATATTGTTTTCAGCTATACGTCCACAACACAAACTATGAAGAGATGTACAAGCATATTCCGAAAGACATATTGCCGGCTGAGTATGGCGGTAGTGCTGGCACCACGGAAGAAATTGTTGGTAAGAAGTAAGCAATAGAGGCAATACCGTGTGTATTGTTTCTATTGGTATTATCTAATAATATTATTTGAATCCATATCTATATGTTTCAGATTGTATGATCTCTGCATTTGTTTTGTATCAGTATTAGTATCTACTGTCATCTGTGTGACCAGGTTAATAAATAGAACTATGAAATCGTTACATAATTAAAAAATCTTGTCGTAAAATAACCTGTTCATTTTATGATGCTTTCATTGGCCAGATATCTGAAATCAATATTGATGTAAGAATGTGTTATAAATCATAGCATATAACCCTTAGTAAAAAAAGTAAACAACTGTTAACGTAAGCAAAAAATACTACTTACATTTTTGAGGGCATTCAAATACATGCGGTCGATGAGCATGTAAGATTCCCGTTAAGTACTGCTGCAGAATTGAAGGAAGAATATTTTAATTTGTGATAAGTACCTACGCCAGTATTACGGAATCCCTCTAGTGTTGTCCAAACTACATTGCCTGGAAGAGATCACTTTAGTGATAAGGTCGCCCAATGTCCCTGATTACCTTTTACCTTTTTATGTAAATTGTATTATTTCTTTTGGTGTACCATAAAGTATATTTGATTTGATTTGAATATTAATTTATTCCAGATAACTGGAGGAAGAAGGTGAAGGAGTACAGTGCGTTCCTTGAAGAAGACTACAAGTTTGGTACCGACGAGGCCAAGAGACCCGGGAAACCTAAGACTGCTGAAGATATGTTTGGATTAGAGGGATCTTTTAGGAAACTCGAAGTGGACTAAACAAATTTATATCTATGTATTTAATAAAATAATTTTACGTAATGAATTGTGGCTTTATATCAGTTGTCAATATGTGTGCATTTTATTTTACAGCTAAAACAATACTAGCAATTCTATATAGAGTCTAATAAAACAAAGCAGAAGCATTTTGAGAAATTTATCAATGCAGAGATAGTTTAATAATAACCTTAGAGTTCTGCAGTTTATGAGCAAGTTTTGTTGACCTCACTATACTAGAAAATAGGAATATCACATTCGTAGCTCCCCGTTATAACAGATAATTACAAATACATTACAATACTTCAGACATGAAAATATTTGTATGTTACTGACCAATTTATCTGAGCAAACCTCACGGCTACATCATCTGACAATAATTAATCAATCAATTCATCTGACAACAACAAACCTGGTTAAGGAATATTCTTTAAAATACTACTCATACAACAGAAAAATACACTAATATAAATAATTACATCAAATGAAATGTCTTTATTTCAGGCATTGCGAACCCATATACAAGAAAATTGCAACTAATTACTTTAAACTAAGACTAGTACCTACTACATACCTTACAGTAGGTACCTTAGGATATAGGCTTAGGGCCCCTTAGCAAGAACATGATTATAATTACCAAGATAAGTCCGCTCTATGTAGTCAAACACAAATTGGCAGCATGCACTCCGCAACCGATGATATTTAGCATACGCCAGGGCTCGCACCTGGAGCCTTTGCTCTTTATCATTTCTATAAAATGTCCGGTTTTTATACGTGGGATAGGTTTACGCTTGCAAGCAGCTGGTAAGCATTGCTGCAACCTAGGGTGTAACACGCTTACCTAGAAGATCCCCTGGATTGTAGGGTATTATTAATCGCCCGGCTTATTACGCCGATGACTGCAAAGTTTACTTTTCTTGAAAACCATTTCATGACTTTATTACTATTGAACTGATGCAATAGCTGTCAAATGTTTCGCGTTTGGCCACGCACTGTTGCCGATAAACTTCCTCTCCGAATTTTATCAAAGATTAACAAATGAACACTATCAAAAAATGGTGTTATGAATTTGTGATGTGACTTTTTGTATACAACAAAATTGTTTTAAAAGTACACCTACACATTGTACAAAATGAAGCACAAATGCTTGGAAGCATAATTGATCATCACCAATCTTGTGAAGAAAAAGGAGGAGAAGTACAGTACATTCCTTGAAGAAGACTACAAGTTTGGTACCGACGTGGCCAAGAGACCCGGGAAACCTAACACTGCTGAAGATATGTTTGGCTTAGAGGGATCTCTCAGGAAACTCGAAGTGGACTGAACTGTATCTTATCATATTGTATTTTTCTATTTCAAAGTCATCGTGTATTTTTATATCGCTGTTTACATAAGGAGTTCTTAATCAAAACAAATTAATTTTGATAAGATTATTTCGTTTCTTTATATCGTTGTTTTCTTAAGTAGTTATTATATTTCCTTTGAAATAATTTTAACGTTATCTGATTTTAAAAAAAATTAAGAATATACCTTGTTACTTACTAAAAGCTTGTAGAGAAAATGACATATTGTAAGGTTATGTTAAAATGTATCAAGTTTTTATAATTTTATCGATTTATGTAATTAAATTTTGTAAATAATTTGCTAAGTTACGAATACCAACACCTTTAGTCATCGCTCACAATAATATTAAAGTGTCATGAACATGGGTACGTATTTGATCTCAAAGACTAGCAAAACGGTGAGTGGGGCGATGACAGATGCGTGGGTAGTATAAAGGCAGACTCGCAACGAGGCTGGCCAGTCCTGTTGAGTCGTCTGCTCCCTCCCGTGAGGTTGCGTGCGCCGTTCGTCGTGCTGCTGCTCCCGAGCGGGAGGTCGACGCGCCTGCACCACCTCCAGGAACCACCGCCTGTCGTCCCGGCGCTATAGAAAAGCGTCGCAGCGACAGGCACATCGCCTCACCACGTCGAACAACGCCGACCGTTCTCCAGAAGATCTGCTGACTGCTGGCCAGTCGGCCGTTGGAGCTCGAAAGAGTGTTTTCAATAGATTGTGAGCTAGGAATTTAAGTCAGATTGACGATTGTGATTTACAGTAATAAGTACAGATGAATTATTATATTTGAAGTGAAATAATGAAGCTGGTGTTTAATTTATCCCTGTAAAGTAAGGGTTGTCTTACAATATAATAATCAAATACTCAGGAAACACAACATCTAAATACGACAATATTCTTACACCAAGTTTGTACTGCACGTTCTATTTGTAGACTGGTAAAATTATAATAGGTAGGTAACTTACATTGTTATCAACGATTTTGTTGCTATCGTCTTAATCAATGGCTCTCATTACAATGTAACTATCTTAGTTTATAAAGAATATTAATAAAAAGATTATTTAGGGACAGTCTAGAAGTGTATAGTCGTTACAATGGTGCTAAGGGACTTGACTCCGGCTTTGGCTGAAAAGGCCCGCTTAGAATTAAATGAAGACCCAGCAAGATTGAAAGGTGATATTGAACACCTCAGGGATTGGGTCACAAAGCAACCTCTTTTACGTGCAAGAACAGGTCAGATTTTTTTAATTGTAAAATGGTGCTGGTTTAATTAATCTCTTACATTTTTCAGCTGTAACAAAGTTGAATGTGTTTTGTACTGTACTAATTTATGATACTGATTACAAAAACCAAGGCCATGGATATTATTGAAAACCGTATCAATGTTATCGTATCGAACACATTAATTAAAGGGCTGATTTTTGATTCACAAATAAATCTTAAGATATTAGGCTATGTAATTTCTAGACACTTCAAATTATGATATACGAGGGCCGTGACACTGTAGTGATATACAATTACAAATTTGTATTAATCAAGTTTCTTGTGTGAGGGCGCCCCTTTATATTTAATTACGTCCAGTTTAATCTTATAATTTTAGTTAGAAAAGTACAATAGTACAATAACGGTTCATGAGACAGCCTGTTGGCGGTGGTAAGGCTCCTGTGGCATAGTAGTGAATTTTTTATCTTGCAGATCCAAAACTTTTTAACTAATGTTTTTGTTAATTATTATTCATTGGCTTCGTTTTAATTATTTAAATTGCTAGGTCTCACATTTATAAATGGATAAAAAATATATTTATGGTATTCTTCTGAACTATTCGTTTATATAAAATATTTTTGCTTTTGTTTTCCAGATGATCAGTGGCTCGTAGCGTTCTTGCGAGGATGCAAGTTCAGTCTAGAAAGGACGAAGGAAAAACTTGACCTTTACTATGCGTCTCGCACGGCTGCATCAGAACTTTTTAAAATTAAACGCACAGATCCCTTTTTTGAAATGATTATAAGAGATGGGTAAGAAATAAGTTTGACAAGTGTTACTGTACATAGTTACCATTGCTATTTCCGTTGGTAAAGAAAAATGCAAAGATCCCGCTAAAGAAAGAATACATATGTTCCAATAAACGGGGCAAAACAATAAATGAAGGGTTAAAAAAGAGACAGAATAGCCAATGATGTGCTCCGTGTGTCAAAAAAGATCATACACCAGCATTAGTGCTGCAGATTTATCCGAAGCTAATAAGGGATTAATTTATGCTTAGGCCTGTCTTGCCTGAAATTTTGTTAGTACAATAGTGTTGAATCTATGTTTTGATATCTTTACAGGGGATTTATGACCTTGCCTAAAACCGCAAGTCCAGACGCACCACGAGTCTCTCTGGCTAGAATGGAACGAGTTGATTTGAACAAGTATAGCATTGTTGATGTCATCGGGACCATGGATATATTAGAGAAGGTATTGTAGTTAGCAAGAAAATAAGAAATGCAGAATTAGCTAAACGGGATATTTGTATCGGAATAATTGTACGTAAAAATGTCGACCAACCTTTTGAGCTAACACAACGACACGTATTTTAATATACTTTCTTAAAAACTGTGTTTTTGCAGATAGCATTCTTAGAAGATGACAATTTAATGGTAGCGGGAGCTGTTATGATTCTGGATTGTAAAGGAACCTCTATTTCACATTTCACTCAATTAACGCCTACGGTTTTGAAGAAATTATCAGTTCTTGGTCAGGTTTGTATAGTTTTTTTATTGATATTTATTGCACTTTAGTATATAGGTAAGTATATGTTTACTTTCAGCAGAGTCTGCCATTTTATTATCTACTTACGAGTAGTAGGTATTGCTTTCCCCATATTATTTATGAGATAAACCCGAAATTACATTTGATACTTAGCAACTCTAGTATATTGCTCGTCTTTTTATTATTACATATCTACTTTTAAAAAGTAGCAAAACACATAAATATCAAATATCCTATATTTGTTCACAGGATGCATCTCCTTTACGAATGAAAGGGATTCACGTTGTAAATGCACCGAGTGGAGTCGAAACGTTGTTCAACTTGATGAAAAGTTTGATAGTGGAAAAGAACAGGAATAAGGTAGGTAAATATTATCCCAGCAAAGACATTTTCTACGTAAAGATAAAGTAAAATTTTCAATACATTTTGCTGTGCGCAACTGGACACCGAGCCATAGCTTGTCTTTGAAGGTATAATTTTTCAGAAAAATCTTCCTTTTTTCCATGACTATTAACTACTGACATTACTATGACCTACCGACAATGATAATTTCTTGATACATCTTTGAAGGTGGGTGTTTCTTTTGTTAAATGTTAGTGAGTGTGTGTGCTGGTTCCTCGTATTGTACTTTATTTGGTTCACTAACAAAAGCAAATGATGATTGTTTTAGTTTCACATGCACTCATCTTATGAAGACTTGTTCAAGTTCATTCCGAGGGAGATTTTACCAGCAGAAGAATATGGTGGCTACGGTGGTATTACGGAAGAAATCGTTTGTAAGTCACTCAAAATATTACCTAATTTGATTAAATTATTTTTACTTATTCATTTTAATTGAGCTATCTACATTTTTTTAAGTTTCCTCTCTTTACATAGGTTCCCAAATGACTCCTATATGGTCCTATATTCAATAAATATTTATTTGTATATAAAAGTGATTTGCTTTTGTATCTCTCAGTCATGATCCCAAATTAATAGGGTCGGCTTCCGAATTCCGATCTACCTGATTATTTGTTAGATAATTTACTTGGCGGTCTAAACATTTGCCTTTCTTATACGAACTGACTATAAATGTAGGGTAAAACCAGAGGATCTTATCATGTTATATTCTTGTAATGTACAGAGCATTGGATAAATAAGGCGAAAGAATACAGCGCATTCATTGACGAGGAAGTGAACTACGGCACTGATGAACACAAGAGACCCGGCAGACCAAAAACTGCTGAGGATATGTTCGGCGCCGATGGTTCTTTTAGAAAACTTGAATTTGACTGATTTATTTTATTTATGATTTTCTCTTATCAGTCAGTTATGGGCATGTCCCATAACTGACAATCGTTTTAATGAATCCAAATTTACAATTATTTATCATTTTAATTTGGCCGACGGAAGAAGTGGATTTTTGTATTTATCTAATTTAAAGTTTTTTTTAATAAATGTGATAGTTAATTTTCAGTTTATTCTAATTTCCCTCATAAGTAACAACTAAAATTCTTCGCGGTAAACTGAAAAAAAAAACTGCTAAAATTAATCAAACTCACATAAGTGACGTGTTACAAAACGGTAAAAAAATAAGTAAATAGCATAAATATCCTTCATCATAATCATCATCTACCGCCGGTTTTTTCCCACTTCTGAGTATATACCTCTCTCTTGTCATGTCCACAGTCTCGGTCCTGTGTCAATCTCGTACATATACATATTATTACAGGTACAACGTCGTCAACCCATCTCGCTGCTGGACGTCCGACGCTACGTACCTATACCTTTTCTCGGCCACCACTCTGTCAGAGTCTTGCTCCATCTGTTGTCACAAAAATAAAAAAAATAATTTTAAAAATGTCACTAGGTAAATATCTTTATAATGATATAACGTCATGAATTCAGATATAATCAGTATTAATGAATGATTTGCAAAATTATGTAAACTAATTAGTGCTACTTTTAATATGTGTGTTTTAATCTATGGATTAAAATTAATTTCGTAAGGGTAGACAAACAGTGTCGAGTTTTAAAGATTCTGTAGATGTTTTATTATAATTATATTGGGTGGTACAGTGCTGTAATGAATGGTATATTTTTTTTACCAAAAGTCTCCAATGAAAGATAGTGCCATAGTAATTTGGGTCTCGATCTTTTATAAATCTTCAGCTTCTTATCGAATGAGAGTGGCCAACTGTGGTGTCAAGAGTTTATCAAGCCGCCCTAAGGGCCTCTGACATGACTTAACGACTGCCGTAATGGACAAACAGTCGGGACCAACAATTTAACGTGTCAAGCGACTCACGGAAATGTACAATAAATGTGTACGAGTATACATTTTCCCGTTCCCTAAAAGAAAATAACGAGTATACTTATATAAAAGTGATTTAAAAATTAAATATCAGGTATTGAAGATAGTTTCCTATTATATAATAAAACTCAAGACTGAAAAGACAAGGTTTTTGTGGAATCATACAAGTTATATGGTTTTATAAATATGTAACGGTGTAATCTATAATGGCAGGCGATGAATACCTGATGAATACAATCTATACTAATATTATAAAGGTGAAGAGTTTGTTTGTTTGTTTGAACGTGCTAATCTCAGGAACTTCTTATGCGGATTGAAAAATTATTTTTGTGTTGAATAGACTATTTATCGAGGAAGGCTTTAGGCTATATAACATCACGCTGCAACTAAAAGGAGTGAAGAAACAAAGGAAAATGTGGAAAAAACGGGAAAAATTATTCATCTTTGAGGGCTTCCGTTGCGTGCGCTGCTAAAACGGTTCAAGATATCAAAAAAATACGTATGAAAGAATTATTCCTCTTGAAATGATCTAACAAAATGTCCACGACACATTTGACACACATTTTGTTAGATCATTTCAAGTAGTGAGTTCAGTTGAACCGTTTTTTATAGTACCTAATAACTATTCCACGCGGACGAAGTCGCGGTCACAGCTAGTATAGTAATATTAGTTCAACGTAAGTACCTACATCTTGAGTCTAAATTCTATTTGTTGACCATAATCAATAAAAAAATATATTTTCTTTTACTGTTTTTATTACAATAGATTTGTTTAATAGTATTTAAGACCAATCAAGCTTAAAAATAGATATACATAGATTTATACTCGGCTATATAACACTTATATTGACGAAAAATTATGTAAAAATAAGTTTTATTTATATTAGAGTGTCATTTAGGCACTTATGTACAGTGCATATCAAAAAGCCAGTTGAAAAGGCCATTTTTTCACTTCATTAGCTCGGGCATCCAGCAAAATATTATAGAGATATCTAATCGGTACTGACATGATATCTACGATACGAATTAACCGTTACTAATGTGTATTCGATCACAACATTGTAAGGTGGTCAGTATTTTTATTGAAGATGTCCATAAGACCGCTTCCCCCCGTTTTAGCTGAAAAAGCCAAAAAGGAGCTGAATGAAGATCCAAATAGAATAAAAGATGACTTGCAACATATGAAGGATTGGATAGCTAAACAGCGACATTTGAGGGCCAGAACAGGTGAGTTGTTTTTTGTATATTTACAGTACAATTGTCAAAAAATTCAAAATATCGCATTATAATATGCCGTATGGCAGAATATGTTATTACTTATCACAAGCGTTACATCTGCTATAATCTAATAAATGTACACAACATACTCGTATTTGCAAAATAAATGATTGAATGTCTAAACTACCATATATCATCAGTCACATAACTGTTTTTCAAGAAAACGGCACAATTTTATTGTGATGGAGGTTCTAATATAAACTGCATTACAAGGACACGAGATCAATGAACGATTGATTGAAAGGGTGACGTTTAAGTAGATACTATATATACTATAAGAGCAGTATGAATAAAAAAACTTGATACTTTTTTTAACTTCTTTTTTTAGACGACCAATGGCTAGTGGCTTTCTTACGAGGGTGCAAATACAGCTTATTGCGTACGAAGGAAAAGTTGGATTTGTACTACACGATACGAACTATAGCACCAGATTTATACAGAGTCAGACGCACTGATCCAATCTTCAACGAAATATTAAACACAGGGTAAGCAATGCTGAACAATCTTGTTTACCTGATAAAACGATTCATGATTGATTGTTTAATCAGTGATTCATTTTTTAACCTCTTATTTTATACAACAACGATGAATTACTGATTGATTTATAAGAAATCATTTATTTTTACTAATATTTAACTTTGGATTAGGAAGTATTTTTTTGCCGTATGGCATAGCCCTCCCGAAAAATATCCTTATTAAATTACAACTTAGTCCATTTTACTAAGATGAATCCATAAGTAGCAAAGTTAACAGCTACCCAGATGAAATCATATTACAGACACTTCATAAATACTGGCCATCAATAGAACAACATCTGCATAGCTTCAATTTACTCAAGTTCTATGTATTTTGAGGTATTTATTTTTATCACAGAACTTTCCTGGTCCTCCCGAAGACGGTGAGTCCGGATAGTCCAAGAGTGACCATCGTCAGACCTGGAAAGTACGATGCAGACAAATACAGTCTCACAGACATCTGGTCTGTCACGGGAATCATAACGAAGGTTAGTCATTCAGATAGAATCCTTTGACATTTCACCTGCGATATCTGAATAATAATTCTGGCTGACATAACTCAAACTAGAATGATACCTAATGTTTAATGATGAACTTATTATTGCTGCTTAAGTTATGTATCGTGGAGTAATATAAGTACTAATATAATATATATTATAAGGTATCTTCTAGGTAATCGTATTACACCCTAGGCTGCAACAATGCTTAACATCAGGCAGGCTGTAGTCAAACGCAAACCTGTACCACGTAAAAAAAGTGCCAAATTATCGCAAACCTAGTAAAATTTAATGTGAACAAAATCCTACTAATGACATTATCACACTTTCTTGCGAGTTCGCTTTATTAAGATTTTAAACCCAAACGGGTTTTAATTTGGGCAATAATCGTTTAATTGACAAAAATAATTGCGATCTACGTTAGAGCTGATGTCACAGGATTTTGAAAAGATAATGACTAATATACATAAGTCATAATATATGTTTATATTTTCTAGATAGTATTAATGGACGATGACACAACAATCGTAGCTGGCAGCGTTACAATTCTGGATCTGGAAGGAGTCACTATGAGTCATTTCTTGCAAATGACTCCATCAAACATGAAAAAACTTACAGTTCTCGGCCAGGTAGGTTCAGATGTGAAAGCAGTGCCAGACACTGTAAGCCTGGAAGAGAAACCCAGAGAAGTGTTTTCAATTACGGTATGCTGGTGGTTTTCTGGTTGTATTCCCTACAGAAGTCCCAGAGCCTCCAGAGCAAAGCACAAGGGATGGGTTAGAGGGGCTTTTAGTGAGTAAGGTCGGGGGACCATTAATGGGAACATGGTCAGGGTATGTGAGATTCTTACTCACTAAAAGCCATTTTTAGCCAGGGGGAAATCTTCATAGGTCCCCTATGAACCTATGAAGATTTTCCCCTGGCTAAAAATAAAGGACAGGTAACCTTTTTCTCTTACTTCATTATTACAGCTATTCCTACTTATGTATAGACAGTTAAGTAAGAAACGGGTATCGAGACGGAAACGATAGTAAGCCCAAAAAATATGCGAGTTTCGCATATCTGTAGGTTTTCTACGACATCTCTTAAATTCTCAAAACTTTTATTAATTGTTAAAATTGTTTTTATTCGCTATTAAATCAGGCGTTACTTTGCGGGAATCCATTGTAAATGAAACTCTGGTTAAACATTTCATATTTCTACAGGGTTTTATTTGTTTTTATTCTTCAAGATTTTAAGAATTTTGCATCGGGCGCCCGCGGCTTCGCCCGTATTATTTCAGGATAAAAAGTAGCTTTTGACATTTCTAAGACTTCATCTATACTAATATTATAAAGCTGAAGAGTTTGTTTGTTTGTTTGAACGCGCTAATCTCAGGAACTACTGGTGCGATTTGAAAAATTCTTTTTGTGTTGAAGAGACTATTTATCAAGAAAGGCTTTAGGCTATATAACATCACGCTGCAACTAAAAGGAGCGAAGAAACATTAGAAAATGTAGAAGAAAAGGGGAAAATTATTCTCTGAGGGCTTCCGTTGCGTGCGCTGCGAAAACGGTTTAAGATATCAAAAAAATGTGTATGAAAGAATTATTCCTCTTGAAATGATCTAAAAAAATGTCCGTAACAGTATATGTCTATCTTTTATGGTTAACTCACTAAAACCATTTTTATGGTAATAACTATTCCACGCGGACGAAGTCGCGCGCACCAGCTAGTACTACCTACATACAAAAAATCATGATGATTCGTTTAGTTGTATTTGCATGAAGAGCGTTTAAATAAACAGATACAGACAAAAACTATAAAAACAGCTGAAACGTGTTTTAATTATCGATTCGATGTATACTCAAACATTTTTCATTTACATATACTGTGGCCACCCTGCAAATCGATTTGCCCAAACATGGCGTGGCAAATGTTTTGAACGATATTCTGGGTATCAGATTGGTAAATCAAGAATTGCCGGTAAATCGTGATGCGCCCAGGCAGATCTCGATCGGCCCTATCAAATGATTGGCGACATATAGATAACTTGAGCCCATCTTGCTTTCAGGACGCTACTCCTATGCGTATGAAAGGCTCCCATTACTTGAACACTCCAACTGGATTTGAGACCATTTTCAACGCCATCAAATCTTTGCTCAACGAAAAAAATAGAAGTAGGGTGAGTACTTACATGTTGTTTTTTGTGTTTAGCTCAAAGTAGGGTAATATGATTCTATTTATCTTCGTTGCAACCTTGTGCAAACAAAGCATCGCATGTGTCGCTCAATATCACTCGAATATGTGATCAAACTGTTTGATGGAAAATAAAAAATAAACTTTTTTTATAGTCAAATATATTACTTTTTCATTACTCATACTCTGAAAGTAGGTCTGAAGTTGCCTGGAGAGCGGGTTGAAAGTAATACTTTTCATCCCTAGGGAGAATCGCTTTCAACTGACAGCTGTCAAATTAACATGTAAAACTCTGCGCGCGACTGGCGGCAGCACTTATGCCAAAAATTGGCCTCTGATGCAAATTGCAATCAGAACATTTTAGTTCCAATTTTATCCGCGCGCAGAGTTATCTTGAACTCTACTAACTTCTTTACAAAAACAAAAGAGTTCCTATATCTGCATTCAACAAAAGAGTTCTTATACCTACATTTAACCAAATAGTTCTTACACCTACATTCAAAGTGGTTCTACGTCACAATACGTATAGCAGAGATTTTTTACCTATAAAATGAGTTTAGTACTTAATTCATGTTTTTATTTTTACTTTCCTCGTATTTGTAATGAAAAGCACAGTGTTTACCTCGGGTTAAAAACTTATTTAGTCCCTCGAACTATTGAAACCAAACCCCGTCTCGGGACTAAATAAGTTACTTTCACCCCTAGGGTAACAATGTACTATTTATGATCGAAAAGATTCATTATTAGTATTAATAATTCATGCATGTTTTTATTTACAGTTATATGTGCACAACAAAAACTATGAGGAACTGTACAAGTATGTTCCAAAAGATATCTTACCGGCTGAATATGGAGGTAACGGCGGTACTGAAAAGGAAATTATAGGTAATATATTTCTCTTAGCTAGTTTTGAAAACATTTACGAGGCTGAAAATAGTGCTTAGAAATTTAAAAGTTCTTCTACAAATATTTTAAGTTATAAATTAAACACGTCAAGTTTACTCTACTAAAGGCGTGATGCACTAATAGTGGCTTATATTATACTAGTGGACGCCCGCGGCTTTAATGTTATTTTGGGTTCAAAAGTAGCCTATGACACTTCCGGGACCTCATACTATCTATAAACAAATGTGATGATCCGTTCAGCCGTTTTTGCGTGATGAGCGTTTCAATAAACTGGCACACAGAGATAGAGAGAAACAGATAAACAGACAAAAATTCAATAAATTTTTGGAACGAGTTCTTTCATCAATTCTAAGTATTTCCAAACAATTTTATTTTAAATTAGATTTGAGGTTTATCAAATCGATTCAATTTTGCATACCAGTCTAATCTTAATATGACCTATTCTTGTCATATATGTATATTTACGCTTAGTGAGATATATATCTCTATCTGGTTGAGTCATTACATGTTTTATGTTGTAGCAGCTATCTACAACATTTTAAAAAAAATTCAAAACACTGAAAAAAAAATCTTTTTTGTCTGTTTTGTCTAGAATACTGGAAGAACAAGGTGAGCGAGTACGCCGCCTTCATAGACGAGGACATGCAGTTCGGGACCGACGAGTGCAAGAGGGCCGGGAGACCTCGCACGGCGGAGGACATGTTCGGCGCTGAGGGCTCTTTCAGGAAACTAGAGTTTGACTAAATGAAAAGCATTTACAAATACAATTAATTGATAAATTCTCGACACCAGAGCCAGCCACTCACATTCGATGAGAAGAAGAATTAATTTATTATTATATAAACATGTCTAACTTAATTTGTTCAATTGTATCTACCTCTCTAAATATAAATCGTCATTCTGTCTCTTTCACATGTTTACCAAGGCTTTTGGGTCATACCAATATATTGTATGATTACTTGTAAGTTATAAAAGCTGTAAAAAAAGTATTGTGTATTATTTTAACAAATTAGCAATCAACTGTATGCAAATCTAAATAGCTTCTCAGATGTAGTACCTACATACTTTATATTAAAAGTAAAAATAAAACAGAACTGTTATTTTAACTATACCAGCCAATGATCTTCTATAGTAAAACCTCATTGATACCAGCAGTTTTATTGCCAAGATACTCAGAGCTCATTAAGATAATGACAAAAGATTTTTCAATAAATAATAACTTTATTTTTATTGAATAAAAACATGAAGGACAAAATATTTATATCCGTAGGTATATATTAGCACTATCAGTGTCTATTGAACATTATATTTAGATTTATGCATAACATGATTTTTGAACAGTCTTACAAAAATATCTGTTGCTACAATACAATTGCACGATGCAATAATCAGTTATTTGCAATGGCAGGTGACAGATGATGGATTAATAAATAGCAATTCAGTGAACAGTACATCTCAGATTCAAGCTCAATTTGTAGAATTTAGTCATAAAATTGTATTTTACGGTTATCTTGTTCCAAACTCGTATCGTAATGTAATTAGTCAATATTTAAATTATCAATTTTCGTTCTTCAGAACTAAGACATAAATTGCTTACTAAACGATTTTTTTGTCTATATGCGTACTGTGCTAAATCTAAATATATAAAACTCAAAAGTGACTGACTGACATAGAGTCTATCAACACATAGCCCAAACTACTGGACGGATCAGGTTGAAGTTTGGTATGCAGGTAGATGTTATAACGTAAGCATCCGCTAAGAAAGGCTTTTGGAAATGTCACTTGTAAAGGGGCGAAATAGGGGATGCAAGTTTTCCTTCTCAATGCGAGCGAAAGTGTCACTGAAGCACTCACTAGTGTAAAATATTACTGTAATTAATTTGCATATACTGTCAGCACAAAAATAAAATATGAATAATTGATGCAGGTGCGCATTAAGTCACTCACATTGTGTAGATATCTAATCAGTATTAGTACATGACTTGGTATCTCTGGTACGAATTAAATATGTTTTAATGTGTATTGGATTACATCACAGTAGAGTTGTAAATAATATTTGTTGAAATGTCCATAAGACCGCTTCCCCCCGCTTTAGCTGAAAAAGCCAAAAAGGAGCTGAATGAAGATCCGAAGAGACTACAAGATGACTTGCAACATATGAAGGATTGGATAGCTAAACAGCCTCATTTGAGGGCTAGAACAGGTGAGCCAGGTTTCATTTTCTTGGCGTTCCCTAATTTAAAATATCATACAGAAAATCCTTATGGATTATGACTACAATGTCTTTTCGTACGTACCTGTATGTATTGTGTCATAAAGCATTTTTTCTTTGGAAGTTCTAAAGATCCTGTTAGTATTGATTTATATGTTTACATTTTGTGATATCTTATGAATGTAACATTTAATAAAAGAATTGTAAACGGTAAACATAACGATTATTTGGTTATACAGCTTAATTATAACGATAACGAATTATGAATTTCCTATTCAGATGACCAATGGTTAGTGGCTTTCTTACGAGGCTGCAAATTCAGCTTAGAGCGTACAAAAGAGAAGTTGGATTTGTACTACACCATCCGAACTATAGCACCGGAATTATGCAAATTCAAGCGCACAGATCCGATTTTTAACGAAGTTTTGGAAACAGGGTTAGTAAACATCTTTCTCTCTTCTCCTCTCCCTCTAGCAGTGGGCTGGAGCACTCAAAGAAAAACTAAAAATAAGATTTTCTAAGTGCCCCCCCCCCTTTTTATGACTCCTTATACGTTTTTGCTGAAAAATATCGGCTCAGTTACTGAGACCTCGTATTCCATATACACATAAGTACTCACTTTTTATTTTGTTGATTATATTTTAAATAATATTTTTTTTAAATAATATAATCTTTCTTATAGTCGCTCAGCTGATTTACAGGACTTAAGTAGACACGATAAAACGAAACACAAAGAACACCCGATGTAAATGATATAGGTACCTATTTATTGAGATTAGCGAATACAACATTCAGTTATGAGACTCTGGAAAAAATATAATAATATAGTGTTTTTCCACTGCGACTAAAATATGCTTAGTAAAATACATTATGCTTTATGTTTGTATATGTACTTTCATAGACATTTTTAAATTACAGAACATGCCTGATCCTTCCTCAGACTATGGCTCCAGATAGTCCAAGAGTGACCATCTTCAGACCAGGATATTACGATGCTGACAAATACAGTCTCACAGACGTCTGGTCTGTTGTGGGAGTCATATCAAAAGTTAGTAATTTTCTTTCTTATTTATATGGCTTTGTATGAAATTGATTCCAAATTTGGCCAACCTTTTTCAAGGCAAATGTAAAAATAAATAAATAAATCTAGAGTAAATAGGGTTCTTCTAGGCAAGCGTGCTACATCTTAGACTACAGTAGTGCTTAGCATCAGGCAGGCTGTAGTCAAACGAAAGCCTATTTCGTGATAAAAAAAGTTCTTTTTCAACCTTTCTTTTGTAATAGTTTAATTGATAATTTTATTTAATAAACATTCATATTATTTTTCCTAGATACTTTTAATGGACGACGACAGAACAGTTGTCGCTGGCAGCGTTACCATCTTAGATTTGGACAGAGTCACTATGAGTCACTTTTTGCAAATGACTCCTTCAAACATGAAAAAACTGACATTGCTTGGACAGGTATTTATTCTATTTACTTTATTGTGAAGGGGTTTGGACTGGTATAAAAAAGAAAATACTCAAATGAATATTGTTTTTTTATGAGTTAAGACTTTTAAGTGTTAATAAATAATAATAATAAATATTTCAGGACATATCACATATGATTTAGAAATAATAAATAAATAAATATTTCCGGGGGACATTGCACACAGCGCCATCTAGCCCCATACTAAGCTTACGCTTGTATCATGGGTACTAGATAACGGATATAATACATATATACTTTTATTTTGTAAATACATACTTATTATACATATAAACGACCAGACTTAACACAAGTAATTACAAATTTTGATATTCAGAATAACTTGTGCCATGCGGGAATCGAACCCGCACCCCTAGATTAGAAGGCAGAGCCACTACCAACTAAGCTAACGGAGCAGTCACAATGACTATTATATAGTATATATAGTTATAGTTATTTAGTTACAATGACTACAACAATTATTTTACATTTGGTCATACCATGATTATTGATCAGGTAAAATATGACATTTATTATCTTTTAAATTAATACATTTGGTGTTTTGTAAATAGTCCTAAGTAAATTTATGATAACATTTATTGTAATTTTTCATTTCAGGACGCGAATCCTGTGCGTATGAAAGGAGCTCATTATTTGAACACTCCCACGGGATTCGAGACTATTTTCAACGCAATGAAAACTTTGCTCAACGAGAAAAATAAAAACAGGGTCAGTATACGTTTATTGATTGACTAGTGGGTGTTCGCGTCTTCGCTCGCATTAATGAAGTAAAACTTGCATCCCCTATTTCACCCCTTTAAAATGTATTTTCCTTTAGAATTGGCATTCCCAAAAATCCTTTCTTCGGTGATGCTTGCGTCATAACATCTACTTGCATGCTTTTAGCTCGACCCGTCCAGTAGTTTGGGCTGTGCGACTGTGCGTTGATAGATCACTATGTCAGTCAGTCAGTCTTTGAGATTTATTTATTTAAAAATATCCTTTTATGATTATTTTTACGTAACACATCAGGTTTGATATATTAAAATTCGATACTGATTACATTATTTCCAGTTATATGTGCACAATAAAAACTATGAGGAACTGTACAAGCATGTGCCCAAAGACATCTTACCGGCTGAATATGGAGGCGACGGTGGTACTGAAAAAGAAATCATAGGTAAATATCACAAGTTTATATAATATTAACCCTGTATGAAATTAAAATTTAATTTATTTCCATGACTGGCCTGTTAGCTTAGTTGGTAGTAGCTCTGCCTTCTAATCTAGGGGTTGCGGGTTCGATTCCCGCGTGTAGTCTGGTCGTTTGTATGTATAATAAGTATGTATTTACAAAAGAAAAGTATAAACGTATTATATCCGTTATCTAGCGTTTGCTTAGTGCCCACGACACAAGCGTTTGCTTAGTGTGGGGCCAGATGGCGCTGTGTGAAATGTCCCCCGGAAATATTTATTTATTTATTATTTCTAAATCATATTATTAGCTATTCAAAAACCCTGCATGACAAATCGTCAATTTATTAATCGTCACATTTTATGGCTTTCTAGGGGCATTGTTGTTTTATATTTTTGAGTATATAATATATTCAATTACGTTTTGATAAAAAGGTTAAGTTGTTCTAAAGCCTATACTCGATTACTCACTTGATCGAACTATTATTATTATTGTAATTATATGCCCGTATAACCAAAAGTCCGTCGCTTTGAAAGTCACCATTTACTATTAGAGTTTTTTTTATACGAAACATTATTTTGATGTTATTTTTTTCAGAATACTGGAAGAACAAGGTAAATGAGTACGCCACCTTCATAGACGAGGACATGCAGTTCGGGACCGACGAGTCCAGGAGGGCCGGGAGACCTCGCACGGCGGAGGATATGTTTGGCGCTGAGGGCTCTTTCAGAAAACTAGAGTTCGACTGAGCTGGCTTAGACTTTATGATTTAGCCGATATTTACTCATTAAGTACTTATTTTTAGGCTTAAATTTTTTTTAGTACACAATGTTGTAGTTATGTATTCTGTGGTTGTAGTCAAAAAATTTGCGAAGTGTGATTGGCTCTAGTTTTCCGTGGTTTATTTTCTCTCTCTTTCACTGTCTTTGGTAAGGTAAATGTAGTTATAGAGTATAGTTGTAAGGTGGTGTATACAAATATATTTTTTATTATTGATTGCTAAATTATTTACGTATTGCGACTGTTGATTGTTGTTATTTAAGACCAATAAATAAAACCGGCCAAATGCGAGTCACACTCGCGCACGAAGGGTTCCGTACTATCATATTTTTTATGTATTAGTTTAGATATTTATTTTTATAGTTAATATATATTTCTAAATAGTTACTTACAAATATTCAAGTTATTACCTGTTATTAAGATCGAGTAAAAATTGCTTAAAAATTACGTTTGTTGTATGGGAGCCCCCTTTAATATTTACTTTATTGTTATTTAATTATTTATTTTGAAAGGTAATATAAAAGTAAATATTCTGTGAAAATTTGAAGTGTCTACCTTTTACCGTTTTTAATATTGAGCAAAAAAAAATACGAAAATTTCACGTTTATTGTATAGGGACCCCCCTTAATATTTTCTTTTTAATTTTTAGTATTTGTTGTTATAGCGGCAACGGAAGTTGATCATCTGTGTGAAATTTAAGCTTTCTAGCTATCACGGTTTATGAGATACAGCCTGGAGACAGACAGACTGACAGACAGCGGAGGCTTAGTAATAGGGTCCCGTTTTACCCTTTCGTTACGGAACCCTAAAAATGCATTTTAATTTCTTTATTTATTGAAATTATACATTGAAAGCAATAAATGAGGAAAGTAGCGTCCATAGCTCAGCTAGCGGAGGCAATCACATGTGATTACAATTGTCAAGCAAAGATCGACGTGGTCAGTACACGGATGGGTGACCGAAAAGTGGCATTCCATTTTGGGCGCTTCCGTGGGTCGGATGTTAATATGCATAAAAGTGCTAGTCATAAATTTGACTCTTATCTTTGCGGTGTAGAGAAAATGTTCTTCTAAATGTAAAATGATGTCAATGCCATATGTTAAACTTGAATTTTACTTTTACTTACTTCACTTTATCTGCGAGGGTTGGGTAAGAACCTGAATGCATTATAGTAAACATTAAACTTGTTATTATGACGCTTTTAGCGACCTTGTGAAATCACGTTTACTTTCGTTCAGTATACGTACAGTAAAATAACAAAAAAACCATGAAAGATAGAGGAGTAAAACTTGAGGTTCTTGCCATTAAATTGTAAAATAGGTCGGTTTTGATCCAGTTTATTCTAGACCTGTTTCACCATCAGGCTGATATTGTATACCTACCACTTGCGTACAATACACCAAACTAAAAGGTTATCATATTTAAATCTTGATGAAATTGTATTTTAAATGTCGGTATCAGTGAGGCCTTTAAGTGCTGAGTTAGCAATAAAAGTAGAGTTAGAACTAAACGAAACGCCGCGGAAATTGGAAGAAGGCATCAAACATCTGAAGGAATGGATCGCCAAGCAACCACACTTGCGAGCTAGAACTGGTAAATATTTGATAAATATTATAAATATTTAACGTATTTTGATCCATTAACTATTTACGTAATTTTGTTAGGTTTTTTTATAACTAAGGATTTGCATAAAATAACCAACTACAAATCTTTATTATTAAAAAACTTATTGAAAAATTTAATGATAAGACACGAATTATATAAGTGATTTTCGAAAGAAGTATGATGAATAGGCTGTTGTCTTTCAGAAAAAGCGCCTTCGGCTGTGGCTGTTTTATGTGGATTTTAGGTTATGAAGTACAGGACACCAAATATAGAGGGTCAAAAGGCTGAACATTGAAGATATTTAATAAAAATCTTTGGAGATATTTCGAATTGATAGCTGAACACGTTCCAACAATTTATAGAATGTTTGTTTGCTTTTCTGTTTGTCTGTTTATTTAAATCACGCAAAAACGGCTGAACGGATCATTATGATTTTTGGTATGTAGGTAGTATGAGGTCTTAGTGTGTGTCATACTTTTAAATAATGCTATCGAAGCCCCGGACGTCCACAAGTGTTCTTAGTAAGGCACCGTTATGTTCAATAGTACGGTAGTTGCTAAGCAATGTGGGTATAAATTTTCGACACCATATTTTTTAGATGACCAATGGCTGGCGGCGTTCTTGCGTGGTTGTAAATATAGTCTAGAAGGAGCCAAGGAAAAGATAGACCTGTTCTACGCGATGAGAAGTATTGCGCCAGAAATGACTGCGCTAAAATACTGGCAGCCGGGTTTCAAAGAAATTTTGCGAAGTGGGTAAGTATTGTTAGTCTCACGTTATAACCGACTTCAGTAAAAGTAGGTTATCAAGTCTTCTGAAAGTTTTTTTGTTGGTATGTTACGCGATTACTCCGTTATTTATGGACCAATATATTTTTTATTCATGGGGATGGTTTCCGTGGTGGTCCCATATTTACTTTTCACTCAGTCCAGAACTTTTTGAATAAAAAAAAAACAACAAAATGATAAAGTTTATGCAAACCAATTTTACAATATTTCGAAACTTCTCGTACTCGGATTTTGATGCAGTCTTCTGTGATGCGTTGAAGTTTGATTGTTGCATGTTTCTATCTATGTATGTGATCTCACCAGGGGGGCTGCTGTATACATTATATCTTCTAAATAACTAGCCCAATTTTGATGCGGTTTTCTTTTTCTTAGTATAATGATTGAGTGTATTAATTTTACAGATATGCCCTGATTCTTCCGAAGAGACTGCGTCCCGCAGACCCGAGAGTAATCTTAATCAGGGCATTTAACTACGACGCGAACAGGTTTAATATAACGGACGCTTTATCTGTCACCCATGTTCTTCAAATGGTAAGAATAGTCGCTAAGTCAGTTAAGATAATGTGTTTACATAGTTTTCGAACCTTTTTACACGGACACTGATCAAAGTTAGAGCATATTTATAAGTATATATTATGTATTATATCCGTTATCTAGTACCCATGACACAAGTGTAAGCTTAGTATGGGGCTGGATGGCGCTGTGTGATATGTCCTAAAATTATATTTATAGGTGGAATGAAAAGGGCTCTTCTAGAATGAGTTGTAATTTTACTATATTTAGAAAATACCTGCAATTCCACAGAATGTAACTAGATAGAAACACCTGCACGCTACTCTACATATGTAATATTATGACATATTGTATGATTACATACCTATTATTATGTTTGACATGATTTTAATAACAAAAATTTTCATTATTTTATTAATAAAACTAGACATTGTAACTTCTAAAATTTTATAAAAACTAAATGTTATAAATTCAATTTGACGAGATATTGTAATTTGTGTAGCATATTCTGTGATATTAGTACTTATACCTATGTATGTTACAACTTTACATTATCAATAAAGATTCTTTATCTTTATCTTTAATTAGATAGGTGACATCATGTACAACTATATTTGTTATAAGGATTTCTGAATTTCGTGAAATAAATTTCAGTCCTCCATAAATTTTGTAAAAAATCAATGAGTTTTTTTTATCGAACAGATGATTTGTTTTTCATGCTTTTCTCATTCTTTCGTATATGAATGTCGAGAAGTCGTAGAGCAAAAGTTGCTGTTTTCTAGTTATCCTACTAATCCTATAAAAGAAAAAACTGTTAATTTCAGATAAGCAATGTAGAAGACGATGCATTTGTGATAGCTGGCATTGTTTTAGTAGTGGATTTAAAGGAAATCAGTGTCAACCACTTTCGGCAAATGACACCGACTGTTATAAAGAAAATGATAACATATACACAGGTAAAGTTTTTTTAATGTTTTTTGTTTATTCTTATTGTTATAAGATGTACACATCAAGGATTGGACTGGATTTTAAACTGATATTCCTGATCCTCATGCCGTTTCTTTCAGTCCTCACAGATCTTATTCTTTTTCGGACTTCTGAATGCTTTTTAAAATGTAGTTGATAACCTAAACAACGTCTCATATACAAATAAATAAGAATAAATAAACAGACTAAGCTATTATTACAGAAGATTTCATAGTTTAGAAGACCGTTAACCTTCTTGCTAATTTGGATATGTTCTAGAAATTAAAATTATTTGGTTGGTTTTCATGTAAGAAACCTACCTTTCAAAAGATTATTACTTACTAGTAACCTTGTATAACCCTGTATACATTTGATGTAAGCCTGTACATGTTTTAGGATGCATCGCCGATTAGAGTGAAAGAGGTGCATGTCATCGGGTTACCGTCCTATGCTCAGACAATGTTTAATTTCGGCTTGCAGATGTTGACAGAAAAAATTAGACGAAAGGTAAACGATTGTAAAATTTTCAGTCCAAACTAGAATTAATTTTTTTGATGTTCACAAGTTTTGAACACCTTAATTATTTTAACGTATCAGTTGTGATATATTAAATTTTATTTGTATTTTATAAAGATTCATATGGTCAGATGCCAGTCCAAATGTATTTTAAAAATACGGTATCATAAGCCAACCTTTTACTATAGAAGTGTCAATCACTAAAACCATTACTAGTGTTTCGATAAATTTGATATCTTCTTGTTTTTAGATATTTTTACACAAAAGGGATGATCTGTGCAAACTAATTCCTAAAGAACTTCTACCTGCGGAATATGGTGGCGATGGTGGCACTATACAAGACATTATTGGTAAGTAAATAAATAAATATAATAAATAAATATTTCAGGACATATCACACAGCGCCATCTAGCCCCATACTAAGCTTACGCTTGTATCATGGGTACTCGATAACGGATATAATACATATATACTTTTTTTTGTGAATACATAACTATTATACATAGAAACGACCAGACTCAACACAAGTAATTACAAATTTTTATATGCATAATTACTTGTGTTATGCAGGAATCGAACCCGCACCCCTAGATTAGAAGGCAGAGCCACTACCAACTAAGCTCACAGAGCAGTCGTATAATCATTTTGTATTTTTCGTACCGCTTGGCTTCGAAACTTTTGGTCCGTGGTGTCTAAGCATAAAGTCTTTTATAAAAAAAAAGGTTGAATGACATCACTAGTGACAAGAACGCTGGCTGGTTCCTTTCGCAAAGGATTTCTATAGCAATCCAGCGTGGGAATTCAGCCAGTGTTCTTGGCTCCATACCACATGTGGATGTTTTAAATTTAGGTTAAATGTATGTACATACTCTTTTTTAGTTTAGTGTTTATATGTACATAATATATATATTGTTTATTATTTTTAATTAGATCCTTGATTACTTCCATACTAAAATAAAAATCACAGTAGTCTGTTGATCTGTAGTGGGGCGCGAAAAAAAAATCAAGACACCTAACAAACACCAAGTTTGTTGGTTGAAGCCGGTTAAGAAGCAGTCGCAGCGGCAAAACACTACAATATATTTCTCCAGAGTTGAATTTACAATAGATTTTCGCAAAGTAACGCCTGATTCAATATCTTATAAACATCAAGACATCAAAAAGTCTAGTCATTTTCTTATTATTATTATGCAATGTTTTTTTATTGTTTACATTGTTCACATTTCAGATCATTGGAATGCTAAAATTAAGGAGTACGAGCTATTTTTGAAAGAAGATGCGCATTTTGGCACAGATGAAGAGAAGCGGCTTGGAAAACCAAAAACTGCAGACTCATTGTTGGGTCTCGACGGATCGTTTAGACAGTTGGAATTTGATTAATATGTTTTATTTTCACATAAATAATGACAAAAAAATCATAGAGTTAAGTAAGTCTCATGCATACATATGTATACAGTTAAGTAAAATTTACAAGCAGGAAATATGTTATAATATAGTTTATGGCGATTAGCAGTTTGAATGTTTGTGCAGATCTCAAATTTATTAATCTTACAATAGTTTTAGATTCTGAAATATACATTATAATAACAAAGAAACAAATATTTATTAATATTTTTTACTTGACTTTAAATCATTTGAAGGTCACTAAGAAGTTTTATATCTATAAATTAGCATTTTAAGAAACTTTTCACATCGGTAGGTTATAATATGTCTTTCGACTGAACCTTTAGATAAACAGGTTTTATATGTAGGTGCATACATATATGTACATATGTAGGTGCATGACTATTATTACCGAAACCAAGCGAAGGTTCATTCTTTTTGAAGGTTTCTTACATTCGTCGTTCTCAGGTACAAAGTGTTTGTATGTTTGTAAGTCTCTTAGATTATTTGATGGACTTCGCTTGAGTTGAGTACTGTGATAGATAGATAGATATAATTTACATAAAGAATTACAACAAACGTTATAATAATAATAATAAGAGTTGGCATCAATCATGTCTCATCAAACATTGATATACTCGTAATTATCAGTAAAAAATTTAGTTACTAATTAAAATTATGGTCATGGTTGGTTTAATTGTTTAAAAATAAATAAGTTAGTTTGACAGCATAAAAAAAAACAAATATTACAAACTATGACATATATCACGTTTTCTGGACCCATTGCAAAACCCAAATTTTCAAAATTAATTCGGTAAACAAGGCCCTTTAAATCAATTTAGCAATTTAGTTTATTTGAGAGAATTTAGCAATTTTTTTTACTGTAGAGCATGTTTAGATACCATTTAATTTATATTGTACCATTTACATTGTCAATTCTACAAATATCTTTTGTATATTTCTGGACAAAAGTATTTGAAACCAGGAATTAAATCGAAAGTAAAAATAATAATCACACGTGATGACGCGGGTTTTCGCGAGTGTGGCAGAAAAAGTCCTTAACTTGTACTTAAGTCTCAGTTCAATTTCGGCTTTCTTGTACATACGTCGGCCAGCAAAGTAGTTTGAGAAACGAGTAAAAAGTATTAAATCAATAAATATTCCGGGACATTGCACACAGGCCATCTAGCCCCACACTAAGCAAACGCTTGTGTCGAGGGTACTAGATAACGGATATACTTAATAATACTAATATACTTTTTTATTTTGCATAATATCGGTCCATGAAAACATTAATAGTTTTTTCTAAATTTATATTTATAAATAATGATGTCAGCTTTATCTCTAAGACCCTTGGATCCGGAGTTAGCCAAAATAGCCGAAGTGGAATTAAATGAGACTCCCAAGAAATTAGAAGAAGGCATCCAATATTTGAAGGCATGGATCGCAAAACAACCACACTTACGCGCTAGAACTGGTAAGTAACAATGCATTGTTTTTGTACTACGTGCAATTATGTAAACCTTGATCTAGTTTTGTGGTTTACTTTAGTACCTCTTCAGGATTTAGTTTATATTATACAAAGTATGTGATAAGGCTTGAAGGAGGCTTACTAAAGAATCACTCTGGCTAGGAAACCAGCTATCTTCTACTACCATTGGAAATTTGAAAATATATTTTGTTTGGGGAAGATAAACTTTTTATATGTAACATCTGATTTTTCCTAATGTATAAAAAAACAATCTTACCGTCACTGTATTTTGCTTATATATGACTAGTTTATTGTATATTAAAATTTTAATGTGGCATGATTAAACAAATTTTTAGGAAGATGTACTTACGAAAAGATAAACTTTGAACTGTTATTCCAAACAGACGACCAATGGCTAGCGGCCTTCCTTCGCGGCTGCAAGCACAGCCTGGAGAGAAGTAAGGAGAAGATGGATCTGTTCTACACGATGAGGACTGTCGCTCCAGAGATGTCCACTCTGAAACACTGGCAGCCTGAATTTAGAGAACTCATCCGTAGTGGGTGAGTATTCATTTAATCGACCTAGCCCTTTTAGTGTGAAAACATTAATTTTTCAATTCATATTCAATACACAAACTACACATAAAGTGTAGAACTGAGATTTACAACATATCGTATTGTTATCGATCCCAGAACCTACGTTCTAACGATGGATGTCATTACACCCGAAACGCGTAAACAACGCACGCGAGAGTAAAGACCGTATTGGTTACATTTTAACAAAACGATACGTAAACTTTTATTAAGGTCCTGATATAATTTCTAGCGTCTATTTTTTTTTTGGCTTAACATTTTTTTTCCTCCAGATATGGCTTACTTCTACCAAAAAGGGTGCATCCGACAGATCCTAGGGTGGTCATAGTGAGAGCTGGTCACTACGACCCGAGCAAGGCCTCCGTAACAGATATCTTTTCAGTTACTCAAGCAGTTCACTTGGTAAGCGTGTAACATAATATTAATCATTTTTACAAGTAATATAAATATTTGGAGGCACAATGGTGCAGCAATTGGTTGGTAAAAATTAATAAATCTGTTAATACTTTCAGATAAGTTATATGGAAGACGATCCATTTGTTGTATCGGGAATCGTTGTGGTGTTCGATCTAATTGAAGTAAATCTGAGCCATTTCGGACAAATCACACCAGCTCTTGTTAAAAAAGCGATTTCTTACTGCCAGGTACTTATAGTGGTTCTTATTTTAACATTAATTATTTATTAAGCAAATTTTATTTTGAAGACATGAAATATAATTGAAAAATACATGAAACCATTTTTTATCAAATTTCTTCATCAATTTGTTTTGGACTCCTACAGCCTTTGCTGACTTTTTTATTGTGATTGATTTTATTCTTGCATGTTTTCAGGATGCCTCACCGATGCGACTGAAAGGGGCACACTTTATCGGAATGCCCTCATATTTCCAGACTATGTTTAAATTGGGCTTGCAACTACTGAATGAGAAAAATAGACAAAAGGTATAAAAATATAAGGGATAACTGATGTTACCTAACGCTGATGGTTTAAATAAGTACATAAAAACTAACAACTTTTGTTGCAATCTGATAATTTATCAGGTTTATTAAGCCCCATAATTATTGAACTACTTAAATTTCAGATTCAAGTACATAAAACAAACGATCTACATAAAGTAATATCCAAGGAAATTCTGCCTGTAGAGTATGGTGGAAGCGGGTGCACGATACCAGAAATAATCGGTAAGTAGTACTTAATTGTTCAATAAATTGTTAAAATTTCTTTAATTATTGTACTAGTCGTTATTATTGTTAATAAAACAGCACCAACATTAGGACACAAGAAATACTAAAGTATTTTATAAGTAAACAAAATTTAATTGACAAGCTTCGTACTTTCTAAGAGAATCGTCACCATATCAAAAAATACGATTATATCTATCGGTTGAAAGGGGTTCAATGCTCACTTTTTTTTAGAAAGACTTGATGATACCAATCTTTCGTGCAAACTCATCTAAATGATCTCCATGATGATGATGATGAAATCTAAATGATTAGTAAGTAGTCAAAAGTTCCAAACACTCATAGAAAATGTGTCCTACCGTTGAACATCTGCTGTTAAATTTACACTTTACACAAAACGTCGCTTTGCTATGCTAATATGATACATATGTAGGTACGTGATTCCATTTTTCCACATTTACAGATTATTGGTCTGCCAAAACCAAGGAATATGAAGCATTCTTGGAAGAAGATTTGCAGTATGGGACAGACGAGAACAAACGGACTGGACAACCAAGAACTGCCGAGACTTTGTTCGGTGTCGACGGATCTTTTAGACAATTAGATTTCGATTAAAATCAACCATAATCCAACATTATTGTTAAAAACAAATTTAGGTACCTGTAAATCATATATCATATTTTTATTTTAAACCTGTTTGATCATAGATCAATTTTTAGCTTGAACGAGTGTCTTAAATGTGTGTTAATCAGCATGGGAAAACTAATGGGTGGTTTACAAGTTTCTTTCTTTTCTTTTCTCTAAGCAACGTATCTTCGGAATCAAGGAAATTACAATATGGACAACAGACAGACCATATACTAAACCAGTTTTTTTTTCGAGTGTAGGTACTGAACTGCGGTGTGTTTATTTTCGATGTCGTTTTTGCATAATTTTATAAGATTAAACATTCATACAAACTTATCCCAAGATCATATTTATTTCCTTATGTTGCACCGGTATGTCCGTGACCTGGTGACTCTCTCTGATAAAAATACTATGTATTGTCATAAATGTTGAGGCAATGCTAACAGGTCGCAGAGTAATGACCATTATTTTTTAATTAGCGAGGAAGTCGTTTTGCTCGCTTCTGATGGAAAGATCGTTTATGCAATTAGTGGTATTTCAGAGTCAATGGGGTCTTACCATTTTTCTACATAAATATTAATCTTCTTGGTGCCCAAATATTTTACATGAAACATTGCTTTCAAGCCAAGATGCAGTATTGAATGCAAGAAGTAATTGTAAAATTGCATTGTAAGCAGTATGGTAATGTAATAACTATGCCCTCCTCATCCCCTCCTCCCATCTCCTCCTCCTACCCCGCCGCCGCCGCCTCCTCCTCATCCTCCTCGCGTCGTATTTCTCATTACTGAGGGTCGTGACTCCTTCGCAGATTTTACTAATTAGGGAAGTTTTCTTGGGCAAGTACATCGTGGAGGGCGTCCAGGTCCTTCCACGGAAGACACATGCTCTTGGATTTTGTGGTCCTTATACATGTCGGTTTCCACCCATTTTTTTGCTTCACTGCGTGTGCAAATCCACACATAACTTGAAAAACAATTCATTTGTGTAGGGCCGGATCAAAACCAGAGTGCGTCATAATGTAAAGCAGGCGCTTAACACCACCGAGGCAAACTCGCTTTTAAGTATAATTATAAGGCATCAAAATTTTTTTCATGAAAATCTCTCATATAAGAATTACTTCCCTGTCCAAAACTAAACCAATGAGAATTTTTAAAACCTCTTCGCGTCCAATCTATGTTTGGTCTAAATAAAGATGATAGCAATTAGTGATTTGTCATTGATACAGTTTAAGGTGATAACTAAGAGCCGTGGCCATTAATTATAGGAGGTGATTCATTTGAAGCAGAAACTATTCAGACATGTTGTATCCATTTAGTGTTTAGTGCTGACAAGTGCACTTGTTTTTATAAACCGGTAAGTGCATGCATTCCTACATTTGCATAATTTAATGTGAAAAAATATGTTGAATTATGTAATTCAGGTAGAACGTTTTATGTAAGATTTATTTCATAATAGTACATTTCATATCGATTCTGTACACTAACTTAAAGTTTTGGATATAAAAACTCTCTTGCACCTAGGTAATATTCTCATATAAATATTAATAAGATAGGTACCTTTATAAACATTTTTATGGCAGAACACCTAAATAAATATAGTTTTCATAAAAATGCAGTTTCTGGCATTTAAAAAACGTCGTTCATTTTCAATTCAGCTGAAAAATGAAGACATGACTTTTATGCATTGCTTTTATCCTTACGAATGACATACTACTTCGTGGCAACTAGACAATCTGAAGAGTTGACTTATCGTGTATTTATTGGGGCATATTAGGTGGAGCTAGTGCAGTATTGATAACGATAACAAGCTGGTTTTATCAGTCGGTCGATACGACGACGAGTTCTCATTCGGAAGGTGCGTGGAAATTCAATAATTGTGTGTTGTTAAACAATTTTGTCTCATTTCAGGGTGATACTTCCATTTTGTTTTAATTTGTGATAGTGAATTTTGTGGCTATGTGTGTAATCATAGGTTTTGTTTTTTTTTACTAATCTAAGATTAGAAACATCAATCATGTGCCAACTTAACAACAGTGAATCATAATTCGTTGTACTTTGATTTTTGGCCCAGGAACAGTTTTGAACAATTGTTTTGTTATCACATATGAAAAAAATATTCTGCTGGTGTTTATTTATTTGTCGGGTTCATTTATTAAAATAAAATCAATCGCTAACAGTTTTGCTTATTCCACTGTTGGGTAAAACCGTGGTAAAGGTATCTCCTAGTATATTTTGCTAATATCGTTTTCCACTCTTCGTCGCTTCTGCTGGAATATATTTAAAGGAAACGAATCAATAGATGTTATATCTGATTTCAGCTAAGTAATCATGGTGCGAGACCTGCCTCCTGAGCTGGCAAAGATAGCCAAAGAAGAACTCAATGAGAAGCCAGGTCAAACCAGCAACGATGTCCAGCACCTGAAAGAATGGATCGCCAAGCAACCGCATTTGAAAGCAAGAACAGGTACCATTTGTACTAATCTTGAGGAATTTGTACGAATTATTTTGTCAAGTGCCAAACCCACTCTATTGTCGTTTTAACTTAAATTTTTATTGGAAAATGAGTGAAAATAATCACGACCGGTAGGATTCGAATCTGCGTATTTCTGATACCGTCAGAACGCCAAAGTTTAAGTTAATTTATACGAAGTTAAGTCAGAATGGAAAGCAAATAACTTGAGATCAAAATGTTTTGTATCCTGTCTTGTTATTTTGTATGATAAGAATTCATTACAATACTAATAGGTCTGCATATTAAAGATAAAATTAACAATACTCATATCCTTTGAAGTATTAGTTATCTTTGGAAAAGTACAAGTAGCTAAGTCAATAGAAATCAAGTACAAAATAGATTATATGAAATCTATAATAATATGTATGTCTCACATAAACACAGCCGGCATGCCCCTTATTTTACGAATAGGAAAATTACTAGTATAAAAATATTAAAGTAAAAATCTATTTTATGTATGTGTTTCAGATGACCAGTGGCTAGTAGCAATGCTTAGAGGATGCAAGTTCAGTCTAGAAAAGGTGAAGAAAAAAATTGATTTTTACTACACTTTGAGGACAATTGCTCCAGACATCACATACAGAATCAAGCCAACGGATCCAAAGTTTATCGAATTTTTTAAACTAGGGTATGTGTTAGCAAAAATAACCACATAATGTAAAGCAACAGTGATAAGGGAGATATAAATAAGGATATGTTATGATACATAGATTATGTATTACAGTCAGGTATTGATTTTTACATTTACAAATATTCTAAAGCCTATTTATTTAAATGCATTCTGTAAAAATATGACAACAGTGACAGACTAAAAATGGTCAGAAATTAAAAATTAATCAATCTATTGTTCTGCAACTGGACTTGCTTTCGAGTCCAGCTGTGTACCAGATACTAGGCAGCTCAAGATAAAGTTGCTTATTAGGATATCCCAAGTTTTTTCCCTATTAATTTATCATATTTTTTTTTACAATTGCCAAGTTATAAAATATTGATCAAACAGCACCTGTTACAGAAATATCACATATAACTGATTCTTTATCGTGTTATCAGCTGAATCAATTTTATCATTCGTTTATCTTACCACAAATATAGTAGGAGTATTGATTCCATCGGTCTATACTGATAGCCACCGTGATGTGTCATTTAAGACATGCGGTATCAAAATGTTGTTAAAATTGAGAGTCAGGTATATAGCCGTGAATGATTATGTAGATAATGGAACTTTTTTATGTGTAAATTGGTTCTAAGATGAGCATTGACCATAGTCACATTTTAAAAAAGTTATCAAATCTACAGCTAACTCTCTGAGTATACTAGCTTTTAAGTGCACATACTATTCATCTTCGTAATAATGCGTGGCTTAGCCGTATACATGAAATACATTTTCAATTCAATTGCTATATAATTAAGCGAGTAAGTCCATATGAGAGTGTTTGAACCACCCACCCGCTAACGCTAACAACAGCCAACACGAATTATGGCTGATAGTTTTATTCCATAGTTGGGCATAGGACTAACTTCTAGAACCGTTGGGCATCAGCCCATCACACCTCTTGAACTTACTACCAAATATTATGTAGGTATCTCATATGTACTCGTACATAATTTTTCACACTTCCAGGACATGTATAGTGCTACCAATGCCAAAGGACCAGTTGTTTCCGCGGGTCATATTGATCAGAGCCGGTGTATACGACCCAAACACACATAGCGTAGCTGATCTCATGTGCATGCTGTATTATTTGGTACAGGTAAGTCTAAACGGAAAAACCAGTTTGAAAGCATGTTAAATATGTTCAGGAAAACAAATAATCTAATAGTAGCGGAGCCCAAGGGAAAGATAGAGGTAGGGATTTAACATCAAGATGTAAAGAACATGATTAAAGAAGCTGATAGATAAAAAATGACTGAATTTTGTTTTGTTGCTGAGAAACCTTAAATTAAAATTATTTATTATTTTCTTTATTTTACAGATTATGATAATAGAAGATGACGTGGCTAGCGTGCTAGGAACTAAGATAATGGTGGATTACCAGGGTGCTACCATGAGCCATTTCGTACAAGCTACACCCACTATGCTAAAGAAAATGGTAGCCGTTTGCCAGGTTAGTCGAGTCATAGACAAAGTTCTGCTCAGTTGAATGCCTAATACCATGCCACATATTTTTTTTTGCATATATTTATTTATTTATACATACATACATATGCCATACCGGTAAAACCTTATGATTTGTGATTGTGCTATAGCACAAACACATTCACATAAAATACGTACTAGATTCTCTTTATCCGGATTAACAAATATAAAAGCAGTTAAACTACTTATTGCCAAATGACTTGAACTTTATCCATATCGCATAAAGTCAATCGAGGGTTTTGATTTGACCCCCGCAAAAAAACAAAACTAAATTAATGTATTGCGTAACTTTTTTAAAACTTCCTACTTTTTTCAGGATTCTATGCCGTTACGTCTAAAAGGCAGCCATCACGTTAACGTGCCGTCTGGGGTTGACAAGATATTCTCACTTATATCAGGATTCCTAAATGAAAAAGCTAGAGAAAGGGTATGTAATGATCTTAGCTCAACACAAAAGGAATACATATTCATATCCAAAAAATCATAATAGGTATGGTAAATAAACTTTGAATTCATGCTATACAATACAATGGATAATATGTATTGTCGATAAAGATAACTGAACCCTTTACTAACCGACACAGTTTAGTTAGTCCCCAAAAAATGAAAATGAACCCACGGCATATCACAAGTACATATTTTGTTTTTTCAGCTGAGAGTGCATAAAAGTCCAGAAGAATTAGCGGAATGTATTCCCAAAGAGATTATACCAAAGGAGTACGGCGGAGAAGGCCAAAGCGTATCTGAAATAACAGGTAGAACAAGGATAACTGAATACTTTATTAAGAATGATGCTTAGTTTGCAATAATGAGATCAATGCAAAAATAAACTCACCATTAATTCTATTTCACGAACAAAAACATCAGTAAGAAATATAACTTTAAAATAATCTAAGAGAGTTTGGTAAGTGCTTATGCAAACAATTTTAAATTAGGAGTGAATGAAAAAAAAACAATCCATTTTCCTGTAACAAAAATATAATGTAGGTAGTGGGTAATGATTGTCAAAGGATACAATTCAAAAACTTGTTCCCTTAAATTTCAGAATATTGGGCATCAAAGTTTAGAACATATCGTGCGTGGATGCAGCTCGAAGAAACGTTTGGAACAGATGAGAGCAAGCGTCCTGGACAGCCCATCAACCCAGACTCCATGGGAGTGGAGGGATCCTTCCGACAACTTGATATTGATTGAAGACAGAACCATGGTTAATTTGAATAAATAAAAAAAATTACAATTAGAATTGAATGAGAAATAAATATCTTTTGCATTGTACGCTGAAATTAATTGTTTGGATGTGATCAATTTGATAATAGATCCCTTCTTATTTACACATATCCTACATAGTCGTATTCGTCATTACTGCGGGTCGTGACTCCCCCGCAAAATCTATTAACTGGGGAATTTCTCTTGGGCAGGTACATCGTGGTGGCACCCAGGGCTTTGCACGGATTGTATCAGATTTATTTAGGAGAATCATCATAAAATAACTAGCATTATTTAATCTCTTTTGAAATTCTGACATCACAAATTCGTATCATTAATCTTACCTTCATTGCCTAAAAGCGACATCTAGTAGTTACGCCTGAAATTAAATTGGTACTGCACCAGCAGCAATAAGTAATTACCGAAATAAATATTTGCCTTTAGACAATTTTCTACTCGCGCAATCACTACCTTCTTACGACCGTACCGTTCCTTAGATAAATTTTGTCTACATAATTATTTTTCTGTTGATGTAATAATTCTCACGATAACTTACAGGCAACATTTAGTCGAAAGATGTCGATGCCCCGCTTGTTCAAGGTTAAACATCTAAAATAGGACAACAACAAAGTAATATCAAATCAGACGGAAACTAGGACATGTAGGTAATATTTGAACTATAATATCATATTATATGTATGTACTTACTATGTACATAGATAGTTATAGAACTAAGCACAAGAAAGTAATGTTTTTTAACATAGTAGGTAGGTAGTTAGATGGCAAGATTTTATGTTAACGTGAAAGAAACCAGCGAAACGAGACAGCAATGTTGGCGTTACGGTATTTATGAACTATAGGTACCTACGTATCTACAACCTATATCATTTGTCCGTATAGCACGTGGACTGCTTATCGTTTTCGACTCAACAGTTTTATAATGTTATGAGCGCTCGAGCGCTGCTGTGGTGTTGGTTTTGTTATGACATAGTTTTAATTTAGTTTGTAGTGATTTACTGGGCTGTTTATGTAAGTACCTTACCTAATTATTTGGTTTTTATTCTCGTTTATCTTGAGAACTTTACTTTTAGATGGCTTTCATAATAAATTGGTATTGTAAACGATACTAATTCAGTTTGTTGCTATAGTTTTTTACTAATGATTCATAAGTTTATTGTTCTGTTAGCTAGTGTTTTAGTGACAAGTAAATAAACTTTGTGATCAGAATGTACTCATATTATACAAAGTCACTCGCAGACTCACTCGCTCAGTTTGAATTTGTTTTATGGTTTATTTATAATATCATCTCAATGATATAAATTAACTAAGCTTGTGTACGTATTAAAGAAGTACCTATTTACCATTCAATTTTACAGAACGGAATAAAGAGCCTATCTACCATTTAATTTACAGAGAATAATAGAAGTGTTCGAAAATCATCAAGATGTCAATACGACCTCTCTCAGCAGCGCTTCGTAAGAAAGCAGAAGAAGAACTGAATGAAACACCAGAACTGATCACAACCGATCTTAAAATACTCAGAGAATGGATCAGCCAACAACCCCATCTGCATTCCATTACACCAAGTAAGTATAGAAGGAAGAATTATTGTAATTTGTGCAGTTTTCCAGTTTTGCTGAGTACATTAACCCATAAATGTTTCTTCTGTAGGTATATAAAAGCGTGAAAGAAAAAAAACACATTTAAGACTAATAGGTATTATTTAGGCGAAAGTTTTTTGCGTGTTTGAGTGTGTGTATGTTTGTTACTTCTTCTCGTTCTAACAACTGAAACGATTTGAATCAAATTTGGTATGAAGGTAGATTAGACCCTGAATTAACACATAGGCTGCTTGCTTATCCCTGATTAACGCGGGTAAAACCATGAAACACTGCTAGCATGTACCTACATAATATCTGCTTCAAACTAAACTAAATAGGACTCCCTCAGGGCTTGATAAACTCTCGACCCCAGAGTTGGCCACTCTCATTCGATAAGAAGAAGAAGTTAGTTCGCGCATGATGCTGCGTAGATTATTAATTTAAATGATTTGCCTTGATCGTACCTGCGCAGTTCCTAGATGTTATGTCAAAGGATTCAGAAAGATTTTCTAATATAAAATTTTGTTCCTCTTTGTATACCTACGTCTTTGTCTTTGTTTGTTTTCCTGCCTTCTTGTACGTGCGTGACGTCACAGCCAGCCCCATCGGAAGACCAGCGCTGGTTGCTTCCACACAACCAGCATTATGCTGAGTTGGGGCTGTGTTGTGGCAGATTTTTATGTTTGTTTATTATGTTTTTACTCCTGTGTGTTCTTCTGTTAAATCTGTCACAATAAATGTTTTCTTTCTTTCTTTCTTTCTTTCTTTCTAATTATTATAATGAAAACTGACATAGCATACCTAGACTAGTATATGTTTGTAAATCTGTCTCAATAAATGTTATTCTATGCTATATTGTAAGGACATAGCATATTAACTACCATGTACTTATATATGCATGTACCTATGTATGCATATATTATGTACCTATACTTATTTACTACATATATATGTATGTACATATATACTATAAAAAAATCTATTGTTAAATTAATTCTCGTGTAAGTATCTTCTTTTGTGTTCTTTTCTGGTTGTCTTTTGTTATCTTCACGACCTCCTTTTACAACATGGCGTTTATCTTTCTTTTATCTGATCCAATTATGTTTTCTTTTGTTCTTCTCGGTCTTCCTTCTTCTTATTTGGCTTTTAATTTAATTCCTATACCTATATATAATATATTCGCGTAAAAGATCTTTCTGTACAGTACAAAGAGTGTTTCCTTTTGATCTAATTTTGCGGGTTCGATTCCCGTATGACACAAGTATTTATTAATTTTAAAATGTATAATTACTTGTGTTGAGTCTGGTTGTTTGTATTATGTATAATAAGTATATATTTACAGAAGAAAAGTATACAAGTATTATATCCGTTATCTTGTACCCACGACACAAGCGTTTGCTTAGTGTGGGGCTAGATGGCGCTGTGTGGAATGTCCCGGAATATTTATTTATAATTAATTATAGATGGCAATCGCAATTAGTACAATCGAATAGTTAAAGATCTTATGTATGACATTGGAGTGGTAATACCCATCTACATAATTACATATCATATATTTACATCCAATATATTAGTTATGTACCTATGTATTCATTTATCACATATCAATGGTCTATATTTAGATAGCAACTTTGTAGCAATCAGGTACCTACTCACAAGTATTACTATCTAGGGATTAGAGTAATCTATACTAATATTATAAAGCTGAAGAGTTTGTTTGTTTGTTTGAACGCGCTAATCTCAGGAACTATTGGTGCGAATTGAAAAAATATTTTTGTGTTGGATAGACCATTTATCGAGGAAGGCTTTAGGCTATATAACATCACGCTGCAACTAATATGAGCGAAGAAACAATGGAAAGTGTGAAAAAAAAACGGGGAAAACTATTCATCTTTGAGGGCTTCCGAAAACGGTTCAAGATATCAAAAAAATATGTATTGAAGAATTATTCCTCTTTATACTGTATTAGTAATGTTACTGAAATGCTCATTTCCGGTCTGATAGATTTTACGGTAAATTTAGCAAGTAGGGTTGTTGCAATTGATTTTGTGGGAAACACATTGATACTGTAACTTCACTAAATTGTCAAAAAAGAAGCTGCTATAGCCATTTTATTATTCAATCAACTTTGATTGAATAATAAAAAAACCTTTAATAAATCTAAGAGACCCCTACAACATAAGACTTTCATTAAAGTAAGTGTAAGTGGTCATAGAGGATAAATGCAAACTCGCTGTCACAGATATTAACTTTCTATTAAATCATCGCCAAATACATACATCGCAGTCATATTTTCTTGGATTTTTACGTACATACTCAGTCACCTTTATGAGGTTATGCGTTAGTTATCAGTAATTTGTATACCTACACTTTGTTAAGCAAAGGTCGACACGGCCAGTCCTTGGATGGATGACCGAAAAGTGTCATTCCATTTTGGGCGTTTCCGTGGGTCGGATGATTCGTTAAAGTGTATGTCCCGGCTGTTTCTCTAGTACGGCAGTCGCCAGAGGTCCTTAGGGCGGCCTGGTAAACTCTCGACATCAGAGTTGGCCACTCTCATTCGATAAGAAGAAGAATACCTACACTACATACTAAAATCCTAAAGGAGAATCGAATAGTCAATAGTATTATTTAAAATACATTAGTTTTAATTTGCAGGTGATCAATGGCTGGTGGCGTTTTTGCGGGGATGTAAATATAACATCGAAAAAGCCAAGAGCAAAATCGACATGTATTACACATTGAAAGCTACCGTACCAGAGTTCTATGGAAACAGAGACCCCTTGGATCCTGGGATTCAAGATATGCTCAAATTAGGGTATGATGGATATCTGATATAGTTAAAATTTAAAATTATAAATCTGTTGTATTGAATTGTCTTAGAAGAGACGATAATTGTATAAGAGATATAAAATAAAGCTTGTGTTCCGGAATGGAAGATTACAGGCTGATGATGATGGAACGCATACGCTACAATTTATAGGCAATATTAATATCTTTAGTGAAGATTCCTGCCAAAAACACCTAAGGCAAATAAAGATGAAAACCAAAGTTTTCTTACGCAAAGCTTTTCAGCTATTTATTATACGAGTATAATGTAGTTTTTGAGTTTTCGTATTCAACAAGTCAATTGTATTCTTTTTGGTTATTTATGTATATTTACTGCTTTTATTTCAGAGTGTTCCTGCCCATAAGAAAATGTATAAAGGATGATTCTCCTAGAGTCGTACTAACAAGAATCGCCACTTTCAGTCAAACTTCGCGCCATCTGTCAGAATTAATGAAACTATGTCTCATGATCATAGAAATTTTACTACTCGAAGACGATCATTTTACTGTAGTTGGAGAGGTAATGCTCATTTAGATTGATGACGTATATTAGCTGTTGGAGCTAAGTAGGTATATCTGTTGGCGCAGTGAGCCTTGGGCAGAGTGATCAAAAAGTGGTATTCCATTTTGATTCCTCCGTGGGTCAGATATCACGTTAAACTGTTGGTTCCTATTGTTTGTTGTGTACCTACGATAAACGTTAATCTATTTCAGAGGTCCGACGGTCAAAGGATGCGGCGGTGAAAACTCTTGACATAATGTGGTGGCCACTCTCATACCTACTTCATCAGTTTATTAAAAGATTTAATCACACATTCACTATTAAGTCCAATAAGCAAATAATTTTTCAAAATCGTTAACATATTTTAAAAAATAACCTGTAAATAAAGGACTTATTGCTTTCTTTTCTGCGTTTAACTTGCATAGTGTTAAATTTTTGTGTCAAAGATTTTTGGTTTCTGAAATTTATAATTTAACCACCTCTAACAAGGTTCTATTTTTATTGTTCAGGACGTACTGACAGACTGCAAAGACATGTCATTTAGTCTGGTCTGGAATTGGACTCCGTCGTTTGCAGTGAAAGTTATTAATTGCTCTGAAAAGGCTCTGTCAGTGCGATTGAAGAGTTTGCATATTCTAAATGCTCCCTTTTTTGTTGCACCAGCCGTGAAATTGTTTAAGATGGTTATAGGCGCTAAGTTGAAGGACCGGGTATGTAATGTATTAAATATTAGTTATCACCATTCGTAAATATAGGATTTAAAATCTAAATGTTGTTGGAAGTTACGGATTACTTGAGCGAGACCAAAGTAATTTTTAGTATCGTGGAAGTTTGAAAGCCTAAAATAGATACTTCAGATTGTTTATGATAATGATGTTAATATTATGTTGCAGTCAAAGAAGCCAATAGATTTGCACTTGACCTTAATTTGCCAGAAAATTCACCCTACGCTTTTTTTTAACTAAGCAGGTTTGCACTTTACCATTGTTTGCCTGATGGTAAGTAAATAAATAAAGTTCAATTTTTTTTCAGATTCACGCTCATTCTAAAGATTGCGAGACCTTGTATGATCATATATACAGATCGGTTTTACCCGAAGAATACGGCGGCTCTGATGGCAGTTTGCAAGAACTAATTGGTAAGAAATTATCAATAAATTAGTTTGCGGAAATAGTTCTATTTGATTGAGTTAAATAGTAATCTAGTAATTTCTTAAAATAAATCAAGAAGATAACAACTGAACATACTTCTTCTTCTTATCGAATGAGAGTGGCTGACTGGCTGTCGAGAGTTTATCAAGCCGCCCTAAGGGCCTTTGACGTGGGTTAACGACTGCCGTATTAACATATTATAACATACTATTTATAAAACTGTAAAATTAAAAATCAATTAGAAAAGCCTAAAGATGGTTAAATGTTCCGAGTGACCAGCATACGTTGATTTTAATTAACGAGTCTCAAATCTGTACTTACAACTTAAGATGAAACAAGATCAAATAATATAATTTTGATACTTAAGAAATACTGGACATGTATGTAATTTTTTACATATTTTTAAGGAGTAGGTAGTAAATATTTTTACAACCTTTTTACGTTTTAGATTATTGGAAAACCAAAGTGGAAAGTTACAGAGACTGGTTCCTCGAAGAAAATGCTTGTTCTGATGAATCGAAGAGATTAAAGAAAAGCAACAAAGCCGCAGCTGCAGAACATCAATCACTAGAAATAGATTAGTTAATATTTAATAGTTAATATAATTATTTGCGATAAATAATAATTAATAATTATCTATATACATTGCTTTGTAACTCGCTTATTACACAATGTAATAATACTCACGTTTTGTTTGGTTCCAGAAAAGTAAACATAAGTTTTATAAATGGCATTTTTGGTTTGTTACTTTACAATAAGTGTAGTAAAAATTCACCTCTCAAAACAACAAAAGCTGTTTGTATAATAGGTTTTTTGTAAGGTCTTTGGTCGAAGGCCGAACTTGAAAGGGATTAAAACTATCTTATTTATTATAGAGTTGTCTTAGTGTTTTACTTATATACTTACTTACTTGATATTTACATTAAATTAATCTTAAAAAGAAGGGTTTCTAGGTCACAAGGTCAACTTATCTCTGATCATTTTAATCTCATTTAATTCAAATTGTAAAATCAACCTTGACAAAAGGTAGTAAATTAATTAGCATTAACTTTTTAATGCCTACTTGTGCAGATTTGTGTAGCTATTATATAATCTGTGTAACATTGAAGGTCACCTAGAACTCACTCATTTAGATACAGTCGTGAAGTATATTTCAAGACGTTAACAGGTCCTTACAAATCTGTAACTGTGCTTATCGTGCTTAAAAGTAATATTTATTATTGAATCAAACGGTAGGACGGTTGTTTGCGACTTTGTAATACTTATTGGCTGGATGTATGGCTGTTATGACTGACTGTCTGACTATTATGTGTATAATAGCTACCTACATATATTGCGAAAAAACTGGAAAACTGATGTGACTGGATTGGGATCGCAAATTTCACTAGTGAATTTGTGTAAGTATTGTTAATTCAATCAAGTATTAAAATAACCATTTTTATATAAGAGTAAAGTATTACAGTCAATTATATTTATTTTAAATTGCTACTTGTTTAGATATACGTTTCTTATATTCATTTAATGCATTTTTTATCTTTAATTTATTTAGCAAGTCAGTTAGTTTTGGGCAAGTTCATTTAGGGCAGAATGGGGTTTTTTCCAAGTATGACGAATAATAGTTATCATGGGCATCAGAAGACAACAAGATTATCAATTAATTAAACCGATAGATAAGATTAGCCGATAAAAACAAACAATAATCTCATTTACCAGTCTTAATCTGGTGCATAACTGTCCTGTGAGTACATTACACTTTTGTTTTAATTATAACTTGTTGCGAGAATTTTGATAATTTTCACTCAGATAATGATCATAGCATCATTGGGCAGCCTAGGTCTTTCAGCAGATAATATCTCTATTATATCTTGTTGTAATGACGCAGTGAGAGTGGCCGAGTTCTGGTCTGCCAGAAATATCTAGTGCTAGCACTGGACACAAGCTCGATTCGAGAAGAATGATATCTTGTTCTCTTAACATGTCGTGCTTCATAAATCCAAATGTAATTTGAAAATTAAGTAATTTTCGTAGGAATGAGATTAAACCAGTGACAATCAAGTCATCAGGCGAACGAAGATATTTAACTTATTGTTTTATAAATCCTTGAACCGGATTTTTATATCTTGCTATCTCTATCTCTAATCTCTTATATCACCATAAATAAACGTAAATTGGCGTCTCACTGCAGTTTAGTTTGCATATCGTGACGTAACTCAACTGTGAAGCGGTAAAAGTGTGTATTTATTCATCAGGATAACTGATATTACTAGCTCAGTGTGTTAATTGTATGTTATTTGCTACAGTGAAATGTAACGTTTGTCCAAATCATCCTTGTGTGTATTTTTAAAATAAATATTCCACAAATATTATATTCGTAGATGTGAAATCTTGCATCAGTAGATTTGGATCTTATTGTGGAACTATTGATTGATATTATTTTTAATGCTAAAAATGTAGATCGTGATTTAGTTAATTCGTTTTTGAAGAGTTCCATTTATTATGATGTTATTTCATTTGTAAGGCCTGACCATAACGACCATAAGCTACAAAGTATTTTATACGAATTTTCCTGCGTTTACACATTGTTTCACATTGTTTATTCATATTGTTTTCGATATTTTTGATTTTCCGCTATCAGGGTTTTGCTAGAAAAGGAAAAACAAAAAATCTACGGGGGAGTCACAACCCTCAGTGATGAGGACAAATGCCTCAAGGAGGAGGATTTAACGGAGATCTTTTTATTATTCCAGAAGTTCAAAATGACAATACGACCTTTATCACCAGCACTAAAGAAGAAGGCTGAGAAGGAAATCAATGAGAATCCAAAGCGAGTTGCAGATGATTTGGAGGCGTTCAAATCATGGTTGTGGAAGCAACCGCACTTATACTCTGTGAGACCAAGTAATGGTTTTTTTTTAATTAATGTTTTTTATTATAAACTATACCTATATATAATATTATATTATAGTGCAACCCACACCCTCCTTGCTGTGCCGTAATCGGGAGATAAAATAACATATAATTTACTTACGGCTTAATTTTTGCTTACGGCTTTTTTTATTTATTTATTTAATAATATTTAACACGGTCGCAACCAATTACATTAATTATTTCATTTACAAATATTCAAATACCTTACAATCACAATATTTACTATCACTTAACAAACAATGTCATATGTATAATAATTAAAAGATATATAATTAAAAAGTTGTCAAAAGGAAGTAGAATAATAATCAGTCCATTCAAATTAAAGTATGTAGGTACATTACAATTCATATTTACAATTTCTTAATTTTACTTAAATAACAATCACTTATTCACATCGGCACCATCCCATCTCTCCGCGACACAGGGTCACGCTGGAGCGGCGGCTATTCTTGCTGAACAGCGAAAAAGGCTCAAATATATCACACTAGGTCGGGGTTATATATTTGAGCCTTTTGGCGTGGAAACATTGGGGCCGTGGGGACCGGGAGCCCATAAAATATATAAATTTTTAGTAGAACAGATAGTTCAGGCAACCCGTGACCAGCATGCTGGCGCATTCTTGGCGCAAAGGATAAGCATTGCCATCCAACGTGGCAATGCCGCCAGCATGCTGGGAACGTTGCCTACAGATATACTTTTTTTATAGGTGTTTTAAGTTTATTAAAAGTTTTAGTTTATAAGTTAGGTATTAATTACTTAAGTTTTTATTTTAAATGAGTAAAATTTGTTTTGTAAGTTTTTATTAAATAAATTCACCCTCTTAAATCTTAATCTTACATCAGTGAAATCAATCTATTTCTAAGTATACTAATTAATAATAAATCATCTTTGAGTTTGAAAAGTGACCGGACTGGGCTAGATCTATTTATTGTAGCTTGGTAAGCATGGCGATTTGTCAACCATTGCAGAGGCGCTTCGGGCAGTTTTAAAACTCTTGACACTAGAGTTGTTTACTCATATAAAGATGACAGCATCACACCAATATATTATAAAGGCGAAAGTTTGAATGAGTGAATGTTTTGGTTTATTTTTTCCTGCTCAAACGGCTGGACCACTTTTCATAAAACTTGGTATGGAAATAAATTAGATTCTGGATTAACAGAGAGTTTAATTTTTATCCCAGAGTAAAGCGGGTAAGGTTACGTTTGTATGTGCACTGTACAATTAAATTTGAAATTGCACTGAAGTAGCTTATAACGTCTGTTCTAGAATAAAAATTACCATACCGCTGGTCATAATTATGGCCTTCTATGGCAATTTTCTTTTTAATTAATATTTCATATTTAATTAATTATGTTTCAGCGGATCAATGGCTGTTGGCCTTCCTAAGAGGTGGAAAATTCAGCTTAGAAAGGAGCAAAGAAAAACTTGACATGTATTACACGATGAGGTCTATAGTCCCAGAAATATTTGATAACAGAGATCCTTTAGATCCTAAAATTCAAGAAATACTTAAATTAGGGTATGTATGTAATATGACTCTATTTTGTAAAAAAAATGTGTCTTATATTATTAGAATATCCGAATCATTTTCAACAAAATGCTGTAAGAATAAAGTTGTGGATTTAAATCCCATAGAGCCGCCTATACCTATATGCACAGACTACAATTTGTTACAAAGACTTTTCTATTCCTATTCCTTATTATATCCTATTTCCTTGATCATCAATTCATGATACGAGTAGTACAGAATATATTAGAAACCAAACCAAATAATATCAATACATAAGCCAATAAAAAAGCTAACGTATTTTTTAATTTGAGACACTTTTTTATTTTTTCAGAGCTTTCCTTCCGCTAAGAAAATGCGAAAAAGAGGATTCTTCTAGAGGCTGCATAATGCGAATTGGTATTTTTGACCCTTCAAAGTATCACTTGTATGATTTGATCAAAGTGGCAATAATGACTACAGAAATACTCATGTTAGAAGATGACAATTTTACAGTAGCTGGCGAGGTAAGATTGTCTTTTATCACACAACAAGTACATAATTATGTTTATAAGATTATAATAATGTATTTAGATTCCATTTATTTTTTATCTATCACTTATTGTAACAGAGTAAGTATATAATGTTCGTGTGTGTGTGTAAGTTATTATGTAAGTGTAGTATTATGTAGAGTAATACAATTTGATTTTTTGTCCTTCATATAGATTCATTATAATGTTATTAAGATTGTTTTATTTATAAGTAATATCATGCAAATATGCAAAAATATACCTCGTATCGCGGCGCCACTTGTAGCACTTTTTCCATGTTTCTGTTCTGACGTTTTTACATTTATGACAACCAAACTAAAAAGTGATCTGTTATAAATCTTTGTTACCTACACTTTAAATTATGACAACATACGTAATTATTTATTTTACGTTTGCTTAGTGTGGGGCTAGATGGCGTTGTGTGCAATGTCCCGGAATATTTTTTTATTTTATTTATTAGAAGTACAAAAAACATTTCGACGAGTTTTCTACACTATTAAGTTCGTTTTTATACATACACATGAAAGAACAAAGAGAACAGCTGGAATTAAATTATATTTTTTTAAATTTCCAGGAGGTGATAGTGGATATGATGGACATACGAGTAAACATGGTCAGCCAGTGGACCCCAACGATGGCCAAGAAGACCATATCTTGTTTCGAGAAGGCTCTACCAATAAGAGTGAGGCACAGCCACTTCCTCAACACTCCGTCTGGCTTTGAAACTGTTTTTTCCATTTTCAAAATGTTTCTCAGTGAAAAAATGAAGAAGAGGGTATGTACAAATGTATTTCTCCGCTAAATGCTAAACACGCATTAATGATGCAAGATCGATTTCTTTTGGTTGTGATTATTTTCGTTATCTAGTATCCGCGACTCAAGCGTTTGCTTAGAGTGGGGCTAGATGGCGCTGTATGCAATGTCCCGGAATATATATTAATTCATTTATTTATTTTTATTTCAAAATCATTAATGAGAGCAAGTATGTTATGCATGTGTTATACATATTACACGCCCCACAGTTTTACTGGGTTTTAATTCAGGGTCCATTATTCTCTATATTAATTTTAAAAAAAACAGTCCTGTCAAAACGTGTAGAAATAACATACTAAGTTATACACGAACTGGGATGTGTGAAGAGTGTGAGATCTTCTATAATGAACAATAATAGAATTTCTCATAAAATTCTAGAATAGTAAATTAAACCAGAATTAAAATATGAAAATTTAAAAAATAAATAAAATAACAATGTAATTAAAAAATATACCTGCAGCTTAGATGTCAATTATATTTTTTTTATTGCATAAATTTATGACTCACATATAATTTTCCTCATCGATCTATTTTTTATTGAGTTTATTATTTCTTTTTTTTCAGAATCATGTTCATAACAAAAACTACAAAGGGCTGCACAAAACCTTACCGAAATCGGTGCTTCCAATTGAATATGGAGGGACAGATGGCACCACTGAAGATTTAGTTCGTAAGTTACAATGATTTATTGTTATTTATTAGCTATTCAGATAAATATTATTTAGATTTTTATTTTTTACATTTAATATGCAATTATATTATCTCTATAACAAAGAAAAAGCTATTAGCAGGCTTGATGGGAAGTAGCACCTCCTAAGCGATTCCGTCTACATGTTTCTGAGATCTTTTTAAAGGTTACTCTCATTTAAAAAAATCCAAATTTTAAATAAAAATATGTGTGTGTTGAGTAAGTTTGAAGTAAAAAACTCACTAAATTTGGTACGAAGATAGATTAGACCCTGGAGGATTAGCACATAGGCTACTCTATATCCCGAATTGAAACGGGTAGCACCGCATGGCGCTGCTAGTAAAGCCTTACTACCAAATGCACTGACCTAACATTTTAATGCTCTTTGGTAAAATTTGTAAAAGACGTGTATTATTAATTTCATTTTCAGAACACTGGAAAGTGAAGGTGGAAAGCTACAGGGAGTGGTTTTTGGAACAAGACAAGGCTCGGTCGGATGAAACTAAAAGAACTGACAATCCAAAGAACTCTGCGCTTGTATTTGGAGTTGAAGGATCTTTTAGAAAACTAGAAGTAGATTGAAAAACTGTATCCAAAAGTAATCAATATGAGCAGAAAGAAGTCATGCAACTTATGGAAGATATTGTACGGCACTAGATAGTTCATTACGAAACGATAGATGTCGCTGTTCGTATCAAACCTGCAATTTTTCGAATTTTATAAATCAGCCATAATAAACAAATTATAACTCACTAGTTTTTTAGTATTTAGGTTATTTAGGTTAGTTTTCTATGGTTTGAGTAACGTTTCAAATAATTGTGAATAAAAACCTAATGTGAATGCAAAGTCATAATAAAATTAACCATGCAAAGAGGTCTATAAATTAGCGCCTTTTTTCATAATTGTATGCTAGATATTACAATAATGCTACTCATTACTATACTGTCTTATTAGTAATCTATACCTACACATAAAAAAGATGAAGAAGGTAAAAATCTGAATATAAAAGACATTAGAAAAAAAGGTATACTTACTCTAAATCAATAAAAAAAACGTTTAAGGAGTTTTTTCAGAATTTTTGTCGCTAAACGCTTTAAACGCTCATAACGCAAAAACAAACGGATCATCATGGTATGTAGGTAGTAATGAGGTCTTAAAAGTGTCATAGGCTACTTTTTATCCCACAATAATATGAGCGAAGCCTCGGGCGTCCAGTAGTAAATTAATATAGGAATTCCTTTTATCTTTATCTTATAAGGTATATTAATTAGATAGTGCAGCTGGGCATTACACCTGATTTACTATCACCTGTACTATCAGTTGCGGAATCTATATAATTCGAAAAGTATTAAGTTAAGCACAAACATAATTAGTTCCGATAGCATTAATTTATCTAAAGTTTTGTTACTGTGCTTACACACGTCTATAATGTAATACAAAAAACTTTTGATATACATATGTAATTTTTTTTATAAGCATATAAATTATTACAGAATATTTCATCTCATTTAAACTAAATAAAATGCTATTATAAATTATTCTAAATTACGTGAAAAATAAATACCGTTTCAAAAAGAAATAAAGAAAGTAAGTATTTTTGTATTTTATTTATAATTTCATTATTACTGTTGAATACATATAGGAATTCTTAAATTGCTGGTGAGAAATAAATAGGTACCGACCTACCTATATATTTGTGAGTGAAACTACCAAATCCTACTAATATAGTAAACCTTAAGTTTGTGAATATGTAAAAGAAAAAACAATTATATCATTTCTTTTCTCGCTAAAATCTTTGTTCGTCAGTATTGATTTTTTAACAAACTGTCATCCGTCTTCTTTATTTAGCTTAACTCAGAATTTAGAGACAATTTTATCAGGCTATCATGGAACCCATCTTATAAAAAACACATAGATGAGACGACTCAGGTTTTAATTTTTCTATCTTATCTCTTTTTGATAAGTCTGAAATGAAAAGTAACAAAACATACATAAAAATACAATGAAATACATGCCTAAATAATAACAATGATAAATCAATTCATCATCATCATAAAGTGAAAACTGCTGAGAAACATTTTTTTACAGTTAAGTGTAGAAAAGCTGTGTACGTTGTCTCCGAGTCAATTTGAAAATTAACAATGTCTATCTATACATAGTTATAAAGCTGAAGAAGGTCGAAAGTCTGAGCGAGCATTAAAGATATTACTTAATAAAAAAAATTTGGGTATACTTTAAATCCAAAAAAAACCAGTTTAACCAGTTTTAAAAATTTTTGGCTGTTCTTCAAAATCTGTTACGCTCATATCGCAAAAACGGCTGAACGGATCGTCATGATTTTTTTATAAAGTAGAAAAGTCTTAAGAGTGTCTTACTTTTTATCCTGAAATAATGCGTGCGAAGCCGCGGCCGTCCATTAGTTATATCTTAAAGATTAAATTCGTTGCTCATTATTTCTTAAAAACATTGGCATCTACAGACGCATACATGATTATTTTTTGCAATATTTTATCTGGTTTTCTCTGTGTGTAAAAAATATTTTTGGCATGTAGAAATTTACTTAGCTTACTAGAAGTGAAATACCCCAGAAATAGTGTATCAGCGCCATCTAGAGCTACTTTGGAAAACTAAACTTAAACAGAATGATTGCGTCTCGCTTGTATGTTGAGTTCAAAGTGGCGATTAACCTTGGGGCAAGGTTCTAGTGTGTGCAAGGCTTATTGAAGTTTATAGGTACGACACGAGATGTCGCTGTGCATAAAAATGTGAATACACAAGATTGGATGATGCTTGAGGTTTTATGTCTCGTAAGGTTTAAACATTTTGTAACTTGTAAAAGAACAACACATAATTATTTTATGTTAAAGCTGACTAATGGCTTCTAGCTTTCTTAAGAGGTGGAAAATTCAGCATAGAAAGGAGTAAAGAGAAATTAGATATGTACTACACAATGAAGGGATGCTAATATATGCAGTATCCAAGGTTGTAGTTTTTTTTTGTTAAGATTATTATCAATAAAATTACCGTTCTGTTTTATTACAATTAATAATGTTTCGTAATACTAACCTATCGCATTGATTTTATAGATTAATATAATTAGTATTTGTATTTCAGAGTATGTTTACCGCTAAGAAAAACAGTCAAGGAAGACTCCCCAAGAGTAAGCATAATGAGGCTTGGGATATTCGACGCTTCAGAGTATCAAATGTTTGATCTGATCAAACTGGCCATGATGACCACGGAGATACTCATGATTGAAGATGACAACTTTACTGTCGCTGGCGAGGTAAATATCTGAGGTTTATATCTCTCAGGTTCTTCGGAATAATTATAGGTCCTAACTGATTGTTATAGCTTGGCAATCTATAAGCCATGTAAGATGCGTTTTGGGCAATTCGAAAACTCTCCATACTAGAGTTGGCCACTTTCTTATTCAAATTCAAATTAATTTATTTGCATTTATGATGAGAAGATGCAAGTTCTTCATACTATAGGAATAAACTTTGGTATTGACATTTCTTATTATTTTAATTTTTTTATAAGAAATTGGTTTGCACTTGACCGTAATTCGCCTGATGGTAAGCAATCATTACGGTCTAGGATGGTACGTGCTTACCCAGTAACCTGACCTGCCTTTTAATTTGTTACAACAAACCACTGGTACTTTTTTCCAGCTTGCGGAAAGCACGTATCTCTTTTGAACTTCTCCGAGGATATCTTTTTAATAAAAAAATATGACGATGTATAGGAGATGATGCCCAAAAGTTGGCACTTAATTTATTGGAGCCTTATAAACTGTAACTCCTGTAACTTACATTTATTTTTTACAGGAAATGATAGCAGACGCAAAGCACATGAGTGTGAATATGTTGAGTCAGTTCACTGCGACACTGGCAAAGAAAACTATATCCTGCTTCGAGAAGGCTATGCCTATACGAGTAAAACAAACTCACTTTCCCAACACACCTACCGGGTTCAAAACGGCCTAAGTATAAGATATTTAAAATGTTTTTGGTATGGAAGATGAGAAAGAGGGTAAGCGAACAAAAATATAACAGTTTTAGCTATTAATTTATTAGGCACGTATTGACATTTTATTTGAGGATTTTCCTACAAGTATATGGTCAATAAATTCTTCACTTCTTAAGTAAATTAGCATCATGAGGTTTGTAACTGTAGGCAGATGCTTAATGATACACAAGTTGCTATGCATACAGGAACATTATATTTCGTAAATTTCATGCTTCAGATATAATTAACATGGTAGTACTTTTATTCTACAGGCAACATTGCACGAATTTTAGGGACTGATTTGACTATAGTCAATACAAGTCAAGTTAAGTCCTTCTAACTTCACTTGCACTTATTCTTTATATATCTAAATATATAAAACTCAAAGGTGACTGACTGACTGATATAGTGATCTATCAACGCACAGCCCAAACCACTGGACGGATCGGGCTGAAATTTGGCATGCAGGTAGATAAATTAAACTTTTATTGGAAAATGAGCGAAAGTGAATTTTGAAATTGAAGTGTATGGAAATGAGTGTGGATTTTCGCGCCTGGCAGTTAGTAGACCGTAGCCTAGTTGGTTAAGGCGTTCCGGACGGTAATCGGAAATACGCAGGTTCGAATCCTGCCGGTCGTGATTATTTTCGCTCATTTTCCAATAAAAGTTTAATTTAAAAACAACCATAGTGCAGGTTTAGCACTTAATAAATTAATTCATAATGCAGGTAGATGTTATGACGTAGGCATCCGCTAAGAAAGGATTTTTGGAAATGCCACTTTTAAAGGGGTGAAATAGGGGATGCAAGTTTTACTTCTTAATGCGCGCGAAGCCGCGAGCACCCACTAGTATTATATATAGATGTAACAATTAATATTTTACGTTTACAGATTCAAGTTCATAACAATAACTATAAAGGACTGTACAAGAGTGTACCAAAGTCTATATTACCGATTGAATATGGAGGGACAGATGGCACCATAGACGAATTAGCAGGTAGGATTCATGCAAATGTGGTCGGAAACTCTGAAGTATTCGTAATACAATTTATTTCGTTGTTCTTATACCGATTTTCCTATGAAATCGGGTATCTATATTTTTTCCCCATCATTGATAGTTTTGGCAGCGATTGAAAAAGCTAAACACATCTCACTCATGCAATGGCTTGATGTGTATTAAAAAAATAATGTAATGACTCGCTCTAAAGATAATTCTCGTTGGAACAAAATATATTACTGAATAGGGTGTTGACTAAGCTTTATGCCCGATTTTTGTACTTCTCCCATTCCAAACAGCCAAGATTGAAAAAGTACCTGCTTGTAAAATTTTAACACTCCTATCTCATAAAAAGTTGTAATGTTTTAGTATGTACCTATATATTACGAGTATGGTTCTCTTCCATACACGTTTTGTGTCACCGGATCACCAGGTCAAGGGCAAAGTAATTATAATAAAGGCTTATGAGTTGCGTAAGTTAAAGTGAACCATTCTACCCTGGGAAGGGTGCAGTCATCCCTTAATATAAACATCGTACATGTTAATATATGTTGTGTGTGAATTTGTGTGCGTAATTCCTGAGGTGAAAACCGTTTCAATTGAAACAGAGATTTATTGACATGCTATCCAAAAATAGTGCCTTCATATTAGTTCATTCAACGTTTTGGTTTTGCATCCAGGAACTGGGAAACTTTGGTGATTGCATCATGTCTTTATTGGTGATTGCATTGTTCACTACTGTCATATTTATTAGTTAAGTGTAAGTCACAGATATTTAGAGATTATTCTTTAAAAAAATCCATGTTTAACTCTGTGGCTTGGTAGTTTTAAGACATAAAAAATACATAAATAGATGTACATATTTAAAAACCTATATGTAATTTTGTTTTACAAGAGGGTTCAGTTACAACATACTTACCTAATATTACCTAGATATTCTATCATTCCACAAAATACTGGAAAGCAAAGGTGGAGAGTTACCGCGACTGGTTTGTAGAACAGGAAGAGGTCCGGTCGGACGAAACCAAGAGAATGGACAGTCTGTCTGAGTTGTCGACAGTTACCCGTTTTGTTTTTTACAAAATTTACCTGTGTAACCCTAGTTTATGAATTATAATAATTTATTTTATGTAATTGAGAATAAATTGATTACTATATAGCAAGAGATTTATTTTATTATTATAAAACTATACTAGCATAGATATAAACTTATTTTCTGTGGTGGGAAAAATGATAGGATTGCATTTAATGATTCAGTACACACCTGTGTGCTAGCACAAATAATTAATAAATTATTATGGTTTTCCTACAATGTACTCGTACCTATTGCCTTATTAAATACAGTAGGCAATTGCGCTCAATGACTTAATGATCATGACGTTTAAATTTGCTATTATCAATACTACAACACCAAAAGTACTGTAAACCATTCCATAAGTCTATGAACTAATTATAAAACTGTTAGGCAGTATTACAGTCATTAGCATTAATAATTGTATTAATTATATTTTACGGTATTGTTGTAGCGGCCAGTGTAACATGAACCGCGCGCTCCATACTAGTTTCATGATAATGGCCGGCGAGTAGGTAGTGTGTTGTCTGGTGTAGCGGGAGCGCATCGATCGCCAGTCGTGCTTTGATAGCGGGCAGTGCGCGCGTCCGTACCGCGCCGTCACGTCGTCGCTTGCGCAGATATTATGAGACCGCCTGCTCGACCCCGCAGGCGCCTCTTCTACTATCTGTTCGACAAAATTGAACCATGACGCAGGAAAATGACCTCTCCCGCCACGACGGTGAGCCTTCGATGTCCTCCCGCGAGGCTTCCGATGACGAGGAAGTCGTCATCAGAAAAGACAGAGCGAGCGTTCGAGAAATGATACTGCGCTTTGAAAGGACCAATACTTTACGCGACTCGAGTGAATCGTTGGTGAAATCTAACCCACTTTTGGGAAGTTTGACGAGTGTAGTGAATCCTCTACAGAATCATTTTCAACATCTGTGCCCAGTGACAAAATCGCAAGATAGGAATTCAAATGTATCAGTGAACTCAATTTTGTCAAATGCTTCAGAAAACAGTTGTGAATCTAGTTCGTCTGGTTTTGTATCTGATAGAAGATCTATACCACATCGACCGGCCCCTCCACCACCTGTGCCCTTCAACGATGATACCTCTCCAGAGAGTAAACCACCTCCTCCCGTCGAAGAACCAAGGCCAATAGAAAGGCGATTTTCTTTTACTACCCCAAACTCATCACCCGTTCTTACAAGGCGATCGCGGCAACCACCTGTTATGAGAAAGAAATCAACAGCTGGAAGTCAAGGACAGTCCAGAGGTGAAACGCCTTGGTCATACGAAACGAAACCAAATGAAAGTCAGATACGACCTAGGGCAGAGTACTGGTCGTATACGATCCCACCAGCTGAAAGCGAGGATAACATAAAAGAAGCAACAAATTGGCCCATAGCAATTGAGGGCGAACATCGGCATTTGGTCGAAGGGGAAAAACATTGGTCATATGGTGTGAAACAAAGTGATCTAGAAAAATTACTACGGCTAAAGAGGTCTGAGCCATCTGACACTGAAGAAGAAACAAAGGTACCCAGTGTTGCAGAGTCAGATAGTGAGAGCAGCAGTAGTGATGGCTCTGATAGTGGAGATAACGGTAGTGAGGGGAAAGAATACGTATTAAGTGCCGATGACACGAAAGTTGATGCAATATCAACGGATCATTCCACGGACACATTAATAGACGAGGAGAGAGAATTAGGAGAGGAAGATGACGTTTCTGTTAATTCGGAAGGGTCAGATACGCGTAGTAATAATAATTATGACAATGTTAGTATAAAATCGATATCATCTTTTGACATGATCCCATACCAAAAATATGATAGTATTACAGTGTCTTCAGATGAGTTCGGTTCGGAAGTGTGTCATGCCCCTGACTCTGAGTTCCTGACAGTGAGTGCAGTGAACGAGTGGTGTGTTTCCAAGTCCGCGGAACCGGTATTGATACCGGTGGAATCGAAAAAGGAGAAATATAGAAGGTGAGGTCACTTGATTTTCTAGATATCGAGAAAAATATTTGCGATATCGCAGCTTGGCTTTGTCACACAGCGATAAGGTTATCTACGCCTTGCGAGTGCGTGCAGATATGATTAGTTTGCCTTTGTCCGTATATTATTCGATATACTTACTTTTATGATAAAATGCGATGTTTTAGTTACACAATAGTGTAAGTGTACTCAGGTATCATAGACATCAGTTAATATGTTTATTTTATGTTGCAAATATTTTTCATAACAACAATTGTTTACGATCATTGATCATCGAAGCCATCGGCAACTGAAACACAGTTATAAACTAGTTCGGATGCCTTTGGATTTTCATACAATGTTATGCCATAAGTATAATGCAAAATAAACAAATTTAATTTAATTTTAAATTTAATCATTACAATCTTTCAGACACTGATAAAACTATGTACTTGCAATAAAATATGGTATAATAAAAATATATTTATAGCGTACACAAGTATGCATCTGGCGTCGCAGGTTTCACCTTGATGAAAATACTATTCATAATGGTCCGAGGCAAGGCTTGACTGAGTAAACCACGTAATTACTGAACTGGTTTTACATTAACGGTAACAGTAACTTTGTTTATCAAATCGTTATATATTTGGTATGCACCAGATGTATGCATTTTAGTAGTAGTTAGTGTAGTTCCCGCACATGGCAGGTAAATTAAGAGATAATTAGAGTTTTTTTTTTTACAAGAAATGGTTTACACTTGACCGTAATTCGCCTGATGGTAAGCAATAATTACGGTCTAGGATGGAACGTGCTTACCCAGTAAGAACCGATTCACTCTCGCTTTGAAGATCGCAAGGTTATATTCCGCGGGGAACAGGGAGTCAGGCAGGGAGTTCCACAATTTAGCAGTAGTATAAGAGGAAAGTTTGTCCAGAGTGATTATAATATAGTGCTATTTACCAATTAGAATTATTAGTTATATATATATATATATATATATTATTCATTCAGGAAAATCGTACAGACAGGTTTGGGTTAAACTAAATCAGTCAATTAGTCAGTCATGACTAATTGACTTTATGGGTGAAATTGTGGTTACTCTTCAAGTTCTGTTACTATGCTGCTTTAGTTGATTGAACAATTTGCATTTAAATTATTGTTCGTCATTATGTGTCAAAATCAATTAGACGGATTTGACACATGAGTGTAGGTGATTCAATAGAATTTTAATAAGTTTTTATATTTAATTGTATATTAGGTACAATTATTTTTAATTCACCTCTGTCCAGCAGTGGCACAGTAGAGGGAAAAAGAACTAGGTACTTAATTTGTCAAGTATGAATTTGTCCAGTATTATATTTGTTCGCCATAAACGCCCTGTTATTGAGTGCAAATCAACATTCAACGTCCTTGCCGCCCACACATAGAAGGATTTGTTAATCTTGTTTTGATTAACTTGAATTAATATAAGCGTGATCTGCGCACAATAGTAAGCAAATAATGTTTTACTAACAGTGCCACGCGGTTTAACCCGCGTTAATCCATAAAAAAATGTCTATATGTTCATTCAGGTTCTCATTTATCTCCATGTTAAATTTTATCCAAATCGATCCAGGCGTGTAAGTAGTTAGTGAAATGGTACAAAAAAGAATCATTAGAGCTCAAGGACAATACCTAGCATGTTTCGGTTTATGCTCTCAATCTCTAATACAAACTATGCATGTAAATACATAAACAAATAATATCCAAGTATAGTGTACGTGACGTCACGCGTTTATTTGTATATAGACGCGCGGGCGGCGGACGACACCGCCAAGGTTGCTTTTGTATTTACGTTCCGCATCGCCTTTGTAATTGTTTTACGGCGAAACAGTCGAAATGACCCGAACTAAAATATTCTATGCATACATAAACAAGTGTGTATTACAAAGTTGCTAGACAACATGAGTCAGAGGAAAAAGCAATCACAAATTCTCATTATTTTATTTTTAAGTACGATTTTCTATGTAAATTTCAATATTAACAGACTAAACGAAACAAAAACTACTAAACTATAGTAAATTAGACTTCAGGCCCTGATTGATATTTTCTTAAATCTATACTGAAACCGGTTCTGTGCGAAAATACTCCTTGACTTAAAAAAGTCTTTAAAATACCCCTAGTTTTCATTATTGATTTTAAGTGTTCGTTTACCTTTATTTATATTCATGTACTTGTTTACGATTTTCTATGTGAATTAAATGTTATAATTTTTTTACTAAAACACAAACTACTAAAGATTAGATATACCTAAATATACTGTAACTGTTTCTGTGTGAAAATCCAACCCGGTCTAAAAAGTCTTGAAAATTCTCCTAAATTTTGTAAAATAAGAAATACCTACAACCTAAAACATATGTACGTGTTCATGGCAAAGTAAAGGTACCTACAACCATGATGCAACAGATGACAAACGCGATGCGTTTGTTTGCACTTTTCCATGTAATCTCTGTGAATGCACTTTCTCACTGTATGATGATATCAGTACAATAATATAATACTTAATGTAAGTGTTTAGATTTGACGGAGATAAGTAAAGTACCAAGAACAACAAATAAGAACAAATATCATTTGACTTAAACTTTTATTGGAAAATGAGCGAAAATAATCACGACCGGCAGGACTCGAACCTGCGTATTAAATATCATTTATTTAGAGTTAGTATATTAAGAGTGTTTATGTGTATGTGAATTTGCATTTTTTGTGGCATTGTATAAGGACAGGTTTGTTATGTGTACGAGAAATTACGTTTATTTTTAATAAAATATGAAATATGGTTATGAGGACTAACAGATTTCTGTCATAAGCTAAATATTGGAACTATTCAATTTAAGACAATCCATTTTTACCTAATGCTTATTTTCTTCTACGAATCTACATTAGACTACTTTTTCAAGATTTAATCTAATTGTATTTCTTCCTGCCAAGCTAAACTCTTATTTAAGAATAAAAAGAAATAAATACTACCAGGTATACCGCAGTAATAGTACAATAAAAGCTTTTAAATGCAGTAAATATCCACTTAAGATAATATCGTTTCACAATATTCGTATTTTATGTTATCTATAACAACAATATTAACTAAACAAATACGTTTTAAGCAGATAAAGGAGTCGGAATTCCCCTGAGTCAAATTTTAGTCGCGATGGTATATAATAATATGATATAGACACACAAAAAACTTATATTAGATGAGAAACATGTAGATATATTAGATATAGACAAAGATAAATTATAATTATAATTTGTCGGTCTTCAAGTCGAGAGTAAACCGGTTTCTTCTAGGCAAGCGTGCTAGATCGTAGATTACAACGTTGCTTAACATCAGGCAAGTTGTAGTCAAGCGTGAGCCTATCTAATGTAAAAAAAAGATAGGGGAATAATTTTATCGTTGACTCAACATTTTACACTTAAATTTTGTAAAAGATATATTCAGTCAAATAGCGAAACATCTCGTTTTTTGAAGTCAGTTAAGAAAGTAGCTATGTACTATCAAAGACTAGGTAGGTATATATAAAATAATTATCTCCAAAAATTAGCAATACTAATTTTTTAGAATTATGTTGGGTTATATAAATCATAATAAATGAGCTCTTTATTATACTAAATACTCGTGTAATTGAAATACATAAAACCATTACCTAAATTCTCAAAAAATAGAAAGAAAGAAAGAAAACATTTATTGTGACAGATTTAACAGAAGAACACACAGGAGTAAAAACATATTAAACAAACATAAAAACATAAATAACAAATCTTTCAATCGAAGATAAAATTGCATGAAAAATGTACTTATGTATGTACTACATACAAATGTAGGTAAGTATACAAAACAGAGTAAGGTATTTTTATCGTGTTACGAAATCCACGTTAATAGCGGAAAAGCGCCAAGGTCAGTTAAATTTAGGCGGCGGCAGACATGTTCTATATTTGTGTAAAAATAATATACTTTATCTCGTACTGATAACACAAAATTTTATCCTATTTGGAGCCTTATTTCCTTTCTTAACATTTTATTTAAGTTTGTATAAATTGATTAAAATTAACATTACGGCCGGAAGGAAAAATATCTCACTGAAGAAGATTGTTTAATGTTTCCGGTACTACCTTTCTTTTTAATACCAGATAAAAAAAGTATTATAATGTGGACATGAATCGGTAGATCTATGTATATGTTACGGCTAATACCCGAAGTGCGGCTACACCTAGTTTTAGCCGGTTAGAACTAGGTGTAGCCACTTAGTCTTGGTTAAACCTAGTACTAGCCGATTGTTTTCGGGTAAAACTTGGTCTCAAGTCCTGTTGTAGTGCAAGTGTTGGACTCGAAGTCACTTGTCTGTGACAGAAGGTAGATTAGGTTCGTTAGGTTGCTTTCTACCACGCACATGCGACGACGAGCGAAGCGAGGAGGAGCCAATTTCTTTCAAAACATGTCTCGATTCGGGGTTTAACCAAGACTAAGTGGCTACACCTCGTTCTAACCGGCTAAAACTAGGTGTAGCCGCACTTCGGGTATTAGCCGTAACATATATATTAAAGTATAAGTTATTTATCTTTTAATTAACTTATAGTGTCATGAATATAAAACCTGGTACTTCATCAAACTCCCGACTATTTCTAATCAGATTAATTTAGCTTGTCTGATGGGGAAAAATAAGATAAGTATAATAAAAAAAAAAAAAAAAAACTTTCGCTTTTCGCTTTTAAAAAGCCTGTTTTCAATTGACAGTGACATCTCAGATAAATATTTTGATCAGCAAATATATGATCAGTAACAAAGTAAATTGTGAAGGAAAGTAGGCCAATATTGTTTTTACTTTCGCTGAAACAATGTCGGTTGCATCAATAATTCAATCTTGACCCAGTTTTTTCTTATCTTGATTAGAGTATTTTATTTATAAACTACCTGATAACTGAACATTACGACAGGTGTCTGGATAGTTAGATAATGCGACTCACTACGTCTAGGAAAATTACCGAAGCAAAATGTAGTAATATAAACCAAGATTCATTTGATGTAGGTGATATAAATCATCGAACAGCATTTAGTAAAAACCAATGAAACCCGTTTAAATTCTGTTTTAGTAGATTGATAGGATAATAATAGAAATACTTTTATTACCTTTAAAAAGTATACAGATGAAATATATTTTAAATATAGGTTCTTTTTCCTGGATTAATGTAGGGCACCCCTAGGTTACTTTCATTTGTTTAGTATAGAACTAGATAGTGCTGTGTCAAATTACTTGATTTTTTTGTCAAACTTTTATTTCTTTGTTCTAGACGGCTGACCGAACGAGTGAACGAGTTACTTCACACGGAAGGCGTATACGTAGAAAGACTGAGGCACGTCGTTGAAGACTACATTCCAGAGATGAGTCGAAGCGACCTGCCACCCACCTTCAGAGCCCTGAAGCCAGACATCTTCGGAAATATCGAGAGGATATTCAAGTTTCATTCGGAGGAGTTCTTGCCGGCCTTGAAAGACTGCGAGAATGATTTGAGGAAGCTAGGACAGTGTTTTAGACGATTTGTGAGTATTGATTTGATTATGTTAGTTATTATTTTTGTGGCTTAACGAATTGAGAGAGAGGAATTAGAAACTGCTGATAGTATGTGCTACTACAGGCTGCAATAGAGTCATCCTAGTATTATTTATGCAAAATTAAGTGTAACCGTTTATTACAAAAATTGTTTGCACTACATTGATATGTTTTTGAATAATGAGGGTACTCTCCAAGGCACCGCTTGTTTGTAGTATAGCTTAGAATAATAAGACACACATACATTCAATTAAATTAGCTTCTTGTCATAAAATAAAATGAAGGTCGCTTAACTAAGCAACAAATTTCACAAAGATAATTCAAAAGCTGGTAAATCATCTCAGAGAAAACAGACCGCGATGAACTCTTTGTAGACATTAAAGACGTGACTGGTTAAACTAAGTCGATGAACAGATTACAGATAAATTTATTAAACTTATTCCAATAGAGAAAACGCCGCAGAAAATTGGCGGAACAGAGATTTTCTATGGGGATGCTGTGAAGCTATGAGATAGTTGATCGACGCCATTAGCCACTTTCTAGTCTGTCTACGCTTCTATTAATAAGCGGGCAAAATAAAAAGTAGATTTCCAAGAATAAAGGCTGGCTAGAAGCATCAATGCAAATAAGTAAACGTAATGTCCGATTACGAACAAGATCGGTGTAAAAACATTGGTGTCACGGACTAGCAGAGCGCGTGATTCAATGCTCCATTGCCGTCCACCACTATAATTAGACCATCTTTCCTTGTCGACTGTAACTCTTTCTAATACCAATATCAGAAGGTGCAAATTACAGACAGATCTATGTTAAATGGTTGAGGGTATGGTAAAAATATTAGTGATGCACGAATTGATAGTGTTCGAAGTCAACGCTAGATTGCCCTTACTTGACAATGCTTTTTTAGTGTCGTAGGGAAAGTGATGCCAAGATTGAGCTAGGTTGAGCCAAGCACTATTATAAGAAGAATTCTGTCACTAGCAATTTTGTTAATCACACTATTTTAAACAATTATGTCATCAATTATCTCTGTTCCTAAAAAGCAGTTTCTCTTGAGTGTTTGTTTTGCCTACTTATGTAGTTAATTTAGTAAAACTAGTTACTATTTATAATCATGGTCATTTTAATATTTATTTTTATGCTCTCAATTCACGATGACAATTATATACCTACTAGTAAAATTATATAAGAACGCATGTGTCATAACTATGTATAGTATAATCAATGTATACTATCAGTACAAGTACCACTCGAACAAAACATTTGAACGACCCAACGTGACTACAAAACACAAATTCCATTTAGCGAAATGAACACGTTTCTTTGTTTCAGGAAAAAAGGTTCAATATGTACGTAATGTACTCTAGGAATAATAAAAGAGCCACGCGGCTGGTGTTCGAACACAAACCGTTCTTTCAGGTGAGTCCTTTTTTTTTATTAAAACTGTAATGAGATTCATTTTGAATATTGCGGTCGGTATAGGCTTTATCAGTAAACATTGAAGCGGGACAACGTAAATTCCATTTCCTGCAAAACTGGTAACAATCTGGGTACACCCTCGATTCGGCTTGATGCGGAGCATATATGAAATACCTATAAATAGTTACTATGCTTGAATATGCTTCTATTATTAGTTGCGGTGAATCTATGAAGCGTAAATAACTATTGTGTCACTAGTGTGTTGACAAACCAACCGTGAGTGAGGGTTCTTGAAAACAAAAGGCTATTGACATTTTCGTGTGCCCTTGAAGCATCACCTTTGCATGCTTGCTGGTAATAGTTTGATAGTCTTGTCAAATCTTTAGTAACCGTCAATTTTGCTCGACTATTAGTGGGTACCTTTAAATTTCTTTCATAATATACATATAGTGATTTGATGTCATACGAATTTACGTAATCAACAAATTTAATACCCAAGTTTATGAACCATACTAATACAGGTTTTTAAAGAACTTGTAGATGTAATCTCATATGTGTGCATATATGCGATGGACTCAGCAATATAACACAAGAGAAGTGAATTAAAAATGTAGTTATCTCTTATTTCTTTCTACTTACGTCCTGCGTTTGATCGTGAGCTATTTGCGGTTTCAATAAGTGCGCTAAAGACACAGAATCGACAGCCACAATCCCGGATAGAATACCCATAATTTACGATCATTGTTATGAACAAGAAAGCCGGTATTTCCTCAATGTGAGTTTACGGTGTGTAAAATAGCAACGCTCTTACTCGTACAGCGAAGCCACATAAGTCAATCAACATAAATAATAAGTATCCAAATTTATTAGCCTCAAATGAAACTAAGTAATATTAATAAACTGTAGTCTTGGTACTCCAGTTTACTACTTAAAATTATTAAAGTGCCAAGGCAATCTAATAATTGCTGAAGCTCAGTTAAGCACTGTTATCCAATAAATAAGTAGGTAAGTTATTTGATAAACTAAAAATGAATATGAGCAATATTTTAAATATGATAGAAAGAGCACGGGTTACTTTTGCTCTCGTACTATTCTTTGAGCAGCAAAGTGATTGATTACTGTGCTGCTATAAAATAGTCATCGCCTAGCATAAGAGGCAGTTCTCTCTAATGTTAAGAGATTGTTAGACCACCTAACCGTTGGTCAGAACCGTTACGCATGCGTTCGTAGGCATTGTTAGCTATGTTTTAGTTTTTTTAACAGGATTTCTAAATTTCACCGTTAAGTGTTCATTATAAACTTAATTTGCATTTACGTGGCTGCGTTTCTTAATTGTGAGTAAAATTTGGATGCTAGAGGTTGCATGCTTTTTAAACTGCAACTAAATTGCATTTTCGCAAAAGAACATGATTTTACTGATAAGTAAAGTAACAGAATTTGCTTTTGACTGCCTGTTTATGCGTCACTGTAATTTATAATGTAGCACGCTTACTTACTTGAAAGAAACTTATTAATTCTGGGTACAAAAATATTTACCGTGGACTATTTTATTATTGTTTAACAAGACCCATTTATTTATTTACATATGAAGTCGCAATTAAATCCAATAGGTCAAGAATGAGTCACACACATCGTTGTTTTCCTTCAAAGATAATACTAAATTGATACACTTTTTGTCAAATCAAAGGTCAGGATTCGAACAAATTTAATCATTTAATGTTCCGCCAATTCCATAATAATAAAAGCTGATGTAACAAAAATTAAATGAATATTTATGTACCAGTAAGTGAAGATAATCAATTAAGTTAGTCTGTTAAATTGGTTTTGCCGTGTGAAAGGTTTTGATATTTATTTTTAATAGTCTCGCACCACTTCCTAGAGCCTTCTCAGTCTACTTGCCGTCTACTGGGTTATATGTAACTAAATATATGATAGGATTGCTTGTAATATTAATTAATATAGTAAATTTCTAATCTCAGCATCTTTAGCTATTACGAAAACAATAAAATTGGAACGATAGGTTAAAGTTTGTAATGTAAATTTGCAATTAAATTGAATTACGGATATCCAGTGTTTCTTTATGTTGGTACTTTGTTACACGGTAAAATTATTTGCTTGTTTAAATATTAATTTTATGTCTTATTGCTACTAACTCTGTATAATTCTGCTCCAGTAATCTACACCGCGATACAGATCGCGTATCATTTGACCCAAATTACGCATGAAAGCCGGTGAAAGGCCCAATACATGACATTGGTTTGACAAATCTATTACAACTATCTTAAGTGACATTATTAGATATAGTCTTCAAGTAATTCAACAACTTTATGATGTCATATGCATAATAATAAAGGGAAATGTAAGCTTTCTGCAATAATAATCACGATAACATCACTTGATCAGTAATCACCTTGTCTTACATGCAAATGAACAATTATATAAAACTAGCTGGTGCCCGCGACTTCGTCCGCGTGGAATAGTTATTACCATAAAAACGGTTCTAGTGAGTTAACCTTAAAAGATAGATATATATTGTTGAAGACATTTTGTTAGATTATTTTAAGAGAAATAATTCTTTGATACATATTTTTGTGATATCTTCAACCGTTTTCGCAGCGCACGCAACGGAAGCCCTCAAAGATGAATAATTGTTCCCGTTTTTTCCACATTTTCCATTATTTCTTCGCTCCTATTAGTTGCAGCGTGATGTTATAGAGCCTAAAGCCTTCCTCAATAAATGGTCTATTAAACACAAAAAGATTTTTTCAATTCGCACCAGTAGTTCCTGAGATTAGCGCGTTCAAACAAACAAACAAACTCTTCAGCTTTATAATATTATAAGTATAGATTTAAAGAGCATCAAAATGAATCTCATTCTTAGATTCTCTTTTTATATTATTTCAGATAGATACTCCGTACATAAACAGACGAATAATAATGTTGAATGTACATTTCAGGAAAGACAAATAGAATTAGGAGACAGACTAGACCTATCGAGCTACCTTCTCGAGCCCGTACAAAGAATACCAAGATACAAACTGTTTTTGGCAGATCTAGTAAAAACATACAACAATTACGAGAACGAAAGAGCCGAGTCAGACTCAAGAATATCCAAATTGAGCGTAGACAGTGACGAGACTGGTGGCAGTAATGGAGAGTCCTCGGAAAACGATGAGACGCCTCTGGAGAGTTTGAAACTGGCCAAAACCATGATCGAGTGCGTTCTTACAGCGGTCGACGAGATTATGGCGCTTGAGAATATTACTGACTGTCCGGTAAGTAAAATTATAAGTCAAGTAAATGCAAATTAAGTTTGTTGTTTTTTACATGAGATTAAATACAACTTGCCTGATGCTTGCAAGACTACCTTACTAACTTGCAAGAGTTAAGTTGTTATTAGTTACTGAAGATATGGATGCATATTTGTATATGTGATAGCCATTATAGCTATCTTATATGTCTGTTGATATGTCAATATCCTTGAATATACTTCCGTGTATCGCGAAGTGCAGGCTTAGATAAATCGGTAGTTTTTGATAAGTACTGTTGTGTATTTTTCATATGTACATATTATATAAAATATTTTTTTCTCATACAATCTCAATTTTTATGTCTTACAATCTTAAGTCACGTCATGTACAAAAAATAAAAACGATAAAACTTTGGTACGTAAAACCATAAGATTTTTAAAATTCAAATGCTGCAATAATGCATCACAAATTAATTAAAATATTAGGTAAATACCACGAATAATGTTCCAAAACTTAGCAAATTTATCCTTACAGGTAAAACGATATCTTTACCTTATCGTTGAATTTCCGAATATCCAAGCCTGTTTGCGATAAGTTTTGCGTCACTTTATTTGGCTATCGTGCAAATGTTATGTGAGAACTCGTTTACATTACATCCTACTGCATGCTGAAATAGTTATAGACATTTCATGATAATATTTGGATAAAATCGTTTAGTCACAGATACTGTACCTGTTTAGTCATAGATTATGAAATGACTTCAAGAAGCAGTACATAATCAAAGGCCGAATTTGATGTTACAATAGCGACCCAATAGATTATTCATTTTTTTTCTAAAAAAAAAAACTATATACAATACTGGACAACTTAATCACCGATACAGATTATAATAAGACGATTATTGCTAGAATTTAGGACATACAATCCAATTAATAAATATTCCGAGAGATATATTAATAATACTACTTGAATTTTTAATATCTGTGCTTAAGGTATTCTTTACATAGTATGTAAACTTTAAGTAAAGAGAAAGAGTTCAAACAAAATGTACCTAACGGAGAAATCTGTAGCCATGCTATGCTGGGTAGTAAAACTACAATATATACTTTGCCTCCCATCTAGCTTTCTTTGCACTTACCAGCATTCATGTTCACACCTCCGGAGTGGCAGTAAACTCAACTTAACAGCATGTTATTGCAATAACTTTTAAACTTATGCGTGTTACGGTCTCGTAAAATGAGCATTGAACTATTTTAGTACCGCAATGATGTGGACAGGGATACCCTTTGGCACTTGGAAATCAATTTGAGAAGGTTAGGAAAAATTACCGATTCTGATCAGATCATACACGTTACTAAGAGTATAATTAAACAAGTTTAATATGTATGTAGGTTGATGTAGTTGATTATACCTATATTAACAGATTTTTCTTATATTTAGTAAATCAGTGTTTTGTGTTAACTCATGTTATAATTATACATAAACCGAAATCAAATGAGGGTATGATGTTTTGAAATTAATTTAGGTATGTAACATTTTATTTTTTATTTCTGGGACAGAAGTCAATAGCATATATTGTTTAGTTTTTTTTAATGTCATGTATATTTAGGCACACGTAATATTGTCGTGGATGATAAATTCAACAACTTAATTGCGCAATACATATTACGGTAATAACGAGTGTTTACTTTTACAACCAGTTACGCCGCCTTTCGAATTACTTGACATTTATCAAGATCATGCCAGCTACTTGTATTTTGTGAAATTGGTTTAGTAAATAAATATTTTACTGTAGGTACATACATAAATAAATCCATTTAAAATATATAAAATTTGGCACGTTACTTGGTTTTATGATAGAGAGAAAGATGAATAATATACAATCAGTTCATTGTACATATATTAAATCATTTTTTCTACCGGACCGAACAGTTTACTTTACAAGCATAAACCTTTATAAAGAACTCACTTTACACACTACTTTTATATTAATTTCTTGCCATTCCAGCACTACCTAAACCTGCTGAACCAGGGTCGGCTGCTGAGACAGAATGAGTTCTTCGCCATGGACACAGCGCGGAGACGCCGCCAGCTTATGCGGATATTCCTCTTCGACAAGCTGGTACTCATCACCGCTGTCTATAGAAAGGTAAGATATTTTGCAATTGTATTTGTGTAGGTATATAAGGCTTTAACTGGTTAGTTATTTTTCTGTTTCCGTTACTTACTCCTCAATACATTTTTATTTAGGAAAAAAAAAATACAATTAGAAGGGCTAGAGAGTGCTGTGTGCAATCTCCTGAAAAATGCATTTATATATAAATTAAAAAAAAGTTTTATCGATCTTCTTAAAACATTATTGCTCTTTGCTTATTATACTTCGATCACAATAATATAAATACAAGCAATAATTGCAATATCATCCTTCGAAGTTTAGTCGATGGTTTTAAGTCACACACTCTTCATGTGCATGACACTATACTGCATCATGGCTTTTATCGCTCCATTAAAATAATCTAAACAAGTAATACATACATAGAATTATAAAGTGTACAAACAGACAACAAAACATACAAGGTTAGGTATCTATGTTATTATCCTAATACCTATAGACATTTAATCCATTTTATAGACGAAGCTTTGTTTGAATCAGTAGTTTTCCCCAAAAATTCAGCTTGAGATCCCTTTTATTGCAAAAACTATTTTCAATTCAATTTCATTAGAATTCATCGCTGTTTTAGTCTTTTTATGGCCGAGGTAGGATTTAGTTACCAAAGTTTGACAATAGCTTCTAAGAGTATTGTAAAAGTTTTAATCTGAGCAATATTAATGGTGTCTATTACTAAACTAGTACGATAATACAGAGTTAAGACAAAAGGATGCAGGAATCTACCACACTTACATACATATATACACACTTTACACGTATATACTTTATATTTTTAACTTTTTACATAGATACTTTTACATACTAACGTTTTTACATCTCTTAGTAGGCGTGTACCTACATCAATAGCAAATTTTTCTATAATTTTGAGAATTTGCGGAGATATCTTTTTGTGTCGAATAGATGTCTATAATACGAAATCCGCTCTTAAAAAGTTCTGAAGTATCAATTCAATTGAAATATAATTGAATCGGGTACTTGCTAGAAAATGAAACAGGCCTTCTCGTAAATACAGTTCCTATCAGAGTAGGTAAAATATTTATATAGAGACCACAGCGGACATTGTCTCCATTGTTTTACATTAAAATATAAATTGACAAATATTTATGTCGGCGCAATGATTCATTATAATGACTCATTATCATGCGCCAGTAAAATTGTTGTAAACGACACGATTGTCTGAATATCGCCGGCCGATATGATAAGCGCAGTCGGCAGAATGATACCAAACTTACTGGGATTCTCTTTACCTACACTAAACATAGGAAAACAGATTGTAGACTTTTTAAATAAACCTTCATCTTAGACTACAGTGGCGCTTAACATCAAGCAGGCTGTAGTCAAACGTAAGCCTATTTCGTGATAAAAAACCGGTGTATTGTAAGTCAGAATCGCACACAAAATTTTCCATACCAATATCTTGCATCTTTTCCCCCAAAAAAAGAAAAAATTCACATTTATGATCCTGCCATTTTTTATTTTTTGTATTATATACTTGTATTATTATACTCATAGCAAACCCCTTAATTTACTTATCACAACTGTGACATATTTCACAGGAATAGATGAAAATATTGTATTATATTCTGTGATACAAATTTGTACCATTACAAGCCAACATATTCGCATCACTTTTAGAAATGGTCTTGAGAATAGATAAGCAACATTACCTTCACATTCATTTTGCAAAATTAACACCTGTTTAGTACTGCAGCGTGGACTATGAGATATTCTATATTTCTTCGCCGAGAAACCGGTAGACACTTGTCATTTTTACATTTAACTTACATATAACGTTTTTTCGATGAAAATAGTCATGGTATTTTTGTTTAACCTTTACTTACCATTATAATAAAAACTTGGCAAGCTCTCTGTCTCTTTTTTAATGAATCAATTGAATGCAATTTTGATAAAAGTGTAAAATTATCAATTCACTAGTTCTAATTCGTTAGTCTCTTCAATGTATATGTATATGTTACGGCTAATACCCGAAGTGCGGCTACACCTAGTTTTAGCCGGTTAGAACTAGGTGTAGCCACTTAGTCTTGGTTAAACCTAGTACGAGCCGATTGTTTTCGGGTAAAACTAGGCCTCAAGTCCTGTTGTAGTGCAAGTGTTGGACTCGAAGTCACTTGTCTGTGACAGAAGGTAGATTAGGTTCGTTAGGTTGCTTTCTACCACGCACATGCGACGACGAGCGAAGCGAGGAGGAGCCAACTTCTTTCAAAACATGTCTCGATTCGGGGTTTAACCAAGACTAAGTGGCTACACCTAGTTCTAACCGGCTAAAACTAGGTGGAGCCGCACTTCGGGTATTAGCCGTAACATATATATATAACAGTAGCGTTTGAATTCAATACCAAAGAATCTACGGCGATCAGTTGTTGAAATTGACCCTGAAACGCAGATCGGTTCAGAAAGTCACTGAACTTTCCCAGTTCAGGTCAGCTGATTTTTCACGATTTCATAGTAAACCATGGCTTACAATGGTGGACAAGTGCAATGACTTCCTTTTCAAATCGATATACTTACGAGTATATAACATACACATACTTTTTTCATTTCTGTAACGTATTTTTCAGGGTTACTAACTGTGACTGTCATGTCAGACATTCCAAATATTCAAATATTTGACTAAGATAATATCGTAAAATATTTACATTTAGATAAAAAGTTTACTGACGTTTGAACGCCGCTAAATGTTAAGGTTTTGTACCAATTTTTTTATGGTTGTGTCTGTTGTACCTACTAGATATACGAGTTTGCTTACGTGTTGAGTTAAACTCTATTTTTTCGAATCTGACCCCAGTTTTTCGACTTTGCGAGCTCCATATAAAATAAGAGTATTAAAACAATAAAAACAAATTTAAAGATACAATATTGTTAACCAGTAACCCTGAATTCATATCAAGGCATGTTCATGTTCATACATACACAAACACACACAAATCAACAGTTCCAATTTAACTGCAATGGGCTGTCAGTAAAGTTGCAGTTTGCACATAATGACATATAGTGCGATGACGGAGAGCCCGCCGACATTTATTATGCAGTTTTATGAACAATCATAGGTACTGTTAACCATATTATTTCTTGCTTATATTGAAAGGCCAAGTGTACAGGAAAAACTAATGACTCCTAATATTTTCATGCATGATTTGATACATATGTAGGTATATTTTACAAGGGTAAATTCATTATGATAGTACACGAATATAAAGTGTTTTGTCATTTCATTTGTGTTTGAGTATGACGATGTACTATTTTCAAGCAATAATCTGAACTGACTTTACAATTAAATAATCTGAACTGTGATCTGACTGATAGTTTGAATTTATTAATGAAATTTTTAGACGAGTATGCTTTAAGTTACCATGCATTCATAAAAAAAACGAATCGCGTAAAAGACTCCTGCTATCGAAAATCACAATAGTACACAGCCTTCCAGAAAAATATTTAGGTCTAGATTATGCCAAGTTGAGTATTATTGTTCCATATACGTTGATAAAGTGGGAAGCCTAAAGGCCTGCCAGCTCTTATGCTAGAGGATATTACGCAATGGTTTATAGCACCGACGCGACGTCGCGGCGTCTCCAGCCTGACGCCACTCCGAACCTTTAACCCCTTTTTAACCCCGGACGGAAAAAGTGGGAGGTTATGTGCGTTTGTGATTTGAGTGTATTTGTGAATGCTAAATAACTATTTAATACGTTGGTGAAGAGAGAGTGGAGAATGATCTTTTTAAAGAATTTTTTACTATCACTAGAAATTCTAATGTCAGATTTTGTTTTTACGTCGCTGTGTATATATTTAAAACATAAGAACCTATGTGTTTTGTAAAATAATACACCTAAGTAGAATAATAATTTATTTTTCTGCTAAAAAATATTCATTCACATAACTATCAAGCTGATTAGAAATAAGTTCGTAGTAGAGTTCCGTAACTATTATGTAGGATATGAAGTACGTGTAAATTATGTCATATCTATTAAATTATGTGTTAACCCAGTTGCCCACAATAGTCTTTAATAACTAGGGTAAAATAGGGCTTTAAAGTGTTGCCAGTTTTGAAAAACTATTCAGCGGCAGTGCAATCTGTTATAAACTCGGTGAAAGAATTGGCTTCTTTATAGCTTCAAATTATGGTGAGCTTGAAATGTGGCCAAAATACTGAATCGTTACTTGTATGTCAATAGTCCATGGTCAGAGAGAGTGGGATTTAAATAATATGCCTGTTTGGGCAAAGTACCAAAATTTTAGTTTTTTGTTCATGTTTGAGTATTTTTTTCCAGTGGTGGCTGATTTTGCAGTTGTATTTCTTTTAACAGTTGTCATCATGAAATATTGAAGTTTAAGTAAACAGATAAATCTATTTTCTTTAAAACAGATTTGTGTATTTAACAATGTCGAGTATATATGTTCAAATAGTTCTTACAATAACGCAGTATACAATAGGCGACTATTTTCGTATCGTTTAAACGAAGAAAAACGAAACAATTTGACAACATCACCATCTGGCACATTTTTTCTGTGGTTTGTACAAAAACTTTCAAAACACGTAAAAACTGTAATGAGCATGCAATTTGTTAGAAACAGCGAGAGTTAGATGACCTCGCTAATGCGGCGGTATGTAATGGATAATTATCACGCATCGGTAGGTTCAGGTGCCCAATCATACGTCAGAATGGTCATAGGAAGCCACGTGGTCTGATAGGATACACGGACATATTGACGGAGTGCGTTTTATACATGTCTTTGTAGAAAATACTTGCGATTTCGTCGTCATTTTATTTTTCTATGAAGGCCCAAGACACGCTGGATGGCGTCAGGATCTCGACCGGTTTTGGGGTGCTTGGCGCGAGGAAGCTGTTTACCGGGACACATGGAGGGAGTTGGGGGAGACCTTTGTCCAGAAATGGGACACAATAGGTTAAAAAAACAGTGAAGGAGATGATTTTTACTAAGGTCTTTGACCAGCAAAAGATTGTATGTGTTTCAAAACATTCAAATAACAATTGGCAAGATCTATCCGGTGAGATACAATGTATTTTATTCAGTACAGTAATGTCCCTGATATCACGTACCATTAGGCAGATGACACATATTGTATTTTCATTGCTAATCCTATTTGATAAGCATAAAAACGTATCAACTCACCATAAATGTGTTTCATGTACAATAACTTGTAGCGTTCCTTTTTGCAGAAAGTGAACAGGTTACAAGTAAACCCAATTAACATTTCCTTAAGCTTATTAAAGTTTAATTATCAAACCGATTTCGAGACATCTATCAAATGAATGTACCCTTACTTCCCTGGGACGTTTTATTAGCTATAAATAAACCCTAGCTCGCAGGTATCTAATATCTGTTCTGAGAAACGTAAATATGGAATCGAACTTGGGGAGACTATTTTAGCCACAAAGGAATATGATAACATCCATCGTTATTAAAGGCACTAGAAATTGATAAAGTAGGCTCGTTTGTTATCTTAGAATTGTTATCTACATTAGCTTTGATGGGCTCGATTTAATATGAGTTGACGTAGTAGTATATATCAAGCACCTTAATGGCTTCGACATTCATGTTATACACCGGTTATGTACTTATGATATTTATCACATGACTTCAAATTGTTATTTACATAGAAAATATTTTGTGTATTATTGTGGTTTTTAGCTATTAATACCTGAACGTCTAAACTAATTTGGGAGTTCCGTTTGTCTGGAGTTATCACACCTAATTAACAGTCATTCCGATATTATGTGTTCGTATTATTACACTTTCAACTAAAGAACAATTTCATAAGGAGCTACAGGATTCAATAAAAATATCGAGCCACATTTTATTTCTTTCCTATTTACTTATTTTTTAAATTTAAACTCTTAGTAAAAGGTTTTTAAAACACTAAAGTCTAAGTCGTTTTTTTACTTTCCAAAAGAAAGAGTTTAAAGTTCACTTATCGACTTATTATTTGCCACAACTAATACTAGGCTAGCTAATCACTCGAGTCATCTGAATACTACCTACTTATCACAAACCTTCCCGTAGAAAATACGTTCGCCGTATCCGAAATCAGCTTGGAATGCACCATCATCATCATCACCTACTTATGGATAAAAAATAACATAAAACCTCCCTCTACTTTCAGCAACCGCGCGTAGAATACTTCATCTACAAGGACCACATCCCCGTGGACGACCTCGGCATCACGGCGAAGGAGCAGGACCAGGTCAAGTTCACCATCTGGTACAAGAAGAGGAACCTCAAGTCGTACAAGCTGGAGACCAGCGAGCCTACTGTCAGGAACGCCTGGGTGGAAGAGATCACGTCGCTGCTGTGGGAACAGGCTATGCAGAAGAAAGGTAAGAATTTTTATTTAAGAAGCCATATACTTAGAAGAGAAAAAAATGATAACGTTCTTATCGGGTAAGGACGCTCCATCTTAGTTCATATCCATTACACCTGTTATCCATTACACATGACGCAAGCGTTTGTTTAACATGGGGCTAAATGGCGCTGTGTGCAACGTCCCGGTTTATTTATTACATTATTTCTTTTTACTTTTATTTCTTCTGGAAGGCATGTTTGCATAAGAAAGGGCAAACTCGAACAGCTTAAACCACTTTTAGGACCATCTACTACGTGCATACCAAATATCAAGATAATCCATCGCTCTGTTGTAGCATGACAGTCCATCAAACCAATAAATCAACAACTCACTTTCGCTTTTATGCAAGTGTATGATACAATACTCAATTCTATATCAGTCGTCCGGTTGTATCCAAATATACACATATGTATAGCTATGTATCTGTGTATTATGGCTACAAACGTACGTGGTTGTAGTAGCAATGAAATCCAACGCTGTCCAAATACAATAGAATAACGCAAAACATGACAAAGAGGAGTGTAAACCCGTGTTACATGACACATGATATTCATATCGATTGATATACTGCTAAGCGATGGAATCTAAAACATATTGCGTTGGCTTCTGATTTTATGGTTGTAGTGGATTGGTTTATTGTTTCTTTAAGGATATTTTATGGTCATATTTCCAAGATCTTCTACAATGAAATTATTCTTCGGGGGAGGCTTGACCCTCAGTCATGAAATACGACATAAGAAGGAGGATATTCATATAGGGATTTGTCATTCACTAAATTATTTAATGATCTTCAATCATCATATTTTTCGTAGATTTTGGTTTTAATGTCTAAAGCTTACACAATTTTTGAATAACATTTTAAGTATAAATTCGGGATAATGTAGTTGTAATTAATTAAAATCATACTATGCCCACTGTAAAAAGAAAGATAATCCTAGATAAATATCACTGTCATTAATTATCACCTTAGCCATTATCACAAATTCAAATTCAATTCATATTCAAATTCAAATTCAAATTTATTTATTTGCAAAGATGTATTGAGAATCATGGTACAAAATCAAATAGGTATCTTACATCTTACCATTTCTGGTGTGCAAAAATCACATTTGGTCACTAAAAATCTATTAACAATATCAATTCAATAAGATTTACAAAGATTAAGTCAATATAAACAAGTCATTACAAATTACAATAGAACATTCTAATTTAACTGACTAAAGTAACCCATTGCTAGCCGAGTATGAATAGAAGTGGTCAAACGTCGCATTATGACAAGCAATAACATTCAAATTATTTTATTGTTCCATTGTACATTAGCCATCATTGCATTAATATTATTTATTTTTGATTGTTTTCTCTACAATTTTGAAAGTAATTTTGTGATATGCATTGATATAGATAGTGTAGTATAAGGTATGGTACCTCTGCTAATATTATTCACAATATTTACAATTAAGGGGTGAGTTAGCTTATTTTCTACATTTAGGAGTAAACAGTTTGCAAACAGCAAAACTGTGAAATTCCTCGTCAGAATCGCTGTTCTTCACTTGGAAAAAAGCTCATACGTCTTACAAGTCGAGAGTAAACAGATTTCTTCTAGACAAGCGAGATCAAGGACATAACAAAACATATTTTTACAAATATTTTTATTTTTATTTTTGGCCATGCTGGTCAAGACACCATGAGGTTAGAAGACCGTAGTAGCCAACTATATAGCTTCTGCTTTTGGCGTCGTATTTGCATTAGTCATGTCCCTGCACGTCCGTCGAGTGAATATTATCAGCATCCTTAGTACTTGTGTATAGATCTATTAATATACGTTATATTATCTGTGTGTATCTGTATACAGGACTATTGTAGATCAAGTGAATAGAGATACAACAAATTTCAACACGGATGAAAACTTAAGTCTTATCAAACTTTCTAAAGTTTTCAACACATTGAAAGAAAAATTACTTACGCCATTTATTTATTATTTGTGAGATCATAGTTTTTTAAATATATTTCTGTGCCGCACTGAATTAAATTCGCTAACTTTGAAGTCATTCGTTTCGATATTTAAAAACATGGCTAAATGGGTAATTTATTTGTGAAAAATATGTTGATAAAGGTTAGCAATAAATATATTTTTTTAAACCTTTCTAATCATACGTTTATAGAGTAATTCAACTACCTTTACTTGTACCACAGAATATGCTTGTGCTTATTTGTTTACTGACCCAGTACGTACACTGATCTATTGCACAATACGTAGGTACATAGTGCTGGCGCGACGCAGTTATGTCATTCATCTCCGATTGCAGCCATTGAGCGGTCTCATCTTTGTACTGCATCGTATTATTGTGACATTACTACGGATAGACGCGTTATTATGGAGAAATAATATCAACACAGGCTGTTTTTTTTAATAAAAATAAAATAATAAAATCTATTTGAGACCAACCCTCCATTTCTTACAAAACAGCATCCTATTTTGTAAGGAAATGTGAGTTTGGTGCTTCTTTGATGCTATGCGTCTTCTTCATTCTGCGACATAACAATGAATTATCATAAATGTTGTTATAGAGGTAGTATAGGTTGACAGAGAGACCTAAAATGACAGAGGCTAAGTTTTTCTCGCTTGGAGAGATATTTTGTCATTTTTTAGTCAAAATATCTATGAAAGATAAGTAATATTTTTTTTTTTTTTTTTTGTATTTTCGGTATCTTGGACAGAATCCAAGGCTTTCTACATGGTGTATGTAATATGTAATATGTTACATGTGTTACGTAAAAAGTCAGTACGTTGATTATGCCTTCGCCAAGGACGTTTCATATGATTCTGATTGGTCCGCACAGGACTGTTTGTAGAATAACAGGATAGTTAGTTATCTCTGAGTTGTATTGTCTGTTCTATCATTTGACAGGGAACCGTGCTACGAGTATAATGCTTGTATATTTGAAGGATGCGATATCTCAATATTACCTGCTTGTATCTGATATTCCGGTATTATCTATCGTGGAGATTGAATTGAGTTATCTTTGTCAGTTTGGAAACTTGAGCGGTAAATTTAGATTATTTTCTAAGGTTTTTAAGGTAAACGAACAGGTTGTAAGACAAAAAAAAACATTTTTATCTGTATAAAACATTACGTTTAACCAAGTAGATTTAAAACTGCTTACTTTCCCCTTGATAAGTTAACGCTTGATCAAACCTCGCCTACTAGAAATAGATATCGCGGTCTACGATAGATTCTCCAGGTTCCAAGCAAAACTTCCACTCAACCTTCTTCCTCCGTAAACTTCCGCTAGTCCTTATTATCCTCAACTCTATCAACATTTAGATAAGTGTCGGCATCTGGCGCGGGGGCCAATTGGCGCGGAGTTAATGCGGACAACTTTCTAATTGATCGTCATCTGCTCCCAGCGCCCTCATACATACGTGACGGAAGTGGCACAAGGAATAACAATAGATTATGTCGCATAGATTCTTGATAAAACAAGTTGTTTCTATCTAGAATTCGAGCAAAGCTAGGGTTTTAGGGAACCAAACTGTCCGATAAATTTTTGTCTGAGTTGACACTAAGCCGTTTCATGACTCCCTGCCTGACTCCCTGTTCCATACGCACTATAATCCAGCGATCTTCAAAGCAAGAGGCGATCGAGCGATCTTATCGGGTAAGCACGCTCCATCTTAGGCCATTGCCGTTGCTTAGGTACCATCAAGCAAACTATGGCCAAGTGCAAACCCGTTTCAGTTAAAATAACTATTATTACATTCTTAGGATCCTAAACTATACCCATATCAAAAATCACGATGACAAGTTAACTCTGTTATGCAATCTCTAAATTACGGCTGTAAGAAAATATGCTAGCAAGACAGTTCGGTTCTTGTTTGACTAAATCTTGGTTAGAAAACATTGCAGTGAGTCTGCACTAGTCTAGCAGGAACCGGTTCACTCTCAACTCTGTCCTAAGCAGGTTCTATTGAATACGTTATTATAGTACGTCTGTTTGTCACCATTACAAATCAGATTATTCAAAGACGTGTGATGTAATTTGGCCCAAATTTTAGGTAAAGGTAGTTTTATCATTAGATTAGTGTGTCAGTAACTGCACTATCATTGTGCAACGCTTGTAAAAGTAATAAGCAGTTTGTTTTCATTAAAAAACGATCTGTTTTCATATCTTATGGATAATAGAACCAATCTACGATGATAACTAAAAATGCAGTAGGTATCACTATATTCAAACTTGCTGAATATTATGTACATGATTTAAGTTTACGTAAGATATCATTTAATTGAATTAAAAAAAATGTGGGTAGTATTTATAATACAGTATCTAAAAGGGATGTTCTGTGGCCGGGCCCTTTATCACGGACTGACGGCTGACGCACGCGAGGTCGACGATCTTGGCTTTTTTTATTGGAGTCCTGGCAACTTGCATACTGACAGTGCATCCAGCATGTGACAGTAAGGCAAACGATTACATTCATTTATATGTACTCATTGTATCATTTTCACAGAAAGGCAAACGGTTACATATACAGGCTGTAGTTAAACGCAAGTCTATTCCGTGTTAAAAAAGTACGTTAAGTTTTATGGGACTTATCGTTAAGGTAAACGTAACGATAATAATCATGGACCCCAAACTAATGGGTAGCTGTAAACGTAAGAGAAAGTCGCAAGATGTAATAGTTAGGTATTTTACAAACATAAGAAATAACGTAATACAAAATGTAATGATTTAAAATAAATGCAATAATTAATTGAATAATATCACCGAAATAATGAAAAGCAGCCGGTAAACGAACGAAACTAAAATAACACATCGATGTCAATGCAATTCCAGAAATTGTTGCAATTTCACAAATTGTTTTTTTATTGCAATACCTTTAGTTTGCTTTTGAGAAATACATAGTTTTCATTAACTTAATTCCAGCATACCGACAAGTACATCAAAATGCATGTAAATGCATTACAAAGAAGCGATTTGTCGCCTCAAAGCAAGACACGTTAATGTGTCTCGATTTGCATAATAAATACCCATACTGTTTTATTTAGTTTTTTTACTTGGCAACTGGCATGTGTATAACATTGTGGGAACGGTAGGAACTTCACATATTTCTTTTACAAACGCCGCTGTTGTTTTGTAATCGTATGCAACGTTTGATACATTTTACGTGAAATGTAATTTTACACTTCTCACGCTCGGCTTGTTAGCCTAATCTTGAGACTGAATATGTTGCATTGATAAAATAATGGTTTGCTATGTATCAGAGTGCAAGATGATATGACTGATATGGTTCTGATAAAGAAATAACTTTATTTAAAATAATAAAATATAAAAACAAGGGAAGAAAAACTAAACATACTACATACTTCTAACTACTACAAAAAGGGGCACTTAGAAAATCTTTAGAAAAGCCTAAAGATAATCTAAGTGCTCCAGCCACTCCTCTCTGTTCTGATTGATTTTATAAATTACATATCCTTGATGTAACTGGACATTGAATATTTTTATTTTATAATTTACTAACGATTTTACGGTGTTTGATACTGCTATTTATACAACTCGATAGGATTTTTAAAGTATAATATGCTTTAATTTAACTATTGTGTATATACCTACGTTTTAGAATTTTCAGATATATTCTTAATTGATACTCTGATCCTGTTAATAAAGGCAGTTTCATTAAATAACTTCAAATATCTAATAATTAAAAAAACAGTCATGTTTTGTTGTGTCCTAAGCCGCAACAGTTTGATTTTGATTCACGCGGTCAAAAAATAATTAAAAACAGAGTGACTTTTGGAGTAGATTTATTTCCACGCACAATAGTCTTTTGTCTTCGAAACATGAAGCTTGTACTGTTAGTATCAGAATACCTATTGTAGGCTTTACGCGTAATAACTAGTACATGTGAGAATGACTCATGGTTGAAGACAGCGGCGGTTAAATAAATCCTAAGCTGGAAAGTCTATCTCTAGAATGACTCATACGGCTAATAAATAATTCAATAGATAGGTACGGGTCTGCGTATTAAAAATCGACGTGGTTAGAGAAAAGAGATATTAATTAAAGCTACCACAGCTTTGTGGTTAAATCAGATATGATGTTTTTTTATTGAAATGTTGAAAATGATCGCTTTCATTAATGCTTATTTTTTGTATGAATAATATGGTTAGAAGAAAAAAACCGGTAAATGGAATAAGCACTTTGCATTCATAGAACAGGTAATTGAGTGACATGACTATGTTCTTAGTCGATTTATTTGATATGCCGATAACTAATATATAAAATCAAGTGACAAAACTCCCTTGGCCGACTACATTTCTGATTTGCCAGTATAATTTCGCGCCGTTAAGTTGGTATTATCTAAACGCGCGATGGTCTGCGGCGACAGTCCCAAGTTTCTAGTTCTAGTTGTAACTGTTATTGTTAGTGCGGGTTGGTGGTCGGCCGACTTTATGGCAATAACTCGCCGGCCGTACTTCGCCATCGTCCGCTATTGTTCGACGGTTTATCAACAAACCGACGTCATTCGTAAACTAACCTATACACTTTGGCTATTGTATTTTGATAGGCGTTTCAATATACTGTTGGTTTTCCATTGCTGACATTAGCTACGCAATGGGGATTACCGTTTTTTGTCCACTATATTTAAGTAGTGAGGTGGTCAATAACAGCTACTCAGTACTCACATCATCATAGACTGATTTATCTATTCCACTGCTGGAAATAAGCCTCTTTATAATATGACAGCTCGGTTTTATCCATACTTGATTCACAAATAGTAGAGTTGCCTTAGCTTAGGAAAAATTTAAACATTCACACAGTAGTACATCACTTTGAAAGATTACTCATGATAACACAAGGAAAACATACTGATCTCTTAAGCCATATAATTTATAGTTGAATTTATTATTCCTTTATCAATAAGCTACCTACTAACAAGTCCAAATCGGTCTTAAATTTATGATAAATAAGAAATATATCCTTAAAGGAAAATCAATTTTTTTAAACTTTATCTTTGCCTAATTACGCCCGTAACCACTATAGGAAAGTACATGTACGTATATATATATATACCACAGTATATAATCAGCTTTGAAGTATGTAAATACTATTCTTGGAACAATATCAGTTATTATCAACAGTATCAGCAAGCACGAGTATTCCTGCGATTAGCTTTAGTACTATGAAGATAGGATTATTGTGTTTGCATTAGCAAATTAATGGTTTAGGTGGGGCGTAAATGGGGAAATCACTATGCTACCTAAATGTACATAGATGTATCTTACTTGATGATGATATCTATATGACCTATGTATTATGTACCACTAGTTACCGTGTTACTCGTAATTACATTTTATTTCTTGGCAAATGTATTAATTATAAAAGTTAAAGGAATGGGCTTATTATGGTACTAACTTGCTCTTCAAAATGGGATCGAAAGCGTATACTTACTACTAAATCTGACCATAATAAATTATGATAGTATGTATATTGACTGGCCTGTTAGCTTAGTTGGTAGTGGCTCTGCCTTCTAATCTAGGGGTTGCGGGTTCGATTCCCGCGTGACACAAGTATTTATGAAATTTAAAATTTATAATTACTTACTTGTGTTGAGTTTGGTCGTTTGTATGTATAATAAGTATGTATTTACAAAAGAAAAGTATATAAATATTATATCCGTTATCTAGTACCCACGACACAAGCGTTTGCTTAGTGTGGGGCTAGATGGCGCTGTGTGCAATGTCCTGGAATATTTATTTTTTATTATTATCTCTCTATCTAAACTAAGTCAGAGCTCCCTCGCTGGTTTGAAAACTCTGACTCCAGAGTTGGCCAGTATCTTGAGAACTTTATTTAGTAGTATCAAGCAAAATGACCAAAGAATATAGTATAGAGGATAAAACGAATTGTGTCATATGAGAGAACCATCGAAATGGACAATGCTTGCATGCAATTTTACATATTCTATTGCAACACAAACAAATTCTTTGACATGTTCATATGTCTTGAGCATATTTCTTTAACCTTTTCCTATGTGGGTGTGAAATCTTCAGATAGAAAACGTAAGTCAGCCTTGGGAAGAAAGCGTGGGCGTCTGTTATAAAAGGAACTAAAAATAAACACTGTTTTTTGTGGTAAGGTTTTCTTGTCAGGCTATTTTTGGGCAATGATTTTTGTATCTCCTCAATTTTATCGTATAGGTAATTACCCTAGAATTTTTAAAAAAAGTATACCCTTCCTGTCTTTATGTTTAATATTTATCAAAGAGTATTTAAAATCATCATCAGCTCATTAGACACTTTGGACATAAGCCTCCTCCCTTTTACGCCAATAATCCCTGTCTAGCGCAGTTCTAGCCCCGATGTATTCATGATATATATTTTTTCACTTATATATTGGATTGTTTTTCTTGTATGAAATGATTCTTCATATAGTTCATCTGACGTAAAAAATAAATATTTTCCATCTCTCAATTCCAGAGCTTCTTCTGCAGCAAAGGAACAAGCGAGTTTCCATCGTGTCCATGAACAGCCAAGATTCCGGCGAGTCTGAACGAAATGACGACAAATGTAAGTATCGCATTTTTTTTTTCAAGTAGTCACTTATCAATTTTATCACGAACTTTGCTCGAACACAAGACGCATTAAACGTCATGCACATCACGTTAATTTACTGTCATAGAAGCGTAAAATAATGTTAATTACATGCTTTTAGCACTGCAAGGCTTATTTGTTACGAGGTAATATTCTACAAAAGTATGACATACTCGTAACTTGTTCTCTATTTCATATCTAAGCCACATAAATAATAAAAGAATACAACCTAAAAATTTAGAAGTTAACTCCACTAATTATTTTGTTAAATATTTTTAAATAAAATGCGAACCTAGTAGGGCTCGCATTCTATTTTTAAGCTATAGTTTGATCTAACAAATTCCTGTTCATAATATATTAATTTATGTAACAAAACACACACTGACAGAAATTAGATCCGATCAAGATTGAATACGCTAATTAATCTGATTACTAATACCAACAAGTTTGCATCATTAATTTATACACCACTAGCTTTTGCCCGCGGCTTCGCACGCATTTTTATACATATAAACCTTCCTCTTGAATTTCTCTATATATTAAAAAATCGCATCGAAATAGGGGTAGTTTTAGAGATCTAAAGCATACATACAGACAGACGCGGGAAGCTACTCTGCTTGCACACGTAGTGGATGTTCATAGGTTTGTTTTGTTTTTTTTTACAACGGACAGTCAGACATTTGACCTACAGACCACCTTAATCGACATCAGCACAAGGGGTTCTATGGTCTAGCATATCTATATTGAAATGGAACAGGCTCGTCAAAGAAGCTACCATAAAACACTGTTAGGCACTAGGCTACAGTTTTTTTAAATTTAATTATAATAACCGGCTGCACTTACGTCAATAATTATACCAAAAATTAGCTCGACATGTTTCGGAACACTACGGGTTCCTTCATCGGAAGGACGAGTTAGCACGCGCGTCCTGGTTGACTGCCATGTCCAGACTTACAATTAAAATAAATCAAGCCTTTCCTTTTACTATAGAACAGTTTTTTTAGTTTATTTTTTCTTCTATATATAAACCGCTTCATTGTTACATCTCTCCTCAGGTCTGTTAGATGGTTTCGTTCTCGTCAAATTGCACCACTGAATAGCTTTGTAGGTCAGTAATATTATTTTGCTGCTTCATATTCTATGCCTCTGTATGTTTGTTTGATTCTTGGGAGGTGCTGGGATTCTTTATTTACACAGCTTTGTGTTCAAACTTTATTTTCCTACTCTTATTTTTTGCATTCCCACTCTTTGGTGACTGAATTATGATCCCAATACAAATTTTAAATAAACTTGATTAGTTACAAATTTACACTTCCTTTGTTATTATTTCTGTTTAATTTATAGTTTGATTTTTGGTATTTCATTATCACTTTTACAAAGGGAATTCCTTTTTTTAGTGGGAGTATAGTGAATTTTATTTGGATTTAACAGCTTATCTCGTAATGTGTGTGGTGGTTAATAGTGGCATATTATTGCCACTTTATCTTTGTAGACTTAAAATAATTATGTGAATGAATCACTGTTATTTACCTTAGCATGCATATCCTGTTCATTGTTACTTGATATCTCTGTTTTAGTTTTTATTTATTCGTCACCACTTCTAGATAAGTTCCTTGGACCAGTCATAAATTCGTTTTGTCAAAAAAATATTTATATCCGCCGTCTAATTTTCTAGAAGTTTCTTAATTTCCATGACTGCTGTCCTAGGAGTGCTCTTCTTTTTTAATATTCTTTTCACCATCAAATAATTAATTTTTATTTGTTTCATTTTCAGATAATTCTCTTCGAGGTGTTCCCGGAGAAGTCAGAAGACCAGAGAAGAAGTTCCGAAGAACGACCTGGTACTGCGAATGACGCGAGATGTTTCAGCATTATGTTAACTATTATTGAACTGACATTCCTGCTTTAGGAAACAAATGAATTTTGTAGAAGAGATCATTTGGAACCACAAGAAATTTGAAGCGCTCGTTTATCAGGCAATTGTATGCGACTACCAATGTTAAGAATTGTCAACGCGGTCAGTCTTTTGATGGCTTTGATTGAATGCGAGTAACGAAAAATATACACCACTAGTGTTGATAAAATTCAAAAGAATCTAGCAGAAGATCGCACTTTCTATTTGACAGTCGTATGTTGATCGTCGATATCGAAATGAAATTCTCGTGGTTCCAACGGACTATCTCTAATACCATAACAGCAGCTTAACATAATGCATCTCTTGCTTGCATAAGTTCTTCTTTATAATTATAATTTATGTATTTCACAAGCTAGTGGATAAGGGTTTCAATTATACCTAGTCAAAACTTTCAAATTGGATCCTAATCTAGAAAAATATGCAATAAGAGAATGCTTAAGTTCTTTTGTAGTGCCTACAGTGTAATAAAATAGAAACACTTTATGATTTTATTATATTTCGCCGTAATAATTTTTTTTTTATTGCTTTCCATCAGGCGAATTACGGTCAAGTGCAAACCCATTTCTAGTAAAAAAAAAATGATTTATCACTGCGAGCACCTTTTGAGTTTTTTTTTTATCGAACAAAGTATGACTTATTTCTAGTAACTATACAGACAATACCTATACCTACATCAAATTTAAATACTAAGCTTACATATAATGTTTTGAGATTGTAATTATAGTTATGAAAATATATGGATAGTCAAAAACATATTTTCATTTCTTTATACAACACACCAATATATCACAAACACCTATTTATCGACATATGTAGTCTTAATAAATAAATATTAATTTTGATTTTGCATGATGAACAAATAGAAATTTCAATATTTCCCAGTAGAATACAATTATTTGCAGACTCTGTACATATTTTTAATAAACTACATAATTGATTAAAATGTTGTATACCTAAGGATACTTAAAATAAATTTTATCGCGTTAAACATCACTTAAAAGCTAGCTGAAATTGAAAGTTAAATATGTTTCAGATCACTATTTTGTGTCCTCGTATTTACATATCTTAATGATTATAAAAGTTTTATGTCATATAATTAAGAATCATTATTAAATTGTTATAGTAGTACATATGTAAGAATTTTGTAAATAATAATTTTAAAATCCTAATGTATTAAAGCAGGGTGTCAAGCATACCTGAAGCTAGATAAATTTTATAATTGAGATAAGATATACATAGAGTGTTATTTTAGTTATTATTGTAAAACGTCAAAGCAATTATTAAACCTTATGACGACGTATTCAACATAGTTAAATACATATTCTTTGGATATTTGTCATAATTATGTAAATGATAATTATTTTGTTCTAAAAATAGTCCCTATTCTACTTAATTTATGTGTATAACATCACTTACGTAAACATGAATTGTCTAGTTGAAGTAATAAACAGTTGCAATTAATATTTCTATAACTATTTATTTCTCTTAATTTAGTCAACCAACCAACCAACCGGGACGCGCGTGCTGACTCGTCCTCCTGATGATGGAAACCTCAGTTTTCCGAAACTTGTCGAGCTAATTTTTCGACGTAAGTGCTAGCCGGTTATTACAACTAAATTAAATCATGCCTTACGGGAACTATAATACAGTGATATTTATTTCTCTTTTAATTTTGCATGTAGCACAAAATTGGGGTGAGTGGTGTGCCTTGGGAGAGGCCTATGTCCAGAAGTGGAAGACTGTAGGCTCATGACGATGATAATGAAACAAAAAAACCTAACTATTAAAATAACATTAAACGATATACTTCCGGGGGTTTCATTCCTGGAAGTTTAGTTTCCATAGTAAGAAGTTTTATATGTATATAAATTGCCGTTGGGTTTGACCGTGGCTTGACTTAGATAATAATCGCATATCTCAATCATCTGAGGTACAAGAGTTAATAGATAGACTGTTTCGGCACCCCTTCCCCATCGGATAGCAACCTAAGCCATTCTTATTATTTTATAAGTTAGTTTTTAGTTTAGTTGGATGTACAATTGTACATAGTCGATAATTGTTATTGTTTTACTTGTTAATATTTTGTTAACCTCCTTCTTATAATGCTATTTATAGAGATATATCTATTATTTATATATACAATTACACAGTACAGGTACGTATAATAATTTGCGTGTAAAAGTTGAAATGTCCCGAGCGAAGAGAATCCGGATAGTTGCGGCGTCGACGCGCAAACGATGATGCTGGAGTGCATTTGCCATTTGTATCTTAGCAGGGGCGAACTAGAGCTTCGACTTATTTGATTTCGAGATAGGAGTTTAGGTGAAATTCATTGATATTATTGGGCCTTATTACAAAACGTGGTTTAAATATTAGTCAAGACCAAGTCCGTTTTAGTTGTTTGAAAATTGTCTGTCTTAATTTAATTAATTATTAAACGGTCAAAATATACCAATGTTAAATCAAAGTTCCAATTTGAAGTTGACATTTTGATTGCTTGTATGTAATATCTGAACAACAAGAACCCACTTTTTATTTTCTAAGTCCTGGACTACTATTTAAACCGCGTTTTGTAATAAGAGGGTTTATGATTGAATGAAAATTATATATTACAGCTAGTTTTTACGCTCGAAAGGTAGAAATTCTATTATTTATAAAATGTATTGGGCTGGTCATAACTGAAATTTTTGATAGGTACATTTTATGTAGGTACTTCAATAACAGTATTTCCAACTGAGTCCGAACTGATAATGATGGAAATGGAAATTGCATCAACGACTATTTTATAAACACACAGAGCACAAATAAATGAAAACACATATTATGGTATTAAAAATGCACCCTCATTCGTCTCTGCAGTTTTCCTCCGGCGGTGGATCACGCGTTCAAGCTGTCACTGGCACTCGACTGCAGGACTTTTTGCCTTCTTGAGCCTCGGTTAAAATCCACCTTTTAAATGACGCTTTTCTACTATTCACTATACCCGCCATTTTATGCCTATACATAGGTCGTAGGTCGTAGGTAAGAGGAAGTTGTATTGCTACGCATAAAACAAATTGTGGCAATGTGATAAAATTTTGTGACTACGACAAACAAGATACAAGGTTAATACATCTCGTCAACAATTTTATTGAGAAAAGTTTTGATTACCGCCGACATAGAGATCAGGAAAATGTATCATCAAATCCCGTTTTCACGCCCCGAGAACTTTATTCGCGTAATTTCGCACGGACAATCTCGTTTTTCGTTTTAAAACCATCTCATTTGTCGTAAAAACGTAAAATGAAGTAATGAAATACTGTTACTTGAAATCCGCAATGCGAAAAATTATGGCCAGGCTGTGAAGTCGGCCGAAATATTCTACCTGAAAGCTAAATTTTATTGCCTTGCGCTGTTTTCGAACAATTGCATTAATAGTGTATCAACAGAGCTCCGAGCTTCTTTACTGCCATGGAAGTGCGCGGAATACAATTAAACTTTTAATATTTTAACACGGGAAATCGCACCTCCAGCACTTGCAATTATACATTTTGTAGAAGTGAATGTTACTTTTATTGGCGCTGTATTACTACTTTACAATGTACCCTCTGGGCTGAGACATAAAATTTGAACAAGAGTCGATTATAGCATCATTCACTAAACATACAGTGTTATTGTTTGGGTTCTGTACCATTTACGGTAATTGATAATAATAGGATTGGAATATATTCTGAGTATATATGTACGATACCTGAAACATAAATCACATCCATAGTAAATCAATTTATTTATGCACCTACGTACGAACAAGAGCTTATTACATTTAGAAACGTAAATATACTAATCTAATATCAGAATAATTGCAACCAAATATCTTAAAGTAGTGTCCGTTCAAAAGGTTGCCTGGAAGAAATCGCCTAAGGCGATAAGGCCGCCCAATATGCAGCTCTTATATTTTGTCTATTTTCTATTGTGTAATTTCTGTCTTTTGGTGTACATTAAAGTAATATTCTATTCTAAAGCAAGAGATAATCTTAACAAAAATATCTGCCACAGTTATTTTTACGTCATCGCGTCACCAATCGGAATTCCTTGCATTATTCATAGTCAAAAATAATCCGCGCAAACCATCAACTAGATACAGATACAAATAGCAATGACATCTCTGTCGAGGAGTAAAATATCTACAGAGGGATGTTTACTGTTTTCTGGGGCCAAGTTGTTGCGAGTTCTTAGCCGCCTTTAACACTCCCCCGGGAGTTCATTTATACATTCGCAACACGGAGGCGGCCGTAAAACTGCGTTATCCTGGTCATTATTTAGTCATCGCCCGCACGCCGCTCGGTGCTTCTTTGACCAAGCCAGGAGTGGGGTTTGGAGTAATTGTAATTGGAGATAAAAGTATTGAAAATTTATACGATAGGTCGTTAGTAGAAACATGTGATTGGAAGAATTACTTAAATCAACTCAAAGTGAGTTTACATTTTACTAAATTATGTATATACATAAACTTGGGTTGCACGATGCTACTTTACGTTGTATGAATTGCACCATTTGACAATTATTAAAATTCGACATCATTTTAACCGTCACCACCTGGGTATAGTGCGTATAACTGGTTAACGTCAGACTTGTCAAACATAACTTTAAACTGTAGAAAAAAGCTATAGCAAATTACAATAATGTCCGTAGTTCGAGATTTTCTCGCGGAATATTAGTTCTAGTAGTTCTGAAGACAAAAGTGTGTGGTACCTAGTGCACGTTCGGATTTAAAAGAAATCGTTTTTCCACTTGTAATAACGCTTAATTTTTGGCGAGATTTCGAGTCTCCAAAAATGGCGCTTACTGACTGAGTCAACGATTGCATCCCTGAATAAAACTCGAACAATCAAGTAGTTCCTAATAATTAATACCATTTGTTGTAGTGTACAAAAGCAAGGTTTTCATTTCGGAAGTTTGACAGAAATTAACACAGACAAAATCAAATCGCATCTCATTCCGCAGTCGCCGTTGAAGTCAGTGTTACTACTAATAAGACTAATATCGTGCTAGTGCTCAGTCTAAGCTTTTCTTTAACCAAAGTTATCTTTTTACTTAAATATCACATCGCTTCTTATCGTGTATTGTTCCATACTGACTTTCCAAGACTTTTTACCGTCTCAAAGTGCTCATACTGTATAGCAGAGTCGTGCCTACCACTTCGACCAATAAAATGCACCGAAATGACTCCCAGCCGCTGCAATTTTATGCACCCACATGAACCAGCAGTTCCGTTGTAAAACTCGTAACTTAGTTTATGATATTTCTATTGAAAACTTTTATAACTCTATGGATGCAGGTAAGAGTGAACGTATCTTAAATAGAAAATAAAAAGTTACTCCCGTCTTGGAATTTATTCCGAAGTGTTTGAGAAATCTATTGTGGAATGGAAAAACTTTTAGAGCTGTTTTATGGATACAAAATTGATATTTGTATATTGCAGCCATTTTTGCTTTTGGTATTTACTTATTTTAAATCTGTTAAATCTGAATATTAGTAAAAACATATATATCTAACCTATAATATAATATATGGGGGACAGGAGGTTACATATCGCATTGTGATTTTGGAACAAATTCAAAATAATTTATTTCGAATAACTTATACACTCTTTATATGTTATGTTCATTCTTTTATCATAAATAAGACTACTAAGGTCACCTATGAAGTTAGTTTTGATATGTTAACTGTAAATATTTATCGTAATAACATTATTAACACACTAGTAGTGTTAAAAACGACACAGGCTGTATCACATTCCTCCGTAGTTAGTAAGGCGAGTGGTCACGTAGACTTATTCCCGGGCACTTTACGAGGTGGCTGGCAACACCGGTAAATCTCCTTATTTATCTGGGAAACATAAACCGTGGTCTCGGCAAAAATTAATTGGCTCCCACGGTCCTGCTTGTCACACATTAACTATTTGAGATTTTACTGCTGCGGTCTTTTAGTCTGGATATTGGAGTTTAGCTAATGGATTAAAGGAGGTGCAAAATGCAAATTATATTGCGCTTTTTGGCACAAGTTTTTAGTTTTAAGTATGTATCTTCTTGGTTTTATGCGATGTTGATGTACTAAAAATATATCTTAACTAATAGTAAAATGTATGCTGGTAGGTAAAACATTAATTATGAAGTTATGATTTTATAACAGATAAAGTTAACTCGTTAAGGCAATTTATTTAAGATCAGGCAGGCTGTAGCCAAACACAAACATATCCCACACGAAAAAATTAATACCTATGTTCCATTCTATAAACTTTCCTCCGAATCAATTCATAATTACTAGGAGTTGCTTACAAGAAAGTGAGATATTTATGTCCATGATAACAGTAGTTTAAAAAGAAGAACTCTTTAAACACAAAAAGAAAAAAAAAGACATACAGAAACACAAAAGACTTAAAAATAGTGCCACAACCGGCCGCCTTATTGCTAACAGCAATCGCTAGTTAAGAATACCAGTAGAAGGATGAAACTAGTAGTTCTGAGTAGGTACCTATGTTTTATATTTTTCCTAGAAAACTTCTCTAAAATGTGAACACTCAAGACGTTCAGAACAAACAAGCAGCATCGTGTGTTATGCGAGACTACTTTTTATTTTTATGAGGGGACCAAATTTGGCGTGTTGCTGAAACGACAGATCATAACCGTCGGACACAACAACTGTTTGCAATCCTATCCGTAAACCAGCATTGTTTTGTTCGCGAAGACGCCGTAAATCCAACTTGGGCTTTATCTTTTCGTGTTAAGGTTGTTTTTCGCATAGTTATTTTATTGCGGTTGCATTCATCGGGATTGTTCTTTGCACACGCGTGGCGATTTTATTTGAGTCGCCATAAAAAAGAAGTAGCTTTCACCTGGTACTTGTTTAAGCGCAGCTTGTGGCTACGAGCGCACACTTCATTAAGGTCGCCGCATTTTTGTTGTGTCATAAAACTTTGTAGCCGGGATTTAGTACATTGTACTTTTACTTGTATCGCGGAGATTACCTGACATTGAAAAGCTTCCTGTGTGCGGCTGTTACGACTTGCAGATAGTTACGTGGAAGCGAGTTACTTTCCCCAATTTATTTTATATACGGTATCTGCAAAATCTTAAAACCTGTATAAAGTGGTAAGTGGTAAGTGGTTGGTTGCGTATTAAAAACATATTTTATAAAGAAGAACTAACAAATTGGAAACACTGCGCACAGCACTTGTATTGTAGCATTTATTATGAGAAATATTTTTGACACTACCAGCTGTATTAAGTTCGCAAAATATGGTTTTGGCGCAGAAGTGCGAGATTTCTTTGTCTTGGCAACACTTATGCTTACGAGACACGTTCAGGCGACATTCAGGACAACTCTGCGACGGCAATGAGTCTGAGATAAAAATCACAGATGCGACCCACTGCTGGCTGTTACCACACGAGATGAGATTGGACACTCTCCAGGGTACACCTGCTTCCTGGATATTACGCTATTATTTTGTTAAATAATAACCAAAACAACAAAATACTAAAAAAAAACCTCTGAAAGAAATTTAGTTAATAACCAGCCTATGACTTTACAAGAACCTGCTAAAATGTATAAAAAGACATTAAGACGATCGAAAGTCTGGTTCTTTATCGTGAAAATGTAGAATTAATGTATAAAAACCCCTAAAAATACATTACCACATGAGATTGAGATTTATTGTTAGCAATTTTTTTTTTAGCTTATTTGTGAACACATTCTGTTTTGTGTACCATTATAAATAAATAAATAAATAAATTTAGTCTTTTTATGCTCGCTAAAATATCCCCGAAAGTAGCGCAATGAGAATATCAGATTTTATACGTCTTGAAAAGAGCTCTAAGTAAATTTCGGCGAGCCGAGGTGAGAGGTACACATATTTTTTATGTATTTGGTCGTAAACGTGGAGCATAGTTTTATAGACATGATTTCGAAAGTGCGTCGGGTTTTTGGAGGATTTATCTCTTAGGAAAAACAAGGTGTCTGCTGGTAAACGACGTTTGGGCATCGCTATAAAGTTTTTACATATACTGGACAAGTTTGTAAGTACAGTTTTATTTTGCCTTTCCCATACCTTAAACTTACCTTTCTTATCGTTATTGTTGATTAGTTTATATTATATCATAGGCTTAGAATATCCAATTATTTAAAACTACTATTGTGTTTTTTGTAGAATCGGGATCAATACAAGTGGTGTATGACTAACCTTAGTTGACTTTTCACTGTCCAATTAGGGTAAGTACAAAGTCTTTCGAAAAGAATAACGTAAATCTGCAAGATACTCTTAATAGTATAATTCAGTTTTTAAATGGTTTCTAGTATAACGATAACTTTATTACTACACATTACTTCTTTCCTACAGCTACCAATCTAAGACCGCCACCTTAGCCACACGGCTAAGTAGTAAAAGCGTCGTTCCGAGTTAGTCAGGTGTTGTTTAGACTCCATATCAGAGCCGGCAGCGATCCATTGCGATGGCCGAGTAATCCCTGCCGGAGGCTTTGTCTCACGTCCAGCTTACTTTTATTACCCTGCCTGCATCGCGAAATAAAACAAAATTGTCGGGAATTTATGACCCACAACCCCTGGAACCACCCAGTGGGGCGGAAACTTTTCAATTTGAAACGAATTACTTGTTTGTTTTCTGTAATAAGGAGGGTTTAAGGTAATACGGCGCCGCAATGGCTGTCGCGGCCTTCCTCGGAACTACTCTCTTGGTTTTATTACCTGAGTGAGGAAGGGAAGCTCTAGTGCACAATGTTTGAGGGAGTGGAGTGTAGTATGTAGTAGGGCCAAATGATCCGCACTTTTACCGCACCCAGCGGAGGTGTGGATTATTTTTGATGTTTTTAGTGGGGTTCTTTTTTTAGATAATACGAAACGTTTCCTGCATGCGTTTTACGTACTTGTAAAATTGTATTCCTCAAATATACAAATAAAAATTAAAATATAAATGTCCTTACTCTGCGAAGTGTATTTACAAAAAAAAAACCATATTATTTTAAACTAAAACTCTAAAAAACTACACCAAATAAGTAACAATAGTCTAACTGTTTATCACAATCTGCTGTCTTATCTGTTTCTTACTGGTGAACAAATAAATATGTATTAACGTTTTTTAGAAAGCATTATGAACCCTTAACAACACAATGTACCATTCTCTTTCTCATACAGCTACAAGTTATAAAACTACATTTAAACCCGACACTTAGTACTTTACCGCGCATGTAAAAGATCCATTCAACACCCATACTGGCGTCATCCTCACTCATATAAATAGAAACGACGATCGAACAGAGCATTAAGCAGCGTCGTTTTACACCAACATAACGCTTCTTCAGGTAGCAAATTGAATGTTAAAACGTAACCTGCCCCCAACGACGATGTATCTCATAGACAACCCATTAAGATAGAAATAATTTTATATACATGAGCCTAAATAAACTTTATTTAAAATAACTCTGATTGTTAAGTAATTAAATTTAATTCTACACGTGAATAAAATAATATAAAACTAAAAAGTTCTTATCAGCAGATTATGAAAGTTGGTATAAAGTTAGAAGCAGCGCACAGTCACGCGTCGGTTTGAAGCGTCTTGTTTAATTAAGCTACAGTTTTTTTGTCTTTATTATTTCCTTTCATTATTTACCTCCGACCAGATGTCAGAGACCTTATTTAATTAACTACTAAGCCACAGTTTAAGTTTGATAATTTTGTCAGCTATTACCATTTATTTCAAAACAAATTTGCCTAAATTATATGCGTAAAATATTAATAAGCTAAGAATAATAAGAACAATTGGTAAATTATTTAATCAGACATGGCATATGCTCCCTGAATATCTCTTCAAGTGACTAGCTGCATCACTTAGTGTACGATCATGTTAAACTTGTCTCTGCCTTACATTGACTATGCTTGCCCCTAACTGAATAAGTTATGGGGTTCCAGCTATTGGTGATGAAACTTGAATGACCCGGGGCTTGTCTAAGGATAGAAATTCCATGTTTACGCCTCTATGGGAAGTTGAGTTGTTTTAACGCCAGTTTACTAGGCAAAACAGTCCTGGAAAGGCGGTAAGTTATTGTGAGAATTTCAGTTGTACTTTGTAATTCTGCATTAATTTAAAAAAGGACGGGTTGAATCGCGAAACGATGGTAAACGCCATCCGTTCATCCATTTTAGATGGTGTTGTATCCTAAGTTTAAGACTATAAAATAATTCTTAAGACACAGTAATTTCAACAGAATAAAAAAATAGAATTATTAAATCAGTTAGATACAAGAATACTTCATATATTTTGCTAAGACTTACATTATTATTTCGTTGATTTTACAACACCAATTTTACGAGCACGGATATAATAAGTAGCAATTCTATACAAAAGGATTGAGTGAACAAACCTAGCTAAGTTCCAAAAGTCGCACCTAAAGTTCTGTAGTCCGCGTAAGAAAGCTCTGCGCGGGGATGAAATCGGAACTAAAATAGTTAAACGGGTTGATATCCGTTTTTTATAATGCTTATGTTTATTCCACTCAACAAAAGCTCGAAATTTGATTCGTTTTCATTAGATTGACATTAGAATGTTTTATCTAGTGTATTTTTTAAACACTGCCATGAATATATCTCTAGTTTTGAAGTAAGCATATCCTTTTAATTTTATCACATCAAGACAAACAATTTTTAACCTTCGACATTATAAAAATGCACTTATGGGACGTAAGCAAATTTTGTAATGTAGAACAATAGCACTTAATAAATTAAATATTGTTGCTTATCTTAAAGGGTTAGGGTGTGATTTACTAATATATTTTAACATAGAATAGGCCAACGTTTGACCACAGCTTGCCTGATGTTAAGCACCACTGTAGTCTAAGATGTTGCACGTTTGACTAGGAGAAACCTATTATAATCACTTTGTTCATAAAAAAACAACATGATTATACAATAAATGTCAACTACACTATAACCTACAATATAAAAAAGAACAAGCACTACAATATGTATTTTGAACAAAGGGCAGTAGTATAAGTGCTGCCACTAGCAGCGTGCGGATTTATCTTGCCTCCTCTAAGAATGCCAGTTACTCAGTTAGCCGCGATTCTACAAACTTCCCATTTTTCGATTGGTCGTGTTACAAAGTTCACAAATGTAGTTCAGCAAATGCCGCTTCGAGTTGCGATCTTTTGTGAAACACGTATTTTTGCATTGTGGTCGGATTAGTTCTTATTTTACTCACTAGGTGTAGCGTGGCGTTTAAATTGTAGTTTTTGGGTGTTCAAACGTGCTTATTTTCTGTAATTATATACAGTTACATAGTATGGGACTAGATGGCACTGTGTGAGATGTACTGAAATATTTATTTATTTAAACAGCTACACAGCAGGGGAATACTGCATGAATGATAACGTAAGTTCATGGCACATTTTTCTACTTGTCTTTGTATTTTTAATAAATTCTTGATTGTAAAGTTTAAAACTCGTTGTCTAATAGGTATTGTACTAACAATACCCACCAACCAACTACACATTTTGTGTTCCAACTACTAAGTTGGAACACAAAATGTGTAGTTGGCGAACAGTCAATAAAATATAGGTAATTTTTTTATAAACTAGCGGACGCCCGCAGCTTCGCTTGCATTTTTTCAGGATAAAAAGTAACCTATGACACTTTTAAGACCTCATGCTACCTACATACCAAAAATCATGATGATTGTTCAGCCGCTTTTGCATGATGAGCGTTTAAACGGATAAACAGACAATCAGAAAAAATCTAATAACGGCTGAAACGTGTTCTCATATAGATTTAAAGTATACCTATGTAATTTTTTTCTAATATCTTCTTTGTTTAGATTTTTTACCCTCTTCAGGTTTATTATATGTATAGATAGATAGAAGATAGATATATACTCACATTTTTTCCATTTTCTATAGGTACTAGAAGATCGAATTCACAATTTTATTTGTGTGCTCACAAATTACTCGTATACCTACTTCGTCTAGCCAATTGTTAAATTGAACTGAGGTTGTTTGCAAACATTGTATAGTCGATTTCTTGCAGCGACAATGTCTTTGCATGTTCGTATCGTTGTAGTCTCGGCGGCGATTATCAAAGCAATCAGACGCTTCGCAAACTGCTTCTGAACGGTGGTAGGGTGGAGGAAACATTTACAAATATAGGTATCGCTTATAGGCAAGCCTGCTAGATCTTAACCTATAACAATGCTTACCATCAGGCTAGTTGTGAGCCTGCGTTCAAAAAAATATGTAGTAAAAGCTGGGTGAGAAACATATAGAATTTTTACATAGCTTCTGAACTCTTGTAGTAGTTTAATTTGGATTTGATAATATTTGGATAATGGATTGTGACTACTAAACTGCGTAAGTACAAAATTTTAAAGAAATATTTCAAAAGCTCACTTAAATAAATGAGTAACGTGAACTCTTTGAACTAGTACTTGATTCATTGATCAACATGGTACTATCAGATTTGCTACCAAAACATTGTTATATAGATATTATTTTGTCTTATAAATCACAAAAAGCCAGTCAATCAGTGCCTGAATTACAATCACAATTTGCTAGCTTTCAAAAATATCGACAACAATAGCAAGTTGTAAAGCCAACACTACAGCGATTGAAGTGTTTGGGCAAGTTTGGGCGGCTGTTTGGGCGGCGCGGCGGGGGCGGGCGGAAGTGGTCGAGAGCTGCTGGCTTAACTGTTGCGTCACTTGATTGTTGGACTCTGGATGGAACAAAGGAACTACAAGTTATTGAAATGAGTTTTAAATAATGGCGTGATTTATAATTTTGTAAGCATAATAATAAAATAAATTTCATAGTGACGAAAAAAGCAAATTTATGTTTCTTAAATATTTTAATGAATTGTTTATTTTCTAGTTAAACATATTTTATATTATCCAATCAAATTTTAACTTGCTTGAATTTTAGAATAAATAATATTGAGTTAATCTTTAAATTAGTTAAAGGTAGGCTACTATACACTCGCTGCACTTTATATTGTGTGCAAGTATGAATAAATAAATAAATTATCACATTTTGCGTAAAATCTTTTTAACGTTATATCTTTTTTTCTTTTCTTAATGCAGTATTAATGGTAATAAGGCTATTTAACATTTATTAGGTGATTAATTGTTTGAGTAAAGGATTAGTGATGACTAAGACGAAGACGACTAAACAAAACTCATTAAATACACCGTGCAATATTTTGTGTAAAGTAACTGATTTTTTTAACTCAAACATGTTGTTACGTTAATTTATAAAAACAACAGAGTTTTGCACAAGAGAAGCAGCATGGTAAAAGTAAAACACACTTCAATCTTAATTTCAAAGCAGGCAATAGAGAACGCTTACAGATCAAATTACCATACTAAAGAAAAAAGATAATAGAAGATTAGAAAGTTAAGTGGCGAAAATCGGAACAGTAAAGGTGATTTACATTTAGCCCTGAGCGAAGAATATATACTTTGGAATTACTCGAGCTATTTGGTGCTTTAATTCGTGGGCCAGCAAGAAGGATGGCCCAGGCGCCTCCCGGGCCCTAGTTTAATTACAAAAGCAGGTTTATCCACTCTAATTTCGAGAATTTGGCATTCCCGGCGTGAACCGCGGAAGGGTCACGGTGAAAGAAAATGACATTTGTTATTCTATTACGTTGAGCAAAGTAGCAAAGAAGCGTCTGTAATTACTTTTGTGTTGCGTTCCGACAAGCTGTATTAGATGCTATTTCGTTTCAAGACTATTTGTTAGTGGGTTGCTCTAAGTAAAAACACATGCTTATTAAATAGCTTTATCGTATTATAGGATACGTCCGGTGCAAGCATTGTACCGCGCTGATGACGCCATGCGTGATGCGTGAAGATTGCTTCGTGTGTGTGTGACTGCGTGAGAACCTTTTACGTCTATTTGCTCCGTGACATTTCAAAATGTTTTCTAGCCATTTTAGTGTAAGGTGAAGTCGTACATTCTTTTATGCTAATTTTAGTTTATCTTTACGAGGGTAATTTGGCAGGAACGCCTAGGTCGATTAGCACGGGAAGCGCGCGCGCCTACGCCGTAGCGTATCTACGGAGCTACGTAGACCCCTGTAGCCTCTACGCGGCTGGAAAGCTATAGAGCTGTGTAACGGGCGAAGTTTTCTCCTCTCGGTCGTTACGAGGCGCGAATTGCCAGCGTTACAATTATAACGTGGCTCGCCATATTTATGCTGGCGGTAACCAAATTGCCCGATATTATTCCATCCCATTGAGTGCGAAAAGCGCAAATTAAACCGATTTTATATTGGACGATTTTCCCGGAGAGCGGCGCGAGATATGTTCGTTGTTAGATAAGAAGCCGAGAAGATTGCGTTATGAAATAAGAAAGGGATTGCTCGGAGGAAGAGTTGCTTTAAATATACAACCGGTCTATGGGCCGGGAATTGGTTACGTTCTTGATTGCAATTCAGTTTGTTGGGGTTGTTGTGTGGTTCATTGAATTAATAAAAGGTTTATTGGCAATAAATGAGCGCAGTTTTACTGTTTGTTTTTGTTCGTAAAACATTAATTAAGTGCTTTTGTTTCCAATTAGGACAACATTTCACTTCCTTGCACAAGTAAAATAACTGATTTATAAGTGATTCATGGTATTAGGCAAACTATGTATTTTTGTAATGTAACCTCAATAAGATAAACTTATCAGCCAGTTTAATAACTTTAAAAAAAAAGTTTTTGAGTATGTACCTCAATAAAGTCATAAAATATTGACCCATCAAATTCCACATTATTTCAGCTTGTACCAGAAATATTTCATGTACATCATCATTTTCAATCACCATTACTAATACTTATTTCCAGAAAAGTAAGGTCAAGGCATCAAACACTTGGTGAAACCATAGACAATGTAACTCACAGATACAGAACCTGTCTATCTAATTATATTCATTTACAAAAAGCAAAAGTCGTGCGTGAAAATATAGTCCTTTTACTCACGGAAACAGAAAATACAGACACATCTGCTGCATACGTATTGATATGTATTTTATTTATTTATTTATACCATTACAATAACAAACTGTAGTTGTTTTTCTTTCTGTACTTGTGCCTTAGTTTAGTTATAGTATTTAGTTTTTATGTTCACTTGGTGTGTGTGACGTCGCCGCCAGCCGCAACAGAATATCAGCGCTGGTGGCCGCGTGCCATCAGCATTAGGCTGAGTTGCGGCTGTATTGAGACATCACATTCTTAGCATGTAAGTTTAGTAAGTAAATAGGTTAAAGTTTTGTGTGTGTCTCAATAAATATATTTTCTTTCTTTATTTCTTTCTTTCTTTAACCAGAAAGAGGCTATTTGACGTGTGGTTATATGATACATACATCAGAATAATTAAGCATCTATTTGATAATATTTCTGGTGAAGACATCCCGCAACCAGCACTAAAATTTTACAACATCCTTCTATAACTAAGTAGAGAAAGAAAATGAAATATCAACCGAGAAAAATATATTTTAGGAGCAAGATATTTTATATAAAGATGTATTGAAGAAATTTGATTGTATTCTGACGTCAACGGTTAACATTATAATAATTACAGGCTCATACAGAAATAGCTGAAAATGATATCTCTTGTATAATGCATCTTAATGCTATTGAAATATGATGATATAATATAATAATAAACAATATATACACATATTATATACCTACACTAATAAAACTAAATAAGAGTATGTACATTTAACCTAAATTTAAAACATCTACATGTGGTATGGAGCCAAGAACGCTGGCTGCATTCCCACGCTGGATTGCTATAGAAATCCTTTGAATAATGAATAATATAATGCTATTATTTCTATTTTGCATCTATCTGTACAGTATATATGATGTAGGCACATATTAATTTATGCCATTTTAAAACTATTGGCAAACATTTACATAAGGTAATTAAACAATGAGTTTAAACATAATTATTTTTAAACATTTGGAAATCAGAATCCCTGAAACGACCTCGACGACGAAAAAAGGAACACGGTGTTTGAAGTTACCGTCTGATTATCGGAATATAACTATTTTTCAAAAGCAAAATTTATAAAAACGGTAATACTTACTATATTTTTTTTATTTTTATTTGTTTTTTTAACCCATTTCTTGTAGAGCTGTATCAGCGAAGGTCGAGATATTCCCAACTATATAGCATAATGAAAGAACGAGGGGGCCCAGCGCTAACAACTAATTGGCCATTCCGAAAACTCATTTGAACGCAAAATGGATTCTGTATTTAAATTTCAGCATTCCGTAAAACAACGGCGAAAGTTAAATGCATAAGGCATTTCGGTTGCTCATGGGTAATTTAGTCGACGTTTGGTTTATCCTATTGTGTTGGACAAGCTTGTTATTACCGTGGAAATCCTTAAAAGAAACTACGTAAAGTCCAGCTGCAGTTTTATGCGATTTAGTTAGTGCAAATTACAGTTTTTTTATTTGTCCGACTCGTCCTCCTGATGAAGGAGCCACTAGTGCTCCTAAACATGTCGAGCTAATTTTCGACGTGTGTGCTAGCCGATTATAAACATTTTCAAATTTACATTTTTTATTATGTAGTATGCTTATACGTATGAGTAAAATAGTGTTATTCTTAGTTCACAAACAGTTTCATGGGGTGTTGTATTGTCATTTTGATTACAAGAAATGAACCATTAGTAGAAAGTTTAGTAGACATATGAATCAATAGAATTAGAACTTACGTAACAAGCCTGTAAGAATATCCTAACATTGCTGATTTAATAGGCTTAATAATAAATAATATAGCATTTGCATTTATCATGATTAAATCTTTGAAATCCTTTTTACTCCTTAATTTCCGTCATTGAAGCGATGTCTGATTAAAAAATGTATTCCATCTTCTGTTTGTTTAATTAATGAGTAAATTAGCACAATTTATTCAGCTAGATAATAAGTAGGTAATATTTTACACTTATTTCTAGTCTTCGCCATTTATATTCCAGAAAACAGGGACTTTAGTCTTCAATGTGATCATTATTCAGCAGGGCTAGATAGACAGTGAACTCAATAAATATCATTTAAGTCTAGTTTTTCCCAGTGGACCGAACCAGAGGGCCAGCTTAGGTAGTCTATCAGAAAGTTAGTTTGGTCATTTTTCATTTTGGTATTGTTAGAATTAATTCTACATTTTCACATTATATTTTATATTTGTATGTTTTAAACTACAATACCTATAGAAATTATATAACTATTTGTGAATGTAATACGCCTGCAATAAGGATTTCTTTATGTAGTTTTACTAATTATATAATTATATATTCATTCACTGTATTATAGTTCCCGTAAGGCATGATTTAATTTAGTTGTAATAACCGGCTAGCACTTACGTCAAAAATTACGTCGAAAAATTAGCTCGACAAGTTTCGGAAATCTGAGGTTTCCATCATCAGGAGGACGAGTCACTCCGAAACTTGTCGAGCTAATTTTTCGACGTAATTTTTGACGTAAGTGCTAGCCGGTTATTACAACTAAATTATATATTCATTCCTTAATCGTTATCTTGTAAATATGGTGTCTTGTTCTAAAATACATTGATTTATCTTAACTATGACTTGAAATAAAGGCTATAAGTCAGACACCATGAGAAAACATTACATTTAAGTAGCAGCGTTCTCATTGGCCGTATTTTTATCAGTCCATTTATCTTACTCATACAAAACACTACTATATCACCACGTACCTTATCCTTTACGCTTACAATTTTTGTTCCAACGAGGTGTTAAATCGAGAAGGTTTTATGTACGCTGCATCGCAGTGCTTCGGGGAATCCGACGTCTGGTCGCCTAATGACGATGGCGCTCTGAATACTGAGCGGCCTGGCTTGTATCGGTTATGTATAGACGTATATGTAGGTATAGATTATAGTAACGTAAATGGTGGTAAATGCCTGCAATTGCAGCATTTCGAGGTAGTTTGCTACCTTTTAGTCCTATTATTTTGGTTATTTTTGGGTACAGGGAATAATTGTTTGGTCACTCTGTCATATGTTAGGAGAAAATTAAAATAAAATAGAAAAGATTCGGTAGATATTGAAATCAAATAAAGTTATCAATAAGAAATGTGATTAACTATTTATCATTAGTTTCAGCAGGAAACCAATAGATAAAGATTGTTTTCATTACTCATACTCTGAAAGTAGGTCTGAAGTTGCCTGAGGAGCGGGTTGAAAGTAATACTTATCAACCCTAGGGAGAATCGCTTTCAACTGACAGCTGTCAAATTATAAAAAAAAATGTTCTTTTTCACATATCTATTGAACTATGTTCCAACTTTCTATAAAGCCACGATGTAAAATTGAAATAACTTAAAGTTAAGTATTAATTAAAGAATATATAGGTATATTTTAAATAACTTTATTATAATTAATTTTCAACAATTTCTTTAAAATAACTTAGATTTTGGCAAAGTATTTACCATTCTTTCAATGATGAAAATAAAAAATAATGGCTAAAAAAAGGAATAGCTGGCCGGCCACAGAAAAAAAACAAACAAAATAGGCGGGAAAGCGGCAATTCGATCTTCATTTATTTTTTCGATTTGAAGACTTTTGTTTATACGTATAGCAGAGATTTGTACCTATAAAATGAGTTCATCTGATTCTGATATAAATTTAACGCCTGATTTTATAAGAGAAGAGGCTAAAGCGGTAGTGGAAAATCGTCATACGATTTTAGGCATCTTTGTTTTGATTTGGGTGGTAAAATAAAATTTGCTCATATTTTCTTTAGCTAATTCATGTTTTTATTTTTACTTTCCTTGTATTTGTAATGAAAAGCACAGTGTTTACCTCGGGTTAAAGACTTATTTAGTCCCTCGAACTACGAACCCCGTCTCGGGCCTGAATAAGTTACTTTCACCCCTAAGGTAACATGTACTATTTTCTGTTGCAGCTGTATAAAATGTGACGCAAAATAATATGATGTTACATAATTTATGTTTCTTTATTATTATCACAACGTCTTCATCGCGCATGAATTTTATTTATAATTTCATTAGTATGTAGCCAGAGATCAAACTTTTACAAGCCTTTACTCGCGTAATAAATAAAAAACTACAGAAGTATTTAAAATTACACCAAAAACTCGGTGTTATTCAACTAAAACATACCAAAAAGCGAAACTGATAGCCAACGCTCCTCAATTTCACAATATAAATCAAATAGTTTTAGTTTCACTTTCTTTCTTAAATTGTGTATTGTTTTAGCCATGCGTTGGTCCGTGCGACATATTGTCTGCCAACTCCTCCCAATAAATAAGCAGGTCACATATTGGAAGGGGAGGGAATACAATTGTAACTTTCTTCGTACGAAGGAAGACGAAGTTTAAAAAATACAAGTTTTGTTGCCTTTCCGAGAACGCACGGAGCGTTCGCACGTACATAGTCTCCCGCTCTGAGACTATTTGCACTTGTGTCTCTTGAGGAAGTTTTTAGGGATAAATTACTCGTATGTTGAAAGCTGAGTCAGCTTTTTTGTTAATTTACTTGTGTTGAGTTTGATATTATAATGAGACGTAAAGACGACCAATTATTAAAATTGAAATTAATTTCTATCTTAGTATTATCTTAATTTGCAAATGACCGGCAAAATAGTGAGACAATTTCACGGTAATCTTTTAAGAGTGATTTAACTTTGGCCATAAAATTGTACTTTATCATTGGTATGCCGCTCAAAGTCCACCTTCCCGTCCCTCACTTCACCACCTAAACGTCCCGAGACCAGCGCATATCAAGCAGCTACTCTCTACTATTCCCAATATCCAGATCATAATTTCAAAGTTCGAATAAAATCGGTTGGAAATTGTAGCTCATAAAAGCGAGTGAGCTAAGTGATCGATCAGGGGGAAAGTTGTTAATCTTGTCTCGTGCTGCCAAAGTTCCGCTCGGTAAATTCTGAATATTACTTAAAGAAAGGCGACACAACAAGCAATTAGTATGCAGCGAGGTCGCGTAACATTTTTTTACATTATGCTAAGTCCCGAAGAAAAACTGTAGGAAGTCCGAGGGAGGAAGGGGGCTCTCCGCCGATTCCCAATAATTCATTAGAGCGGGCGTCGTCACGGGGTACGAATTAAAATTAATGATTCGCGAGGATCGCAGCCGCCTTCGGGACATCTCATTGCATTATCTAGACACTTTTTATCCTTAGAGATAATTCGAACGTGCCGCGTCGCAGGTGAAGCGGTGACTTTTTACAGTTAGGACTTACTTGAAAACAAATAAACTTAACACTATCAATATATTGCGAAGCTCACTTTATCTACATAAGAGCTTCGCGACATGTTGATATAAAGTACAATATTTGACAAGCAATACGTAGCTCGGTTCCACAGAGTCAATGCATGTGATTAGATAGCACGTCCCCAAGAAATCATCCGTGCCTAATCAAATCTACAATAACGTTTCAAGAATTTCCCTCGACTCGACGTATCGCTACGCGCCATGGATACGTCTATACAATATGCAATTAGGTATCACCGCTGCTTCACTTCAATTTGGCTCTAATATCTTTTGATCCCGTGTTGGGATTTGCAACGACATTGTCGCGGGATGATTTGATGAGAAATTCTGGCGACGCGACGCGATGCGACACACAAGTCGAGTTTCCAGTTTCTTGTCACGCGCGCCGGTCTCAAATAAGGCTTACTCCGCCCTGCCGCCCGCCACCAGCATCAACTAGACTCGAGAATACCTAATGTGTCTATCCGTTTTCTTTCTCGTCGACCGCTAAAAATGAATTAACATCTTGATTAGAAAAGTTTGTCGACGCTTTGACGACAAACTTTTATTTTTAAGTAACGCCGGTCGTAGAATTTGAGGCTTCATCAATAATTAATCAGGTCGCACTTAATTAACCTTTCGGAGCCAAGTTTATATTTAATGGGGGTTGATCAATATTTTGTTTGTGATATTGAGACGTGAGTGGCGACTAATCGTGTGACGTCTCAACTTGGTCGTTCTTATTGGTGTGTTCATGAGGCGGGTGGCGGCGGCGCTCGCCGAATTCCAAGTAGCGACCGACTGGTGAGATACAGTAACAAATTGACGACAATATTTGTTGGCAGTTGGCTGTCAACCGGCGGTTATTAGCCCGCCCCGGCCGCATGCGAGCTTCCACCGCCACTTACTTCTAACGACTTTGGAACAACTTTTTCGGAACGAACGTCGAGCGAACAAGCCATTGTGTAAATGATCAAAGTAGATATAGGCGAGATAGGAACCGTTTACTTTGATTGTTTCTGGTCCTGTGATTTCCCTTTTGTAACGTAACAATACCTACCTCGGAACTGAATGACTTATAAAAAGGCAGGGAATGTATGTATGTATGTACCTATGTTATTCCCCTTAGACGTATGGTTTGTAGGTGTTATGTACTTTATTGACGTTTTAAAGTATTATAACTATTAACGACATATAATTATGATAAATAAATAAAATAAATAAATGTTCCGGGACATTGCACACAGCGCCATCTAGCCCCACACTAAGCTTACGCTTAATGGCACATAAACTCTACTAGACCTGGTAGAATATTCAGAAATCTACATGCACTATACCCAGCATTTTCCATCGTAAAAAAATCTTTTATATATAGCACAAAGACAAAGGTTAAACCCATAAATAACCAGTAAACGTACAGCCAATGCTTTCACGATACCTTTGCATACTCATTTGACTCAATCTGCTATCCATTCCGGCCGTACTTCACGGCGGCCATTTTCGTTTTAATTGGTCACCAGTCGTTATGCCCCTCAGTTATCGGGCACGTACTCGGATTGATTACTCAAAAAGAGTATTTTCGCTACTCAGTTACTCAATTTGTACTGCAAATGAATGGGCTCTGAGTTCGCCATTCGGAAAGCGAGCTGACGTCATTTTTTTAAATAAAAAATCAGATTTTACAAAGGGCAGACTAGTACAGTGTTGCTAAATAGCGCCTGTAGCTCAGCTAGCGGAGGCAATCGCATGCGATTACTATGTTAAACATAGGTCGACGCGGTCAGTCCTCGGATGGGTGACCGAAAAGTGGCATTCCATTTTGGGCGCTTCCGTGGGTCCGATGATACGTTAAACTGTAGGTCCCGGCTGTTTGTCTAGTACGACAGTCGTTAAGCCAAGTCAGAGGCCCTTAGGGCGGCTTGATAAACTCTCAACACCAGAGTTGGCCACTCTCATTCGATAAGAAGAAGTGTTGCTAAATAACAAGTAAATTGTTGACAAGCTTGATTTAAAATACTAATTACGATTGAAAATGTATGTTAATTAAAAAAATAGTTTAGTAATAACTCACACCATTTAAGTACCTACTCATTTACTAGGACCAAAAATATAATATATAACAATTAGCCAAAGCTACGTGAAAATACGACCTAATAATAAACTAAAGCTATAAGAGCCGAAAAATAAACCATTAAAATATATTCGCAGAACTCCAGTAAGATCCATTGCCGTAATAAATGGCAATAGACTTTTAAGGCTTTGAAAAAATATATGTTCGTGACTCGGCAGGCGCCGCGAGGTCGCCCCGGCCGTACAATTGTGTAGTCCTAGAACGGTGGCCATCACAACTTGGCCTTTGCGCTTGCCCTGTTTTTCTTCTTATAGACCTTGCAAGGGAAGTATATAGCGGGCGGCGGAAGGTCAAGGCAGCCTGGTGGGTGTATAAAGTGGCTAATATGAGCAGATCACGCGTATGGAAATTACAATGAAATCAATCACGAACCGCCCGAGCTAGGCTCACAGACAGCACAAACAATGCCTCCGACGTAATGGTTTCCCATAAAGATTCATATCTCTCGTTCCTCTCGATATGAATAAGAATTTTCAGTTTTCATTTCCAGCTTATACATTTATTTTTATTGGTATTGATACTGTTATTATTATTCGATTCCATATTGTAAGTTGGATCGGAATATTGGAATTACACTAGTTTACACGTTTCATGCGGTACTCGGCATTCATAATTCAGCTCCACTTTTATTTACTTTACACCGTGAAAATACAGCGTAGCAAAGATTTTTTGTTAAAAATAGTTCTTTCATGAGCTTTATGGAAACAGTAAATAACTCCAGATAATAAGTTACAGCTACGAGCGCTACAGTTTTTCGTAGCACGTCGTAGCAAATCTTTCGGTAGGCTCTACGAGTAACTCTAGAATACATTGTCTTTACCAATTTCTATAAATATGTCTTCTATGAAATTGGTAAAGGTTAGATAAGCTTCGGGAACCCACAAAATTAAGAGCTAAAACAAAATTGAGACCTAATTCCGGCACATGAAAAACGACAACAGACCTTATCCCGATGTAAGTAACACATTTACATAGAAAATGCTTTAGATACGTGACCGTAATGTATTTCCTATGGTAATCCGTAGTCATATTGAGCACACATAAAGTCAGATACTAAAATACACATCAGAAAATTCAAAATCACTTACGTTTGCGGACGGCGTTCGCAGGCTGTGTCCTAGCATGCCAATAAAAATGTAAATGTCACAAATAAAAATGTTGCTTTTGAAGGAGATCCTTTGATGTAAATATAATCAGGATTGTTTGCCGGTCCGTCAGTCTGTCGCGCGAGTCATGATGCAGAGAATTTCCCCGAGGAGCGGCCGGTATCTGATAGAAATCATTGAATTATTGCGCGGTGCTGCTTTACCGCCTTGTATCTTAGCTGGAACAAATTCAATCAACTTGTGGACTTGCGCTGCTAAATATTGTTTTCCTTTCTCACATTTTTGTTAGTAAGTCACCAGTTAAAGAAGCTTACTTCAGAATGTATAATGTAAAGTATGATTTATTTAAACCTTGAGAAAGCGAACTAATCTAATCGAGCGGAATGAATCAAATCTGTTTTATATAAACAACCCACAGCTTAATCGAATAGGTTACCAAAATATGCGGCTCCGTTATATTAACTTATACAAAAGATTTGTATTTGATTCATAAATATTAAAAAAAAATCTGCTTCTATGAATAAGGCGTAGGTACATCAATCTTTTTCTTTCATACCGTGTAAACAAACAAAGTTAGCTATAGGCAAGTTCACACAAACTTATTCATTGAGTAATATACCATCCTCGTTCAGGGTCGGAAGAATTTCAATATGTATAATATTATGCAGGTTGATTCTTTGAGCGCGGGTCCGACACAGAACATTTGAATATATATATATATATGGATATGGTACAGTATTTAGGATAAATATAAAATGAAAAGATTTTTTTTGTATGCTAAAGTGAAAGTAGTGGTTTGGTTTGGGAAAAAAATATAGCAAGTTCATGGACTGATCATGTAAATTTAATCACATTTCAATCACTACTGCACCGACTGTTATGAAACCATGACTGACTTACCCAATGCAACCACTGTTTGTGTTCTACTGGTTGTGCCGTGGGTAAATTTAATACTCTTCTATCCAAACTTAATACTTGAATTTACCAAACTAAAGTAACTTAAATATAAACAGGTGCATAACAACTATTCCTATATATTACTTAGCTATTTCTGTTAATTCTGCTCAATACATATTATTATATTCTCAATTTAAAAAAAGTGAACCTCAGTCACTGCACCAATTCAAATACAATGTGGCGCCGATAGCAAAACCCGAGCAAAATATTGTTCACCAGAGGTCGCTGTTTAGTCGTACCCCGGAAAATATGTATGTTTTGCCTCTCCGGAGCAACGATATTAGATTCAAGAGGTACCGGCATCGGTGGCCATAAAACTCCTATCTCTGCGCTATGGATGAATAACTGGGTGCACTTGTTTTACCTGTTTGGGGGACACGAGAATTTGTGTATTGCTGAAGTTTGGAGATCTTTTAAGTGGCTTGGGGATATATTGGCGTATAATTTTATTGTTTTATTATATTGATACACCGAACTGAAAATTGTATTTTTTTTTTAATAGAACATAAGTTTATGTGAATTATTGTGAATTGAATTAATTAAGTTTGTTAGTACTTCATGTTTAACAAAATTTTTGAAAGTAGTAATACACTGAAATTTACTGTGTAGTTCTTATTTATCATCATCGTCTTGTTGTTGCCCATTGCTGATAGCTATAAGAGGGCCTATGGCTATAGACTCTCTTCCAAGTGCTACTTTAGTTTACCGTAATAATAACATAAGATAAAACTTATTAAAATAGATAGGGACCCGACGTAGATCCAGGTTCTTTATATTTTAAACTAACCTGGTTAATCCGCTTAAAAATAAACTCAATAGACATATGTGATTTTTAATTCATGTTCGTAATAGGGCATATAAGAGTCACTCAACGCTTCAAAACTTTTCTGATTCCCTAAGTACGGTTACATAGCAACACTAAGCCGTCAACGACATCATCCGACATCAGATATTCGCAGCAGAATCCTAATAAGCACTTATGAAGCGAACTGGCGGTCGCAAATCGCCGCCACCTCATTGGGGCTGTATCCCTCAATCGAACACTCAGCAGATCTTTTCCGGCGCCCGTCGCAAGCTATTACAGCCTGTAAGGATCACGGCTACATCAAGAGTTTTCGGTGGAGCCACTGTCTCAATTTGAAGGAATATTTTTTGGGATGTTTCTGGACCGACTGATCCTTAGGGCGTGAAGTGCGGGCTGCGAAGATCTTATAGGCATATATTTTAAAATAAAGAAAAAAAACATGTCTTTATATCCTTTCTTATATCAGTTTTTACAATAAGATGATTTTCAAATTGTATTTGTTCTACAGGTTGTATTACAAAAATAAAAACCAGCTTTAATAAAAATTAATTCTGCCTGTTAAATAAACTTATTCAGAAATCAGCCGTAATAATCATGACCGTGCCACTCGTATATCATAGTGCGCTCAGAGCACTTATACGAAATTCCATTATACTTGGGGAAAATAGTAAACAAACCGCCGGCTCTCACAAAATCACTAAACTTTCGATGAAATCACTCCACTTCGGTATTTTAATAGTTCTTGGACACAAACGGTACAATTATGCTACTATTTACACACGTAGAACACTTTGATTCAACATAATTACGCTGTATTTCAATAAATTACGAAGACGTGATCAAATCAGCGAAAAATGTTTTGACAGCTTTGACAAACACTCTATGATAGACTTTTAACGTTGTCTATGTTTTAGTGATGGGAATGGTATTCAAAGAATGAACGTAAAATAAGACTAGGAGAATGAATGCTTTCATTTGCAACATATTATTATCAAAATACTTTTATACAATATAAATAAAAATATATAATATGTATAATATAATTACTGGGTTATTCGTGGCTATTGAGATTATTAAAATTTATAATTAAATTAATTATTAAAATTTATAATTTTAAAATTTGGTATGGCTATACGTCAAAAATATGTCATTGTACGAGTGAGAGATACGACTTGGATATCGTGCCTCTCGCTCGCATCAGTCTGAACGAGCTAGTAACGAACCGATAGCAGCATTCATCTCGTAACTTCCATCGATGTCTTACGTTTCGGGTGCTCTTACATTTTTGATTTTCGACGACCTGGCTTTATTACGGACTTGTGAGTGCTTTCTGGATTGGATTTATTGTGATATTCTTGGACTGACGACTTATTGCTACGCTATACGGACTTGGTCTTATTTTGTGGTTGCGGTTTGGCTGATATTTTCACAGGTAAGCAATTTTCGGCAAGCGTTCTTAAACGGGCTGTCGACTGGTTTGAAAAATGCACAGAAAGGGAAGCGCCTCATCATCACCCATATTGGAAGCGAAAATGGTTTCCTAGAGGGTGGCGAATGGATATTCGAAGCAAAAAAAACAGATAGAGAGGGTGATTATCACGGAGAAATGGACGCCCACAACTTTGAAAAGTGGTAATTTTAATGCTTTATACCTGCTGTCTCTTCTATGTTTTATGTCGATCACTACCTGTATTTTCGTTTTTTTTATTTTGGTGAGCTAAAAAGTAATGTAAAAATTTTTCAGGTTCGAGAAAATTTTAGAAAAAATAAAACCAGGATCTGTTATAGTAATGGACAATGCACCATATCATTCGAGACTTGTGGAACGGGTACCAAACATGAGCTGGAGGAAAGACGACATACAAAAATGGCTGCAAGAAAAAAATATTAATTTTGAAGTTCACGAAGTAAAAGCACAACTAATAACGAAATTTAGCAAAGAAAATTACAATAAAAAAGTAGTGGACGAAATGGCAGCCGTTAAAGGTGTGAGTGTGTTACGTCTTCCACCTTATCATTGTGAACTAAACCCGATAGAATTGATATGGGCTCAGTTAAAATCCTACGTAGGAAGAAACAATAAAACGTTTAAAATGTCGGAAGTCAAAGAATTGATAAGGGAAGGCCTCAATCAGATTGGTGCGGGGTCATGGTCAAAATGCGTGCAACACGTTATTAAAGAAGAAGACAAAATGAAAAATCTAGATGGAATGATAGACCAGGCAACAGACCAACCAACTCCGAAATTTATCATTCATTTAACGGAGAGTAGTGACGACACTGAAAGCGAATCTGATTTTTAAATAAAAAATATTGCCTTAAGAAAATGTGTTTTTATTTACCCCTGGTTTTGACATGTAGGAACTGATGTGTAGAATGTGATAGAAGTAAGTAGGTACCATCTGTCTGTTACGGCATTTTAGAGTACTTTAAGTAAGATCACATAAACAAGATTTCACCCACCTAGCACAACCTGTATCTGAGCAGGTGCTGTTTAATCTAGGATTTTCTGGTAATTTGTAGCTTCTAGGGAAAACAAACATGATTATAGGTTTTAATACATTTTAGGTTTAAATATTAAAAGCAAAATTTTTATTAAAAGTTTGTTCATACTTGTAAATAAAATAAATATTTAAAATATTAGATTCATATGTTCATTCACTTAAATTCAAATTGTCGTTCATTCGACCTAACCACATCACTATTTGTTCACTCTTTGTCTATGGTTTTGGTTTGTTTACTATTTTCACAAAGTATAATGGAATCGACTGTAGAAACATACCAGAGACAGTCGCTTCACACAAGTAAGGCTATTAACGCCGCGCCTGATGAAAGATAAACATTTGACGTGAGGAGAGAATCCGTATGCTCGTCACACGGGCGGGGTTAATTCAATAGCTGATTGGATTTGGGCCACGATCTGTGAGACCGTTTACACCTCACGATTTGCGACGCTGGATTAGGGAAAACAAAGTGATTTGGATGTGATTTCACATGTTGCGATTGGTTTTCGTGTAAGGCTTTTGTTCTCGTTTGCATGTAAGGTGTTTGCAAAAGAATTTGATAGAAAGTATTTTATACATAGTATTTTGTAGTTGTAGTAGTATATTACACATATCTATTTGAGCTAAGTGGATCACATCTATTTTCTAACCATTGTTTTTGTAACCAAGTCCATAGAATTGATTAATAGTAGTTTATGCAGCTGTCATATAATGAAGGGTATTAAAACACGAGTGTGAGTTTATGAAACGAGCGCAGCGAGTTTCATAATAGTAACGAGTGTTTTAATACCCGTGTTATATGCAGTTGCATACACTACTTTATCTTCACTAATGTTGTAACATTTTAACTTTTAATTTATTAAATTAAATTCACGCGTGTATTGTCACAGTGATTTTGCCGCCATTAAAATCTAACCAATGAGAGCGCAGCTGCGCACCAATCAGGTTGGTCGCGTTTTATCGATGTTATAATGAGCTATTACGATATCGATGTGGATATTAAACCATCATGTGAAATTGCTTAAATTGAGTGTTTTGTTGTCTGCGCTATAACAGTAGTAATTATAAGTCAAGTATTGGAAACATAAGTAGAATGTTACAACATTAGTGTAGATAAAATCTATTAATACGGTTGGAAGGTATTTCTAGTTCGCGACAAAGTTGTTAATGTGACATTATTATATTAGCATGTAATCGAAGCAAAGTATAATTAAATGGCTCAATGAAATTATGTAATCACACTCCTTAGATGAAACAGATATTTTAAACGAATATTATTATTTCTTATAAAACAATTACGATACCTTAAACAGAGATTCTACAATGATTTGACCAAACACAACTTCGATCGTCCTGTCTAAACGCCACCGGAGCCGGGCGTCATTTCGCGACCGCTTTTATATTCCATCTTGTGTTGACAATGCATTGTTCTGCGGTACCCTATTTATCTAGGTGATTTGTTTGCACCACGACGCCTACGATCCGACGCAGGGTTCTGTAGTAATTGAGACTGAAGCTAAACAATATGACAGTATGGAAGTTGCTATAAGAATGGTATTAGGCCCGCCTTTACACGTTTTTTTTGTGCAATTATATCTATCAAAATGAAGTAGAAGTAATGGCAAAGCATTTACATGGGTCTCTTATTGTAATGTTCGTGTTTTAATAAATGCCATTGCCCGTTTAAGTGGCATGTGATGAGTGTGTATATAGCTTTCCATAAAATTGATAAACATTTCGAATTTTTTTAAGGCAGAACGTTAGAACATTGTCTGTGGACGACCTTCTCAGAATTTCTAAGCCTGGCTTATTTATTTGAGCGCACGGAATTACACCGCCAAGACGATTTGTGTTTACAATACAATACAATATATCTTTATTGCACACCAAAATAAATTAACTATATCAAAAGGACTCAAACTATAAATAAATGAACAAGTGGGCGGCCTTATCACCTTGAGTGATCTCTTCCAGTGTTCACGCTCCTGGTGCACTGTTATTTTGCTTTATTAACATTTATACTCAGTAAGCTTGTAAAATATGTTTCAACTGAATTTTCTCACTTCATCTGAGTCTATGCTCATACTGTTCCCCTCTATAGCAAGTCGAAGATGCGTGACTGTTGAACTGTGCTCGTTTCCAAATAACTTCGCAGACTGTGACGTCTGGCTTGATATTAAGGAACCGTACGCATGGGAATAGGATTAGTTTTAAGTATCTACCTACTCGTGTTCCAGATACTTCATTAAACTTTGATTATGGTTTCGTCCGAATATGGTAAGTTAATGAGGAAGAGTTAGTGAGGTAGGTAATTAGAATATGTATTGATATTCATATAAGGTGCTGACTGCTGTGGTCTCAAAGCTGAAAATTAACAATTACATGTAATAATATGTAAAATAAATAATATGTTCTTATTCTAATTAAAAAGTTCTTCTAAAAAAATTCAATAAAAAAATTCAATCAAAAAATCACTAAGTATACCTTGGTTATGCATAAAAATACATATTATGTTGATACTTACATTATATGTATTACATCTAGCCTTTGCAATTTGTTTGTGCACTAATATTGCTTGTGACTCATTCTGACCTTCAAATTAAACAAAAAATGGTAACTATCACATTTGCGATTAACAAATTATTGTGATTAACTAGAAATTTAGTTCAGCCAAAAAGTTGTAAATAATAACCCATTGGTTCTGATTTGATATCTTGATTGACCAATAACATTAATAAAATACTAGACACAAAAAAGTTACAGCTGGCATAAAATACTTCCATACGCATACATAGGTACGGCTCTTTCATTCGCAAAAAGGGAAAACAAAATAAACTAAGTACCAACCCTTGTAGAGTAGGTACCTACCTACATGCGTTTTTCAATTCCAACAGACAAATTCGTGAGTGACCTTGGGTAGTTCGTAGACACTGCAGTGGAGGTGGAGACAGTGCCTAAAGTTTTTTTTATAATGTAATATATTTTGTGAGGCGATAGATGCTTGATTTTTGATGACAGTATCTAGAAATTTAATCAGTTGCTTCTACTTTCCTGCATGTGTGTATAAACTACTGATTGCAGCTATGCTCTGTAGGTAAATAGGCAGTTGTTGCCAATATTTGTATCATCATCATACTTTATAGGTAACAAAGTATGTTTGTAACAGGGAAAGTATGTTCGTAAATCTGTTTGTTACACTGCAAGAAATCAACGGATCGTTGTTATTTTTGATAAAGACACGAGCTACTTTTTTCGAAACAACGCTTGCAAAGTCGCGTATTGGTAATATATTTAATAAATTTGTCTAAAGCTATTTAGCCAAGAGAATAAATAATAGCACATTTTTTTTACAATTAAAGAATTTGTTGGATGTTTAGCACTGCATTCCTCGCTCCCAGGCAGGTTTTACGAGCGACAGTCGTTCCTGCCGAGAAAGGTAAATTTTGGTACAATCTATTGGACATTTTGACTTATTGCGACATAGAAGGGTTTGTATATACCTGTGCGTGTTTACTGCGTGAGGCTGCGTGTAGTTTGATGGCTTTCCGTCTACTAGACTGGGTTCTACTCTACACGTACTTCATTGAAGAGTCTAGCTATCTTTACCTATGTGTATGTATGTAGGACTCTTTTGAGTACGTGAGGTCAAGGTAAGTCAGTTAGCAAGTGAGTTTTTTGACTGCTTAACAGTTTATATTGCCAGTTTAGAATTTGTATTTTCATCTGATGTAGGTACTCTTGATATAAAGTAGATTTAAAGCTACGTTTGAAATAAAAAGTTGAAAAAATGTAGACATTTCAAAATTATCATATTTTCACTCTCTTTTAAGCCACAATAGACACGCGCCATCCACCGTCGTTTTATAGAGCAATATGTGCGAAATCTCTCCCAAAACTCTGCCATTACTAAATCCTCGCCCATCAATTTAAGAACGCCATAAAATGCTCTCACAGGCCTATGACACATCCAGACAGTCTGGGGTAAAAGCCGTGCGGTGTAAAAAATCCCCTAATCTAGTAAACAGGGGCTAAATGACTCACTTCCCAGCGGGGGACGCACACCGACTGCTCGGGCTATAGGGACTTCCAGGGGACTTAATCTTTACGGGATAAAGTAAGAGACATGACCCAGGTGCTCGCTGCAGGGACACGTAAATTGTACGCCTCTTTGTCTCTTTTTAATTTGGACATGCTCTTACGTAATTATCAAATTAAGCCTTATCTTGATGATTCAGCAAAATATTAATTATTCCCCAAAAAAATAAAACTCAAAACGTAAATAAAATGTAGCAACAAAACAACTGAGACCAGACAATTTAATTTCTTACGAAGACCAAAGAAAACATCATTAGCGATTTGGAGAAATTTAATATCGATACCGCTCATATTGAGTCTAGCGAGAGTTCTACGAAAAATCATTACGTTATTTTCCCAAAGATCACGTAGAAGTGTGCTTAATTACGTCGACCTCTAAGTGGCGTCTGCGACACCGTAAACAAGCTGCTAAGACGAAAGCCGTTAAAATACAAAGGGGATAAATCCCGTATAACATTTACAGCGTTACCGGAACGGTTTTTCATGTTTAAAACACAGCATTAGGTGCGAGCCGGCAGTCCGGTTGCTACGTGCGACGTAATCGGCCGCGCACCCGTCTGCGTAACACGGAAAACCGTTCAGACACCCTCTCCCTTACCCCATACACCCACCCACCACTTTTACGATGAATCTTCGTTTCTCCGCATCAAGAAGTAATTTTAGTGTTCCTTTGCCGATTCAATGATAGCACTCGGCCTGATTGGTTAAGCCCCTCTTTGATTTAATTTCGGGTTAAGTTGTGCTGCGGTCGGGCCCGCCGGGATTTGGATATGCGATCGGATATTTGAATCTGATACGTTACTGTTACGGCTTTAGAACCGGAGCGAGAAATGATAGGTTAAACAGGTCACATGAAAAGCGAATACTGGTTTACTTTGAATAGGTAAACCGAATACTGATTTTATCCACTAGAAATGGTATTCAGAAGGATATCACTTATTCCAGTCATGTCCGTGGTTCTAATTATTACACAAAAATGCTGCCCTTGATAAATGAACTAATGAAACTGACTAGGCGGAAGATACCGTTATTAATATTTTGGATGTTCTGTCATAAATCACATACTTTGTCAGAGTTATACGCAACCAGGATTGATCGTCAAAGTACGCAACAGTATTTTGACAGTTCGTAGACCATAATATACAGTTATATAATCGTATTGCAGTAGCAATTTATAAGAGATATGATTTACTTTTTTTTTTTGATCAAGTACCTGGTATCTAGCTTACTCAGTCAGTACTTGAACGATACAAGCACAGGTAGAAAGGCGTAGGTACGTACTAGTAGAGATGGAAGTCTGGATTGGAGCAGCGTCTCCCCTGAAGAGCTGTGGGCGTCACGCTCAGGCGGGCCACGGTCCTCGACCAGCCGCCATGAATACGTAATACAAGGGCAGGATGCGAATTCTTTCGTTTATTATTCAATCATTCGTTCGGCGAGAGTCGGCTTTAATTTCATGCCGGCTGGGCAGGAGCCCGGGGCGACGGCCGGCGACTTAGTGTGGAGACCAGACACCACCCGGAATTATGCTATTAATTACAACATCGCGACAGATTGTACAAATTTACAGGCCCGCCTCGGAATTGCCCCGAAAGTTGTTTTAACTCGCGCCAAGACTAATTTTGGGGGTACTTTTATGTGTTTAGTTTTGCACCTAAGTTTGAAATGTGCTGCAAGGCCTTCGGAATAAATTAGCAAATTGTAGGGCAACTATATAGAGTTGGGAGAATTGTAGTTCGTGTTACTTTACAAGTTTAGTTTTGAAGGTTCCGGTAAGTTTTAACTGACAGGATATAACTTCTGTGTAGTAAACTTTCTAGTTTTAATATCCTATCACATTTATCTACGTATATTTTACAGTATGCAAGCATTGACTAAAAACCCTTATATATATGACACATTATATGTCTTATCCAGCTTACATGGATGAGTATATTTAAGCAACTATTAGTTTACTATATTACACGACTTAATAGACATTGGATATGTTATAATGAAAATGCAACTGAGACAGAATCAGACAATTTTACCTGTTTTTTATTTATTTATAAAACAGGGTCCGTATCCTCACTTGCCTACCTTTACCACAGAGTGCTGTGAAAAAGACAATTCTTATTCTAAAACGGCGCGAGGATGTGAAGTTGGTGCGTGCCGCTTTGATTGAAACCCTCCGACGACGAATTGAATACGTAAATGTTGTGTACTGACATATCTATTAGCGACACGCCATGGTGCCGTGGAGTCGGGAAATGAAATCACATTACAGTTTTTTGCTATTTTAATGTGGCTTTGTGGTAAAAAAGCGAGTGTGGCATAGCTGTCTAGTGTCTGCTTTTCATCCAGACGCACCCTGATTCGAATCCGGCCTTATACCAATGACTTGTGTTTTCAAGTTAAGTGTGGATTTGCACTCGAATAGCGTATAGCGTTCATAGCGGTGAAAGAAAACATCGTGAGGAAACCAACATGTTTGAGGACCATAAAATTCGAGGACATGTGTCTTCCGTGGAAGAACCTGGGCGCCCACCACGATGTATCTGCCCAAGAAAACTCCCCTAACGAATTAATTCTGCGGGGGAGTCACGTTAATCAGTCATGAGGAAATACGACTCAAAGAGAGAATGTGGCTTTATAGGGTAGGTATAAAGTATGGGTTGAATGCATACGGCGTGGCTAAAAGTAATGTTTACGATTTGAGCAGGTAATGTAATTAGTACAGTTTGATTTTTTGGGCAGATTTCATATTAAAAACACAAATGTTATGTACTGACAGATCTATTAACAAAACGCCATGGTGCCGTGACATTGTCGGGAAATGAAATCTCATTAACTGTTATATATTTTTGCTATGTTAATGTGTTTTTTTTTTTTTTTTTTTTTTTTTTTGTTTTGCTATAATTATTGTATTTTATTGTACTATTATTTTAATTGATTATTTTTTACTTGTATTTCTGTGACGTGTATCAAAAATCTGATATTAATAAACTACTATGACTATGACTATTTAACAGTTAGGAATAGATGCAGATGGTGTAGACTACATGTGTAAGGACTGAGTAGGTTTTGATAGTGGTAATATTTTCAGCTTTTCAATTTACATAACGGAAAATTTGATTGCCTACAAATATACAAGTACCAAAATACCCTTATAAACAAGTTAAACTGGCTATTTATTTATAAAGTGTTAATTTGTCCGCTCAAATAAACAAGTTAAAAAGAATTAGAAACTGTAAATTTGAACCAACTTTCTTAGTTAGTACCTAGTTGACATACTTTATGTTCATTCATAAAGATAAGGTATATAAATATTACTGTGAACAGATTACCCAATCGATCAAGATTAGAAAAATCAGTGTAACTTTTGAGAATTTCTATCGAATTTCTTTCATTTTCATTAAATAACATTAGACGGCCATAACACCATTTCACCATACAAACGTAAACTGTAGCAGAGGTACCAATCTTGTGAAATCATTTTTACGAGTGTCAAAGGGATGGTCACATTAAAATTCAGGAGACGGTCACGCGACCTTGTACTGTCATGTTGCTTCACCCTCAATGCGGGGGTCTTGCGAAAACTGCTCTTTAAATAATACATGCACGAAAACATAAAAACGCACATTCCATCCCTCCACTTGCAAGCACTCTCCGAGAGAAATGTCCCGAGAAGATTGCTTTACATTTACATACAAGTTATATACTACGTCAAGGTACTCTTGACGGGTTTATCAACTTTAGATCTTAAACAGCGTCGGAGAAGTTTCTAGACCGACAGCGGCGTCATAAAGCAAGGTAAAAAGGTTCAGAACACGTTGCTTTTCAACTTTTTCAGCCAAGTTTTTCTTAATAACTTTCCGAGGAGTTCGCTTTACGGTATACTTTGGAGATTAATAGTTACATGACTTCGGGTAGTAAATGTTCATTAATTTTGCCTTTGGCCCCTGGGGCTAACATTTGTCCTGGCGTGGAGTCCGTCGATGTAAGTAATGTGTCCCGGTACGTCTGGTCTCGGACCTCTCGCATTCGCACACGATTCAAATAAAAAAGTCCGCCATCACTCAAGTATGCGTCGCCATTCACTCGCTTTCCTAGAAATTTGCTCTCTAAACCCATTGTCTTACTGTGGACATTCCCATAATTTTTTACTATTATTGTAACATCTGACTTTGATTATTTAATATACATTAACAGTATCAATATTTTCGGCAAATGGTTTAATATTTCAGCTAAATATTACAAGTTTATGCCTACAAAATAAATGCGCAGTCATGTCCTGGTGCGTATATCGCGAGCACAGAGACGGGCGAGATGTGACCCGGCGCGGGCGGGTTCTACACGGTCCTTGCAAATGGACAGGAAAAAGACGCGGCAGGAATGCGTGGGTGCTTTTAATTTAATATCGACTAACACCGAATTCGAATCGAAAGTTTGGTGACGACGTGCTCTGCTTAATCCCAGCCTGTTTGTCGCTTTCATAAAACATCGCTGTATTCGGGAAACTTATTTATAAATATGAGCTATTAAATTCTTGTGGGCGAGCACGCGTGGTGGAAGAATATGAATTGATGCGATCTATAGAAACGAGGCTTAGGTACCGTTGGCATTTAGGGATCAACAACCAACATACAAAGCCCCATACGCCTACAGATTATGGTATGATGGATGGTCTTGGCACTACATCACGATACGTGTGTACATCTCTTGAGTTTCAATCAAAGTACCTACCACTTATTATGTTCAGTACTTTATACGTTATCTTCATGCTCATTAAAGCTAAAACTAAGCAATAACAGTAGTGAACTCTCTAGTGACAAGACTTTACAAAACCACCCTTAAGGCTTCTGACATGATTTAATGACTGTCGCACTACGAGAATGCCTTATGACTCTCTTCAACTTTTTATAGAGACTTTGTAGTTTTAATTTTCCCTATTGGTCCGTTGGAAACAAAGTAAGGATGTGAAACAAACACGTAGCAGAATACTTGAGCTCCCTCGGCCGTAATTGGCCCACGTAGAGCAACATAACTTCCAGCGAAATTCTCCCAAGACAAGGTTTTGCTGCGAAAAATAACGTACGCATTTAAAACAATAAAAACACATTCAAGACTGACGGTGAGGCCTTGAGTGAATTTTCGCTGGAGGCTCGAGGCGCGCCGTATTTACAACATAGGCCTGGGAGCGAGGAAGACTGGAGGCGACATTAAAACATTTGTACCATAACCATAGTGCAGGTTTAGCAAAATAACTCATAACATTTTTAAATTTAATACTTACCCACCAATAATATGTAGCTTTTAAAATAAGAACAGAAGCGGTGTCCGTAGCAGAAATAGGCATGTATGATACAAATGTGCTTGGAGGGAGAAATTAGGTACCTACAGAATTAGTAAAAATAACATTGTTTTATTATATCTTAGTAACAAATAATTCTTTAAAGTTACAACTACGAGTATTTATGGTTTAATTAAACCAATTCATAAAAAATAAACTTTCTCGTATGATTAATTGTGACACTTTTGTTTAGTAGATTAGGATTTTCAATTGTCATACTTATATTTACAATATTATTAAACCAAATAATCAATTTCCAAATTCACTATTAAAAAAAAAACATCTTATCTCTCGACAACCATTCGCTCTTCTTATCAACTACCAAAAAAGCTTCCCTTTAAATAGCACGCGCAGTCTTCAGTGTTGAGGGCAAATTTCATTTAGCGCCAGCACGGGGCGTCCGAAACCTGCCTTCAACTCCGACCTCCAACATGTGTTAACAAGACTCGTCTTCGAAAACTGGATAAGGCCCTTGTCACGTGGAAAGCAGTGAATAAAGTCTTATTAAATATTTACTGTATTTATTTTATTGTTATTTTGATTTGTGCTAATGCTAAAGCGTTTATCTATTTATATTTTTCCGTACTATTTCTATACTAGAGCACGTTTCTCAAACAGTGAGGGAACTAATAAGGCGTCATTACCAGGCTCATAAAATGTAGTAACTGTCAAATGTTATTTACAAACCATCCATGTCCATGGGACTTAATTCGTGAAATGGTCTCTACTTAAGGCCACGATATTTCACCCGAAAACGCTTTGCGCTTGGAAAAATGCCTACAGTTGCTTTTTCGCAAATCCACGTCGTATTAACTTGAAAGCAAGGGCGAGCATCGCGCGCATAGCTCCGGCCGACGAGTCTTGCCCACACGCAAACAATTTTGCACAATTTGAGCAATTTTGCAGACGTTTTTGCCGAAATAAATTCATATAAAATCAGCAATTCAGAATATTCTATTTATGGTTTTCTACTCCTCTAAATAATAACATAACCTTTTAGATATAATTACATTGGTTTAAATTTCTGTACTACTTTTGGAAAAAAAGGTGAAATATATTTCAAAACAAATATTTTTCAAAAAATATATAATATCTATCGAGCGAAGTATACTTAATCGTGTTATGGCGTTTTTTTATTGTCATAACACTGAATCAAAATTATATAAACTGAAAAAAAATTAGCTCTACCTTAAATACTTCTATTTTATTTGATTTTTATGAAATGTCGATTTCACATAGCACCTCGCGTTAAGACGGCTTATCAATATACGAAAAACCATGAAAAAATAAAAAGATGAGTTTCGAGTGAAATATTGTCCACCATGGTAATTGAATTAGGTACTGCACGATAATTGTTTGAACGCTGTTTTAACCACTCCCTGATAAAACCGTGATACTTTAACTATACTAAAACAGTTTTTGTCACTCGTTTTCAGTCTTTCTTTTGTTGGATCATCAAATAAAAACATGTAAGCATTGTAAGTACTGAGAGTATTTTATGGTGCGTCAATTTACTAAAAAAAATACAGCAACTAAGGTACTGTGTATCCAATACTGCAGCTTATTTATATGGGGCCAGCGTAGGACGCGACACAAAAGAACATGATGATATTACTGTACTCCCGCGCCGCTAATGTGATCAATGTTATGTTATTTACCAGTCAAGAATTACTTTAACGTTCAACGCCTTGCGAGAAACATAGCTAGATTTGCAACGACAAGTTAAACTAGCACAATTTTGTAACACCTACGAGCTATTAAAAAAAATAACCACAGTTTTATATATATTTAAATTGCATAATAGAATTGAGAAAACATTCGTAAAAGATAAATAGGTAACTATAAATGCCATGGCTAAGTAGATAAAACAGAGGACAGAAATATGCCATTTTTTTTTAAATTGATTAAGATGAACTTTAAGTGTGATTTATACATAATTTAATTTAGTTGTAATAACCGGCTAGCACTTACGTCAAAAAAATTACGTCGAAAAATTAGCTCGACAAGTTTCGGAAATCTGAGGTTTCCATCATCATCGATCGCCTATCCTCACCCGTCGCGGTGCGCGAGCGGCTGCGAGAGCGGAGCGGGCGCAGAGGCGCGGGGGTGCGGCAGCGGGTCGGCGAACCAGTCTGGACGAGGCGGCCAACCGGGACGCGCGTGCTGACTCGTCCTCCTGATGATGGAAACCTCAGATTTCCGAAACTTGTCGAGCTAATTTTTCGACGTAATTTTTGACGTAAGTGCTAGCCGGTTATTACAACTAAATTAATTTACTTATACATAAATATTCTATGGTGTGGTAAACTAGGCCCAATAAGTATTTCGAACTTACTATACATACCTCTTTGTGGATGAGCTCTGCGCAAAATTAACGCAGCTGGCACATTCAAAGAGAGGCCTATGCCTAACAGTGGGATAGAGATGGCTGTGGATGATGATGGTACCTCACGTAAATATGAGTAGACTTTTAATGTCAATAATTTATCGGCATTTATCATAACACACGGAATTGACAACAGGCTCATTCAATAACATTTCTAAACTCCCATCGGGGAATAGTTTGGTGAGCACACTGTTACTTTTTATATTTGATTTATTTTATTTACAAGGCAAGTCGGTTCCTCGTCGCACGTACTAAACGATATTTGGCGATCCCTGAGACGAGCCGTTTGTCACGTACGTGCCGTTACAGAACAAAAATGGAAACTTCTCGAAACGAACTTTCTTATGGAACTAGGATATTAATGCGATATCGCTTTTACATTACCTTTTTACGTAATTTGTTCAAACACATTTATTTATTCAGGCAATTACCAATTAAGAACTGTGAGTAGATAGATATTTAGTGCTCCCTTGTTACCCCTCCCTTTTTGAGTCACGTTTCCTCATGACTGAAGGTCGTGGCTCCCCCGCAGAATTTATTCGTTAAGTGAGTTCTCTTAGTAGTAGAGTAAATTTCATAATACTCGTTAGTATGGTTCTGGTTGTGTGTTGCATTCAAACAGGAAAAACGGGAGTTAGGTATTTCACATATTTTTCATATGTATTAATTGATCAAGCAAAACTAATACTATCGAGACTCATATACAAACTGTATTATTAGCCATTTACTAGTACAGTACATTTTGCCATGCACAACATATTGACAGTATTATATATTGTTTTTAATATATTTGAGATGCAATCGTCTCAAAAATATTAACCAATCAAAGCTTTTTTAAAGCTTTAATCGCATAGCTTTATGTGTATTATCGACAAGTTCCCGAAACGTACGAATAAATACGTAAGTCCTGTGAAAAATAGCTATCGACACGACTGTTTGCGAGTTAGTTGAAAGTTTTGAAAGAACTGTCCATAATACGCAGTAATTTATTGCCATGACACCACTTCTAGGCTCTATTTGTGTGTGTTTACTGCGGAAGCGTTTTGTGCTATTGTAGGCCTGGTTCTAGAAGGAATAACAAATTATTTTACAAGATAGATAGATAATAGTTGCATATTGATAATAATGTCTCACGAAAATTTTAATATTAAAATAGATAGGTCCTCTTTAGGCTGTTCCAAACTTTTCTAAGCGCACCTTTTTATTAATTTTGCTGTAGTTGGAACTAGTGTGTTTTGTTGGTTCCCCTTCTCTGTATTACTATTGTAAAAAAAGTTGCTTCTAATGAACAATGAAAAAATAATAAAGTCAAAAATAAATGTTACACGATTCATTATATCTCTGATTGGTGGGATCTATTCAGGTAGTACTCTCCACTTTCAAAAACAATGGCGGTTGCCAAATATTTGACAATGTAAAAAAGGGCAATAATAAGTTTTAAATTGGAAAAAATCCACTCAAATAGAACATAGTTAATGTTGTTCCGTTATAAAAAAAACTCAATCAACGGACTCAACAAACGGTACTTATTTCGCTCGAAATAAAACAAATATTTGCCTTGGATATAATTACAACAATCACCAAAGTAAAACTACTAAAGACCTTAACCAGTCATTTAATAGCTGACTTTTGACGTATAATTCACTTTGGTCACGATACTTACAAATTCTTTATAGGATTTTTACAAGGAAAAACCTTGAATAGTTTTCTTGCTTTATTTACATAAGTGATTTCGTTTAAATTCTCATTACTATTATACAAAAATGCACAAATGTCTTAAAAAATATACGTTTGTTTTAATTAGTTAAAAAAAAACATATCTACAAGGAAACTAAGGGGTTACATGTACCAATATATCTATTTAAAAAGTTAATTATATATCCAAAGATAGCCTAGGCTCAGATAATCTGGATTTTTATGAATATTAATTTATATTTAAATTTGATTTAATCACATTAAAAAAAATGTATTAAGATTATAAAAAAAAAAGATTATGAATCATATAATATATATAAGATATATATTGTACACCGCTTGTTTACAATTGTAAGTTATGTCCATCCAAAAGGTTGCCTGGAAGAAATCGCCTAAGGCGATAAGGCCGCCCAATGTGCAACACTTCAATTTAAGTTAACCTATGTTTTTTTCTGTTTTGTAATTTCTGTGTTTTATGGTGTATATTAAAGTTATATTCTATTCTATTCATTGTGTTTTAATGTGTTATATGTTACAAAACATCATAGAGGTTTTTACATACTTACGCAAAGCTTTAACTCACAACACACGAAACCAATTTCTTGCTATATTTTTCCAAACTTAGTATTTGCATCAATTTACTTCAGTCTAGCCTCCGTCAGAATCTGAAATACCTTCACTTGACTTTGTTGTGGCTCAACAAATCTGAACCGTTACGTGTAAATAATAAGGTTTAATATTGTGTGTTTAGCTCAGTGGAATACTCTGAGGAGGACACTTTGACATACCGTGTCGATAGACTGGCCTAAACGTTACATGTGATAAGTGCACAGAGTATTAATAGTTTAAAATTAAAACAGATTAAAACTTTTAATCAAATTGATTCAATCTCACTCATTCATCATTCAATAGCCGTCTTTTGAAATTTATAAATAAATTTTCCAATAGACTTCAGACAGTCCAATAGGCACAATACTAGTTAGGCTTAAAGCAAACGCTTGTATTATGAATAATTAGATAACGGTGATATCATTAGGTATTAGTTTTAGTAGGTACGCCAGCGTTACTTCCTGTCGATGTTGTCCAAGCTAGGTTGCCTGGAAGAGATTACTCCAAGTGATAAGGCCACCCTCTGTTCCAATCTTATGATCGTAATTTCCATATACTTGTATTCTTATGTAATTGACGTACAATAGAGTGTTTAGATTTGATTTGACCATCATGTCTTTGTATTTGCAAGTCAAAAGGCTAACTTATGAAGGTAATTTGAAACATTTGTCACTGCTACACCATCTGTGTGTACCTTATTTATGCTTGATAGGCTTATACTTAACTACATTTAATTACTTCACATCAAACGAGCATAATCTCGTTCTACCTGCACCACGTCAAATTATTTTAGTGTAAACAGGCGCAGAGCATTCTATCGTTGTTCTTAGTGCGTTTACAAAGATTCTATAGAATGCTCTAAGAATGCTCGCTCGGTTGATGTAAACAGCGCGCGAGCAGTTATTTAGAGCGTTCTCACGTGTTCGGACGAGCCCGCGCCCTTAAGCGGTATCTTCAAAGTGTTTGTACTCTAGCGAATCTATATTCTGTACATTACGAAAGAATGCTCTTGTTCTAGGTCTAGCTCGTTTGATATAAATCCACACTAAGAGCAATAAATAAATGAATTTGACTGCCCCGTTAGCTAAGTTGGTAATGGCTTTGCCTTCTAATCTAGGGTTGCGGGTTCGATTTCCGTATGACACAAATAAAAAGGAATTTAAAAAAAAATTAATTACTTGTGTTGAGTCTGGTCGTTTCGTCGTATATTAAGTACATATGTATTCACGAAAAAAAAGATATATGTGTATTATATCCGTTATCAAGTACCCATGATACAAGCGTAACCTTATAATGGAGCTAGATGGCGCTGTGTGATATGTCCTGAAATATTTATTTATTTATTTGACTTTGTTTGGGTGTGCTATGTCGCCGTGGCTAGGCCCCAGGAGTGTTTGGCCAGAGATTAATGACGCGGCCCACACTGCACTATGACGGTGGTTCTACAAAGAGGCTCTCACTTACCCAGTGTTACTCACTGAAAACACCCTGAAAATGGAAGGTGAAATGTTAAACTTTTTGAGTGTCTTGAGTTTGTTGGGAAGAAACGTGTTTTTTACTGAATAATAGCTAGTTTATACAACACTAGCGAAGCCACGCGGAGCAACCCGTGTTAGTCCAAGATTAAAAGGTCATGTGTTAATTCATAGTCTAATGTACCTCCGTACCAAATTTAATTGAAATCGGATTAGTGATTTGAGCATTGATAAACATACACACATACACATACACATAAACTTTCCATTTTTCTAATAGTAAGGGAATTACATATTTGTAAACTTTTGTTAATCATTCGAGAATTAAAATCAACAGCAGAATTACAAGGTTAAGGCTACAAACAAAGGTAATAAATATAAGTAATTCAGAAAAAATAAAAGTAAAAATACAACAAGCCACTAATGGACTGAAATGTATACGTTTGCTCGTTTTCGTTTCGTTTTAACATTACTTATCAGACTATCATGAACAAATAATTAAATGTTACACTAAAAGCAAAGCGTGTGCAAAATCAAGATATTAATTATCACGAATTTTTAACCTTTGGATTTTCCGATCGCGTCGTTAATATCGTCAAAATATTATGACTAATATTATTATCATATTAATATTATTATAATGACTTAAATTAAGTATGTTTATAAATCATTAGTTTGTCAGATTACATAGTTCAAATTCAAATTAAGAAATAATAATCATGTTTTGTTATTACATGTGTACTAATGTTGATAAAAACTTAAAAGCTAGCAACTTTTTATCAGCTACATTAAATTTTTAAGTGTTTCTCAGCTTAAATCGTATGAAAACGAGTTTAATTGAAGAACCAGCATCCAGTCTCAGACTGCTCCCTCCTTACCTTAAACTGTAGACAGCAGAGACGATATCATCTCGAGACACCTAACTAAAAGAATCTCAAAAAATGTTTATTAGGTTTCCTTAGAAAGACAACTTCCTAAGATGAAAAGTTCCGGTAACGACAATTTCTAAGAACGATAACTTTTAGAGTGACAACTTACGAAAACGATAACTTATACACAATACTTATGTACTTAAAACAGATAAGACCTAATAATATCCATCTTGTATCTAACTATCTATAGTCTGCCATCTTGTATCTAACTATGTATAAGTTATTTTAAAGGCATATAACTTTTTAGACTGTGTGTAGCATAAAATTATGTACCAAAATAACATTGTTGTACTGTACCAACATAATATTATTATCTATACAAAACCTTGAAAACTATAATAGGTATTCTGCGTGCACCGACCAGCCACTAATACCATCATGCGTCAAAGAACGACTGAACATTTAATATGCAAATGCATATTTTAAGTATATGGTATTAGGTATAAATAAGTTATTTTGATAATACAATGATAGGCTATTTTGATAATAGATTCATCAGTGTCGTATCACATGCCTTAATTTGGCAAATGCATATCGGAACTTCACCTCCACGGGTAGGAGTCTATAGATTCAACAGTCGATAGTTTATTCTAATTTATGGCCTCCAGTATTGCACTGCTTATTACTTCCGTTGCAGTTTCGGGGACCGGAAGTACATTTAATGGGGTTGTAAACCATGAGCGCCTTAGCATAATTGCTGGTGTTTCATTAAATTAGTTTACCCATCAATTATGTCTTTATGTTAATACCGTGGGTGTAAAATCTGTGATAAAGTGCATAGGGGTGGTTAATAGGTAAATCATATGTGGTTCCTAAACTAGGTTTAACAGGGTTTTCAAACTTACCGATATACTTGCAAACTGGAATTTTGAGTGATTAGTTGATTGATTTAATTTACATATTGTCGTGAAAATATTTAACACTGGTTTTTGCGTGATAAGCGTTTAAATAAACAGGCAAAAAAAGACACAGATAAACAGACAAAATGGTTGGAACGTGTTCTGCTATCAATACGAAGTGTCTCCAATTTTTTTTTTAATTTTCAATGTTCAATCTTTCGACCCTCTTCAGCTTAAGGCCACGATATTTCACCCGAATACGCTTTGCGCTTGTTAAAATGCCTACTGTTCTTTTTCGCATGCAACTCCACGCCGTATTAACATGACAGCAAGGGCGAGCATCGCGCGCATAGCTCCGGCCGACGAGTCTTGTCCACACGCAAACAATTTTGCACAATTTGAGCAGTTTTGCAGACGTTTTTGACGAAAAAAATTCATATAATATCAGCAATTCAGAATATTCTATTTATGGCTTTTTAGTCCTCTAAATAATAACATTATCTTTTAGATATAATTAAATTGGTTTAAATTTCTGTACTACTTTTGGAAAAAAAGGTGAGAAATATTTAAAAACAACTATTTAAAAAAAAATAAAACTATCGAGCAAAGTATATGTAATCATGTTTTGGCGTTTTTTGTTGTTTTAACACTAAATCAAAATTACATAAACTGAAAAAAATTTAGCTCTTTCTTATATACTTCTATTTTATTTGATTTTTATGAAATGTCGATTTCACATAGCACCCTACGTTAATTGTATAGATTGGTCCCAAAAACTAGACTCATTATGCCGTAGAAAATTTACATATCTACATATGTTCGCTATGTTTAATGCCATCCCAAATATGCACGGTCCAAGCTAAGTGGCAGTGTTATAGAATGTAAACTGCAATGTTGCATTATCAATGAGACGTTGTTCGTCATCAGGTCTAGACGACGCAGCTGCCGACCTCTAATGGACACTTTCTTTGACTGGCCTGTTAGCTTAGTTGGTAGTGGCTCTGCCTTCTAATCTAGAGGTCGCGAGTTCGATTCCCGCATGACACAAGTATTTATGTACTTTAAAAAATTATAATTACTTGTGTTGAGTCTGGTCGTTTCTATGTATAATAAGTATGTATTTACAAAAGAAAAGTATATAAGTATTATATCCGTTATCTAGTACCCACGACACAAGCGTTTGCTTAGTGTGGGGCTAGATGGCGCTGTGTGCAATGTCCCGGAATATTTATTATTTATTTATTTATTTCTAACAAATATATGATTAGGAAAACAGCCCGTGCCCAATATTTATGTTCTTATGAAAATGTAAACGTTACTTGGTATATCTATTATATCAACTCTATCATATCAATAAATTACATTGTAGTACATGTACGTATATGTTCATAGTAAATTCTATTCAGGATAATCTGAATTTAAAGTGAAAAAAAATAAGCAGAATTGCCATCCAGTGTGGTAATGCGGCCAGTATGCTGGGCACCCTGCCTTCTCGTAGTGGGCAGGAGCACTTAGTATCTTTAGGCTTTTCTAAAGATTTTCTAAGTGCCCCTTTTTTATGTTGTAGCTAGAAGTAGTATGTTTAGTTTTTCTTCTCTTGTTTTTATATTTTATTATTGAAAATAAATCATATCAAATCATTTATTGAATTATTGTGTTTTCAATCGCATGGCATACCTTATATTATACCTTATATTTACTATTACTTAACTACTTTTATACAAAAAATAATAGGTACCTAATATTTCGATCACAAATACTTAAATATTTCTCCGATTCGGCAATAATACACATACATAATAAATTGATTTAACGCTATTTTTAAGCAGTCGGTTAAAAAACGCTTTCAGCTATACCGGGCCACAGACTGAGTCAGATGGCTTAATAAAACGATTACAATGCAAGTTGCAATATCGTTTCCACCGGAACTTCATTTATACTCGTAGTTCAGTCAGTAGTTTTGAGAGTACTACCCATCTATCTAACTCGCTATTATTTTATAAATACTGAGTTCTTTATATCTGTTCAGTGGTCCATAAACAAACTAAGGTTAGTGTATGTCGTGACTATGATTAATGTTTAAGAAGCTTTGCTAGTTACAGATTTCTAAAATACTAAACAAAGTTACTAATAAGATAATGAATTGTCACCACTCCAAAATGTATTATGATCATCTCGATCTATTATAAAAATGTGTTATTCCATTTAAAAAAAACTTTAGTCCATACTTTTTAAGTGGCATTCCATCTTTGGCGCTTCCGTGGGTCGGATGACACGTTAATTTGTAGGTCCCAGCTGTTTTTCATAGTACGGCAGTCGTTAAGCCATGTCAGAGGCCCTTAGGGCGGCTTGATAAACTCTCGATACCAGAGTTGGCCACTCTCATTCGATAAGAAGAAGAAGAAGAAGCAGCTAGATAAAATTGAATAAAAATAAAATAAAATAAATAAATAAATGTCCCGGGACATTGCACACAGCGCCATCTAGCCCCACACTAAGCAAACGCTTGTGTCGTGGGTACTAGATAACGGAGATAATACTTATATACATTTTTTTGTAAATATATACTTATTATACATACAAACGACCAAACTCAACACAAGTAATTAATTCATTTTTAAAGTTCATAAATACTTGTGTCATGCGGGAATCGAACCCGCAACCCCCAGATTAGAAGGCAGTGCCACTAACAACTAAGCTAACGGGCCACTCACGTTCGTTCTAACACTACCAAACAGTTTTTGTACAAAGACTCTAGCAACACTAGTTCCCAATACCCGCCTGTTGGTCGTATCATAAATCTTGGCAACGCAGACGTACAGCGTGCATTCCCGCCTTAATATTTAATGAAAATTGTTGGTTTAGCTTAATTTCCAGTACGGGCTTAATCGTGGGGAGGCGGATTTTTAATGGAGAACATTTTTGAGGGTCTCATTTTGGCTGGCAAATGCTACGTGTTTGTGTCTATCTGGATTGTAAATTTTAGTTAAGAAAATAAGGTATTTATTTTATCTGGCTGTTTGGTTTGTCTCTGTATGTCTTAAGCAAAACTTTACTCGACAAAGTAACTCATGTGTTAATTTGATCACTGAAGCTGTTTTAAAACCACAAAACTTTGAAAATGTCATAGAGTTTTGTATTATGTAGTTATGTACATATTTTCTTTTCTCCACTCATTACCTGCCCATTTGTAAAATCTAAAAAAGTTTCCTATAAATATATATCATTACAGAAATCTCGGGATCAATGAACTTTAATTAACGTGCACCTTACCTCATCAGACTGTCTAATTTGCTAATAAATAACCTGTATCGATTCTGGAATTAAAAAGCGCCGTGAGACGGTTTTATTAAAAAATTCAAGCCACCGCGGTTCATCGTTGAAGATTCTATTTCACGCCGATGTTCATAAATTAATGAAAATATTGCTTTTTGTACATATATGTACATAGATTGATATGTTTGCCTGTATTTGGTTTGATCTCCAAAAGTTGTCAAAAATCGAAAATAATGTTAATGAATCTTTTAAGAATACCTATTATTTCTAATAATGCGAGTAACAATTAATCTCTCTTGTTTTTTTGTACGGAAATTTTATAAGACAGTTTGTTTCTGTTATCTATGATGCTAAACTTCAAAGAATGTGTCTATACGTTATCTCTCTTAACGACTTACTTTATAAATGTTTATCTATATGTTACGGCTAGTACCCGAAGTGCGGCTACACCTTGTTTTAGCCGGTTAGAACTAGTTGTAGCCACTTAGTCTTGGTTAAACCCCGAATCGAGACATGTTTGAAAGAAGTTGGCTCCTCCTAACAAACCTAATCTACCTTCTGTCACTGACAAGTGACTTCGAGTCCAACACTTGCACTACAACAGGACTTGAGACCTAGTTTTACCCGAAAACAGTCGGCTCGTACTAGGTTTAACCAAGACTAAGTGGCTACACCTAGTTCTAACCGGCTAAAACTAGGTGTAGCCGCACTTCGGGTATTAGCCGTAACATATATAAAAATACCGATACAATGATATGCCTATACATACATATAAGCGTGATTAGGAGAAAATCAGCTATGATCATTGATAGTATTTTTTGTATAGCATCTACCAGTTGTATGTACATAATATATATGAACAAATAAAAAATAAATAAATAAATAATCGTTTATTATGCTAAATATACAATGTATGTAACTAAAAAATACAATTTATCTTAGACTTACTTTAGGTAGTACATCTTTGGATGACTGCGCAACACACTAAGTCTGTGGAGACCTGTGTTGTGCTGCGACAGGAATCTTTGAGACATTCTATCACGTAAAGACACTTAAAATTCACAAAAGTAACACTGTAATGTGATATATATGATTTTAAAACTTTGTTTTGGAGAATAATTACATACCAAAGATAATAGCGTAAAACATTTTTTTTTACTGGCACCATACGAGTACTTAGCCTTAGCTTATTGTAACTACACATTTGTGTTACCAGATGCTTGTTGAAATGTGTGAACAATATCGTCAACAATATCTAGCAATAATTGAGCTCTCGACGTCAATGTTTAATCCGGCCGAGCGAGCGGGCCGTTTATCAATCGGACGAAAAAACAACATATTTCAATATCCTCTGATTAATATCCGCTGCCAGTACGCCGGTCGAGGCAAACATGAAATTTATGTACTGCGACCGACGAGGCGCTGTCGTTTTGCTTTTACTGGCCATGTAGTACAGACGTTTAGATCTTTCATACAAATCTAGGAAAAGTCTGATACTTTTTGAGAGTAATAAAATAAGTTACTATAGTTTTCAAAGTGTAAAATTCTAATAATATTTCATTGGCTGAAGTGTCTACGCTTTGTGCTTGTAACAACTTTTATGTTATTTACATTATAGGTGCGGATCAATACGAGTATCATTTGGTTTTAATCATGGCATTATAAATTTGAAAATAAGTTCTGGAATTATTTTCAATGACATAATAATCCTTTATATGAAAATATTGTAAGGTTCGATTTATTAAAATTAAATGTTTCGGATCAAAATTATATAGAATGTGGCCATAAAAATGTGGTACTTTAAAATCCAGCTAATGCAAGTTATTGACTTTTGACTTAATATTTTTTTTTTGATTGAGTACAGTGATCGTGCAAATATTTGTGCCCGTGTTATCAACAACGTGCTACCCCTCACTATAAGCAATCCCATACCTGTTCTCAATCCCGTTCCCGTGGAATACAGACTCCATTTTAAGGATTGTGTGTATTGTGTAGAATTTTGTTTTTATAAACCTGCTATGTAGTATTTTGTTGTATGTAGTCCCAGTACTATCAACACAATCAGCTTTTAAAATTACGAATGTTTGGCGCGACGATTGGCTGCCGCGTCGCGCCCATCTGTTGCGGCGCGATTAACATTCACATTAGACGCTTTTTTGCCGCCAGAGGGCTTCGTACTCAGTTTTATGGCACCAATCGGTACTGAAAGGAATGAGTTGATTGGAAGTCATGCTGTGATTGGAAGAGTGTTTTTTTTTTACACTTGACAAGTATTTCACCAGCAGGTTGCCTGTAGGTACAGTACAAACTGTAGAGCTTAACTGATGACACATTTTTTTAAAGATGATCATAGGTTGTCTGTATTATAGGTATAAAGTGAACTGCAGTTTGGCAACTGAAAAACTTTTTTATGACGATGTATAAATAAAAATACATAAAACGTAAACGAATCTTAGCTCGAGTTAACTCTTACCAGACTACAATCTGCATAATCGACATATTTGTAGAATGTTCTGTTGTTTTTGCAACAGTACGTTACATATGCAAATTAAGTTCATACATTGTGCACAATATCTTTTTCCAATACAAAGTCCAATTCCCCTTTCTATAAACGCAATTCTGAAAATTTAATTGAAACTCGTTCCCATAAAATTCGTAATATTTTAAAGTTAATTTATCCTCCTTTCTGTGTGCTTTGTCATCGTTTGCGAATGGCAACATCGCATCATTATAGACGACTTGTTAATTCGTGGTAGTAAAACGACTCCTATAATGTTAAGGTCGGGTTCACTACATCAAATTAAACGTTTGATCAGCCATTTTTAGAGATTCACTACAAAAAAACCGTGTATTTCAAAATTACCTACATCAACAATTTAAAAAAAAATACAGATTTAACGTCTTTGACTTGATTGATTGACTATCTGTTTCGCCCGTCATAGGTGTTGCTAATTGGTTTACGCAGAATAACTTTTGGTGAAAAAAAAAACAGTACACAATACATAATAGAACAGAAAAAAATGTAAATTATCTGAGTCTAATTATGTCACAACCGGTGGCCTTATCGTTTAAAGGTTGTAGGTAGTTAGCCATTTCCGAGCTTTATAGTCTGTGGTGAGTAGCATTCGAGTAGGCAAGGGGCGCGACATTGTATCTCATTTGCTAATGATTTATTTTGCGATGCCGATTCTCATTTTCCCCCTTTTTCAAACATTATCTGGTGTATTTTGTTGAAGGTGCTTTACAGGTAATGGGAAATCGAAATAAATTCAATGATTTGAGTTACAGTGGTACATTATATGCGACATGTTTTTTACTTAAATGCATATCTTATCTTGGCTGAAAGAGATTGCTTATAGCGATAAGGCCACTGCTTGTGGAACTTATGTAATAATATTGTTGATGGCTTAGATTCGGTTATACTAATCAAGTATTTGTCGAAAAGTTAAAAACAGTTAATTATAAACTTATGAAAATACATTATATTAATGTAAAGGTCAAGTTTGTAATAACTAATTACAAAAGACTTGATTATCGGGTCAGACTTTACAAAAAGTCCATAATTTAAAAATCCAAGTCTAAAACAATCTCCAACTCGGCTCATAAAGATTGAACCCTACAGCTGAACTTTTATTAAAATAACAACATAAGTCGTTAATTTGTTTGTAAAACTGCGCTGAAGGAAACGACAAAAGATACCAGAGACTTCTATCTATCTATCTTCACCCACACTAAGCGGAACCACCAACCATTTCTTACAAGGAATATATCTTATAAATGTCAAATCCTGATCGAAACAATTACAATACATATTAATGTTCAGATTTATTCGTAACACGCGTCTATGGCAAAGTACCAATCAAAATTTAGACCGACCTCTCGTTATCCAGGACGATGACGTATGAAAACAAGTTTGATCCGCTATCATTGGTGGATTTCCAATTATCAGCCAATGACAACGTGTGGAAATTGATTTGATTGGAGAATATAATTTATCATTGTTCTAGAAACCGGAGGTTGGCGTAATGTGACTGAGAAGTCAGTAAAGATTTATTTAACACTAGTGGGTGCTCGCAGCTTCGCTCGCATTAAAAAGTAAAACGTGAATCCCCTATTTCACCCTCTTAAAAGTGGCATTTCCAAAAATCCTTTCTTAGCGGATGCCTACGTCATAACATCTACCTTCTTTCCAAATTTCAGCCCGATCCGTCCAGTGGTTTGGGCTGTGCGTTGATAGATCACTATATCAGTCAGTCAGTCAATCAGTCAGTCAGTCACCTTTGAGTTTTATATAAGTATTTAGATATGTGTGTCGGAATATCTCATCCTGAGTTGCCTGTATAAAGATGTCGGTTGCTGTGCTATTATTTATTCAAGGGTGTCGGCACCGCGGCGCGAGCAGTGTCGCGGTGCCGTTATATTATTCACAATGTTGGAGACATGCGTCTTTGGGACAACCCTAATTTAGACAAGACTTTCTATTCTAGCCATGAGGCAATGAACTTTGATGTAGTTGATAATGTGAGTTTTCTGGCTAAGTTTATATTATTCGCACCTTATCTTATCTACCTTATCTTTATCTTATCTTATCATATTTTAGGTATAAGTAATTATTTACAGTATTTTTAGAAGAAGATTACATCTATACATACCACATAGACAAATAAGAATAAAATATAAAAACATGGCAAGAAAAACTAAACAAACTACTTTTAACTACTACAAAAAAGGGGCACTTAGAAAATCTTTAGAAAAGCCTAAAGATAATCTAAAAAGATAAATAAGTATTTTATTCTAATTTATTGCTAGTATATAAATCGCACTTTAATATATTTTAGTCAATTTTCTATTTTGTAGTTTTTATGTCTTTTGGTGTACATTAAAAATATTCTAATCATTTAAAAAGAACCTATTTTAAATGCAGTAGGTAACAACTTTTCTACTAGCAATAATGAATAAAACATAATGAAAACATCTCGTAAACAGGATTCGATCTCAAAGATCGAATACAGCGAAAAGCTTTTCAAAGAAACAGCTAATTGAGGTTCTTGAATCTAATAGGTTTCCTGTTATAGAAAATCCACTTTCCGGCGCCGATGGCTAGCAAATGAAATTAATGCATTTCTCCGGAGATATAAAATGTCATTAGTTTCGCTCGATGAGCTTCGACCCGCTTCCGAGCACGTACTTTATTTGTTGTCGATGCACGATATCGAAAGGCTAGCTTAAGGTATTGTTTTGTGTAATTATGGTTATGTGTGGCGATTCTAATATACACTATTTACTTTTATACACTAATTGAATGTATGTACGAGCAAATACAATTTTATAAATCTACATCAAAACTGAAAAACTGACTTAACTTTCTTACTTTTAAGACATAGGAGCAATGAACATTTTGTCTCAAAAGTTAAATTTTGACAACAAATTGTCCGATGACCAATATAGCAATATTGCAATATTTGAGCGTGCAATTATATTCCATAACTAGCTGTGCCAGCGACTTCGTCCGCATAGAATAGTTATTACCATAAAAACAGTTTTAGTGAACTAATCTTAAAAGGTAGACATATACTATTGCAGACATTTTGTTAGATCATTTCAAGAAGAATAATTCTTTCATACATATTATTTTAATATCTTGAACCGTTATCGCAGCACACGCAAGGGAAGCCCTCAAAGATGAATAATTTTCCCCGTTATTTTCACATTTTCCATTGTTTCTTCGCTCATATTAGTTGCAGCGTGATGTTATATAGCCTAAAGCCTTCCTCGACAAATGGTCTATCCAACACAAAAATATTTTTTTAATTCGCACCAGTTGTTCCTGAGATTAGCGCGTTCAAACAAACAAACAATCAAACTCTTCAGCTTTATAATATTAGTATAGATGTCTTAACATCGTTAACTTTACCTTTTAGAAATGAGTGTTTTTTAAATAATCAAACTTTTAACATTACGCTTCTAACAAGCTACGCGACAAAAATATAATTTAGAAAATAAATATGTTTAAATATGATAAACTCAACGAACAAGATTAAATAAAGCAAACCTTAGCCTTCGTAGTAAGGACAGCGAGATTATGAAACTCTCTACCTGGAGCCCTTTTTCCAGAAAATTATAACCCAGGGGTCTTCAAATCCAAAGTAAATAGGTTTCTTCTAGGCAAACGTGCAACATCTTAGACTACAGTGGTGCTTAACATCAGGCAGGCTGTAGTCAAACGTTGGCCTATTCCGTGTAAAAAAAATAAAATTAAAGCCTTTATAGAAAAACATATCTGAGTAAGTTAAAAACAAAACCACGTTCCGGGTGTTTTTTTCTCCATTACAGACACTAGAAAGTAATGACGGTCAGGCCAGACTAGGCAATACCAAGGCTCGGCGAGCACAACAACCAAACATTAAGTACATGAATTACTTCGCAGTTTGCCTGAATTACACTTACAGCCGACCGTTACAGGATAGAATAATGAGAAGCCTACAATTTATTAGCCAATAGATTAAATAACTTCAGTTTAAATTGTGAAAATCCATCTCTAAAACCAAGAAAGAAAACATTTATTGTTGCAGATTTAACAGAGAAACAAACACAAGTACATAATAAAAAAACTAACAAAGTCTGTCACAACACAGCCCCAATTCAGCATAATGCTGGTTGTGTAGAAGCAATCAGCGCTGGTCTTCCGTTGGGCTAGCTGTGACATCACGCACTACAAGAAGGCATTTAAATTGCATGAAACATTTTAACTGTTTTTTATTGAATACAATAAATTAATTAACCCATTTCCATGGTGCATGTAAAATAATTTCTCTTTGAGTGATATTTATTACCAGTTAATGCCTCTCAATACAGTCAATGCAGTCAAAGAGAAAGCGTAAAAAATACTTTTCGCTTTGATTTTACATTGTGTTTGTTACATTTAATTATTAAAAATAAATATTTCAATTGTGTTTTGGGTAAGTGTTGATAAAAATGATCTTAAAGCTGTTGTGAATTATTCGAACCAGTTTCCAACAGACTACGGTTCTAAGACGATCAAAGCAAGTAGCCAGTATCCGCTATTATTGTACGAGTAAGGCTGGGCGTCCTCTTATTTTATCTAAATCCTATTTTGTGTCCCGAGCATAAATCGCGCTAAAGCGTGTGCGTTGCGTGAACATTTTCTTATTTCCGAGCATACGTGCCAAGAACTGTAAGCATGGGTCTTGCCCTTTGTCATATGAAAATATGCTCGTTACGACCCGTTATATTAGGGAGACGTAATTACTGTCGTGCGTCTTCTATGACTCTATTGGAAGTAAGGATGGGAAAAATAGCACAAGTACTTCTTAGCTATGTCCTCAATTTTGTGAAGTCAGCTAGCGATATACCTGATTTTGCAAAATACTGGAAAGGTTGCACGAATATGAGTGACTAATAAGCGTGGAACTTCTCATTGTTTTATAAATAAATCTCCAGGGTCAGATTATATTATGAAGAAAAAATAATAGAATCCTATATTATGTATATATCAGTTTTTAATATATGTAGTTTCTAAGAAAAATAAAGACATATAAAAAGCTTTGTATGCAACTTTGGGTACTGAAATTACTATAAAATATACATACTCGTTACTTACCTGTAAAATATTAAGACATTAAATTTACGCTACTCTAAGATGTTCTAAACTAGCAGCCAAATGCACTAACGACTTTGTAACTCCGAAATTTAGACAAATTTTAGATTTACAACTATATAAAGCTGTAAATTTCGTAGAGCAGACATACTTCAGCTCGACATTAAATGAAAATAAAGGATAAAAGCTTCGCTCTCTTAACTCTTGGACAAAAAACGAGGGGGTTTTGAAAAACGTGTTTCGTTTGTAGAACATGCTTGGTAGATTGTGAAATTGGACCACTGCCATAGCACCAGAAGTGGGCATAAATCGAGCAGCGCACGGAACCAGGGATCGCCTGGAAGAAAAAAGTGCCTTGTACTGACTCATAATTGGAAGAGAAGAGCTCGATAAATTTTTCTGCAGTTCTAAAAGTTATCTGATATGAAATATTAATCTATCTCGTCCGAGATAAAGGTGATTCCAAATTGAAATGCTTTTTAATATTGTTATCCTTTATAACGATATTTGAAATAAGGTACTTCATTAAATGCCTTCAAAGTATAAGTATCAGCTCATCAAAAATAAAGATAAACTAATTTCACGTAGAACATAGAAAGAAAAACCAAGAAAGCGTCAACAGTTTTATATTTTTAGTGCGCAAACGCTTCAATTGGTTATTTTTTGTACTAAACTATATTTTCAACTTCGACAAACATTTCCAAAAAACGCTGCTCACTAAGCAGTACTCAGACATAGCTCTGCCTAAAATAGTCCGAATCCACAAATCACAGATACCAGACGAGACAACAGCAGATTACAGTCTAGCCTATATTGTTTCTGTAAGCTTCCGCCAGTGTTTAGGGCGGGCCTTACGATTCGAGGCAATTTTTCTAATCCATTAGGCCGTCTGATGTTCAACTTTATGCGGCTCCTACCACCGAATGTCTCATTCGAGAAACATCGCTCAAATTATTTTCAGTGGGGTTTTTACGATTGCCGTATCTTTTTATACGCGCATCATGTGTAGATATGTGCACATAATGTTTAGGTGCGCTGCGGACGAGCGAAGTGTTCATAAATCGAATTCGTGCTTCCAGTTGCATGATATGTGTTGCTTTGATATGTGGGCTTTTGAAGATGTAATAGAGTCACGACTGTTATGGTGCTCTTAAGGCAACTTTTTGTAAGGATGACTTGAGGAAGAATGGAAATTCCAAACATCAACGTAACTTTTTTAAATGGCTTTTATTATAATAGTTCTAAACAAGGCTAAATGTATTATTTAACTAATCGCCTGCATCATTCTTGTATCAACTATCAACAATCTATCTAAATACTAATCAAGGATAAAAATAATGCAATTAGACAAAAATAATAGTCATAGCTTGCTAGGAAATCATTGCATTTTCTATTGAAGCGGATATCAAATCACATGTTATGTATGATCTAGGATTTATCTGTATACGAAGAAACATATAATAATACACCTCTTACAAAAGCCTGGCTTGTTACTATACGAATAGAATAGAAATATAATTACAGACTATATCTACACATTCTTAGATATCCTTCTACAATTTACCCGAAAACCAGTCCCTGTAACGTTATTAATACAATCGAGAACATTGAGTAAGTTAGCAAATTACGGCGGTCGCTGCGTCTTCGGGAAGCGCCGTCGAGTCTGGTTCCTAGCATTGAACTAGTCTCTACTTACTGGGGACAAAGTAGCAGAGTCATGAGGTTTGGTAATTTAGGAATTTTGGTGTTCTATTTACATATACAGAAATTTTTATTTTGAGAAAAAATTGTTAAGTAAAAGATTGAAAGGTGTTTACAAGAACGTACCTTATGTTAGTTTCCAATTTTTTTATGTCAATTGTGCCAATGACAAAGTGTATTTATAACAAAAATTTTATCAAAATTTTAGTTGGCCGCTCGCGCGGCGGCTCGCAGTTTGCGTGCTGCCGCGGTCCCAAAACATACGTTCTGAAGATGAATGTCATAACATCCGAAACGCGTAAACAACTTACGCGATTTACACGTGAGTGAAAACCGTTTCGTATATTGATAAAATGTCTCTCAAAAGTTTTAATATTAAAATTTTAGTGTCAAAAGGCTAAAAAAATTTTAGTGTAATCAATTTTTTTAATATAAGTTTACATAAGTTTCCGTATAATTCCATTCTGTTGTTTACCCTTACTTGTACTTGCATTTGATAGGTACACAATGAAACAATAATATTTTATCACGAAAAGGGTAGTACCTATAAGATTTACTCAAAATATATATTTCAAAATCTGTAACACATCTAAAGTAAGTAATGATTTCTTTTATTGTTTAGTAGGTACCTACCTAATAAAATCGACTGAAAAAATTGCCTGTCATTTGTAGTTTATTCAAATTCAAATTCAAATTTTTTATTTATATAACTTATGAACTATTACATGTTCACTGCACTCCACACTAGGATAACCTGTGTTGTGAAGTGCAGGCTCTTCCTTAAGATAAATGAAAGGATACAATCCAAACTTACATACTAGTCAATAAAATATATAGGATTAGCTGACGCCTGGTAACAGATGAAATGAACTTGCAATCGTGCGGAACAAACACGCCGCGCTCTGCACTAGGTGGAACCTGTGTCGCAGGACACGGTCGTGCTGATCCACACGTGCTATATCCAAGGTGAAAGGAAAGCAATGAGGTTACCAGGCATCACCCAATAGTGGCTACTTATGTACATTATGTATGAAATATTTAACAAATTGTATGAATTGAGTCGTTGAGTAATGAGTCATCATACAACTATTATTGTTGTTTTTATTTATTACTCAGAAATAAACTGCAAATGACAGGCTATTTTTTCAGTCGATTTTATTAGGTAGGTACCTACTAAATGTTAGTCGACTAATTTCGGCTGTAAGTAAGGCAAATGATATTCAACACAAATTAATCTATCTCCCATTACTCATCAAGACTAGACACATATCACTAACTGCGTAGGCAAAATTAGACGCTGGATATCTGCGTGGGCTGCCCAATCCGGGAAGAAACCATAATAAATAAATAAATAAATATCAGGACATATCACACAGCGCCATCTAGCCCCATACTAAGCTTACGCTTGTATCATGGGTACTAGATAACGGATATAGTACATTATATACTTTTCTTTTGTAAATACATACTTATTACACATAGAAACGACCAGACTTAACACAAGTAATTACAAATTTTTAAAATTCATAATTACTTGTGTTATGCGGGAATTGAACCCGCACCCCTAGATTAGAAGGCAGAGCCACTACCAACTAAGCTAACGGAGCAGTCATAATGTCCACGTTGAGTGAAAATATTTGCTTTGTGTGGGTGTGTTGCCGTTGCGTCGCGTCTCAAGTCCCCTAGCATCCGGACTATATCTGCTATAAAGACGTAGGTCAAAGAATATAGCAGGCTATATTGTATGTTGTGTCTGGTAAAGGAGAACTTCTGTTTGCTGATTGATTGAACTTACTAGCTGTGCCTATGCCGTCATTTATGATGGTCGTTGTGCCAATGGTGTCATTAACTTTGCTTTGAAATGTTCTATCTACAGTTAGAAAGAGAAAAAAGTTTAAGTTAAAGTTATCGAAAGTTATTTACGGAAGATTTTACGAAAATGTTTAAGACATAATATGAGTAAAAAGTGTAAATACTTTTCTTATGTTCTAAAAAATCACTTTCAAATGAAAATGAATGATCATATCCTGATAAAAGTATATAGGTACCTAATAAAAATTTTAGATACAGGTAAGTAATATTTTTTTACTCGTGTCTCTCTTTGCACAAATAGACTTACGTATTTGCAAATGAATGATAATAAAGTTCAATTTATTGTGATAGACTTAGAATTAGCACAAGCACATTCTTTTCTCCCCATCGTAGCACAGAACATTCTCCACCGCTCCCTACACTATAACAAAGTCTAGTCTTGCTGCGCTCGGATGACGTCACAGCCATATTTTACACACTTAAAGCTGTTTGTCGTGTCATACCATTATACAGCATGTAAGTCGCGGACTTATTGCCAGCGCCGACGAATAACTCTGCTTAAATTGTTTTTGGAGTATGAGCCGCTTTATTGCATTACATTGAAACGCTCTCATTGCAGAGTGAGTAACACTAGCTGGTTCACGCGGATATTGCTGTGCGATTTTTTTTAAGCTGAAATGGATTTGCACTAATCCACAGTTTGACTGGTGATAAGCAGCTGCTGTGACCTAAGATGGAACGAGTGCTGTACACTGAGTATAAAAAACTCTGTAAGTTGTTATTTAACTCGTTTTTAAAACTATAAAAAAACAAATATCTATGGAATTGTTTTATTTTTGAAAATAAGGGGTCCATTTCATTCAAGTTGTCTCAAAAATCAAAAGACAGCCAATTAAAACGAAATGAATTATTTAGAAGGTATTTACGTAGCGAGAACATACAAACAGACACTCTAAAATTTATTTTCCGAGATATACGAGAAGACTCAAGTTAGCCTATAAATTCGCCAATAGGTCTAAAATTTTATCTTTATGGCCATCGTTTACGCAGCTATTCTAGGAAAACAAATAAGCAACTCTTGAAAAAGAAATAAAATTTATTATGTATACTTTTGGCTGGTGTCTATAAATTTTATAAAATAAAATTATAATTTTCATCAATAGTCTAGGCTTTTTCTATATTACTTTCACGAACATCTTTAATCTTATTTACACTGATAATATGAGAACTATATAGTTAAACAATTTGAAATATATGAATGCACATTTTATGCCTTTCTTAAACCAAATCACGTACAAACGAAATTAAATACTTGAAAAGTAGAAATTTAATATAAAAAACCCATTGCAAAGCAATTGAAAACGTGAGATGTAATACTTGTAAACTTGCTTTATTCATGCTGTTTTGTATTCGGAACGAGCCTAGCAAACTTATGAATCCAAGCGATAAACAACTACAATTTGCATGTTTTTGCACATTAGCCCTTATTTCAGTTTTATTATCCATCCACTTGGCTTAAAATTGTTTTGTATAGTACATGTAATAACATTTCAAATTTTTCTTCAAAGCGAACGTACTTTAAATTAAAATCTCTTTAGAAAACTCCGCCATTTCAGCACCACTGTAGTACCACATTGTGGAAGATAAAAACAAAAACACGCATTAGCTCAGCTGTTAACATAGAGAATAAGCTGCAGCGTACGTTTTTAAAATTCAACCCGAAAACTTTGCACCGCAACAAAACACGATGGCAAAACAAAAGTGATTCCAACATCCATACGGGCACATTACTCGGCACATCCACGGCTAAGTAACATTTACTCAAGCCACCCCAAACTCGTTCAAGACGAATTTTACTGCTGCTTCATTTTATGTTATGAACACACAAACGTGTTCGCCGCTGTCTTATTTACGAATAATAAAAACAAGGAAAAGCAATGAATCTCTGGCCACTTCATCTCGGGCTTTTAATATTTTACGTGACCCCTAAAATTTTGGGTCGGGCGCACTTTTCATTAAGTCCTGATTACCCGCGGAGAGTTCCGTAGACGTCATGTCGGAAGATGCGCTGTTTTCGGGGAAGTGCAAAAGTTTTATGATATTATGATTACTTGCATGAGACGGGAGGAGGCGACGTGACGGAGTGAAGGACTGAGTTGACACCCGAGAGACTGCCGCTTGCTACTAGTACCAGAACCTAGTATTATTGTATGTTTGGGGCTATTATACTACGACGGTATTACCTACTTGATATTACACTATGAGTTGATAAAATTAATGAGATATAACATTTTAAAATGTCTATTTCAAAACTTAGTCAGTAGCTATAATTAAATGCAATAACGTACCGGATCTGTTTACATCGAGTAATCTGATCCTAAAGAATGATAACACTTTCAGATTTATTTCAAACTAGCTGTGCTAGCGACTTCGTCCGCATGGAATAGTTATTACCATAAAACGGTTCTAGTGAGTAAACCTTAAAAAATAGACATATACTATTGCACACATTTTGTTAGATCATTTCAAGAAGAATAATTCTTTTATACATATTATTTTGATATCTTGAACCGTTATCGCAGCACACGCAAGGGAAGCCCTCAAAGATGAATAATTTTCCCCGTTATTTTCACATTTTCCATTGTTTCTTCGCTCATATTAGTTGCACCGTGATGTTATATAGCCTAAAGCCTTCCTCGATAAATGGTCTATTCAACACAAAAATATTTTTTCAAATCGCACCAGTGGTTCCTGAGATTAGTATGATTAGTATTTCAAATCGCACCAGTGGTTCCTGATGTAGAAACCAAGTTCACTCCTTAAATAAATTAGAAATGCAGGTGACTGGGTAAAACACTTTAAATTCTGTTTCGTAAAAACGCAATTAGAACATCAAACGACGAGAATAATCTCGTTTAGGCTTATTGGGGTGAAACTCTTTTGTATCAAAATAACAGGTTTTAAATTCCCCAATTAAAAATTCAATTCATCTCTTGTAAATTACACCAAATAATGATTTGAAAATAATGATTGAGAATAAAATAAATAAATATAGTACCTATTTAGCACATACTTTTAAAACTAAAATAAATTAATTATAACTGGGTATTTGTTTAGTACGGCAGCCTGTCTGAATGTCTCAACACCAGAGTTGACCACTCTCATTCGAGAAGAAGAAGATCACTAAAATGTGTTTATCTATAAGCACAAACATCCTTGTCACTTGAAGTGAACGTGTGGTGAACAATGACTATTCTGTGCAACAAAAACTAAAAACTCGATTTTTTTTATTACACTTGAACAAATACTAACAACGTAGAATTTATAACAATAAAAATGTACATAGGCCCGTATAAGTGTAGTTACAAGAGTTGCGGGCGCAGTTGAGTCCAAACGGGCCGCTTTCTGCGCCTCGGCTCCAAACAAGCTTATAACCAATATCAATTGACATTAAACAGTAATAGACTGGCTTAGCACACTATTTAAAAGCGTATATAGTACTCTTGAATTTAAATAAACTAAGAATTTGTATCATACTCAATACTTATGCTTAATTCGGTGCCCATATTCCGACAGTATGAATATAAGTAAGATCTTAGGAACATGGCCAACTATGGTGTCGAATCAAACCGCCTCTGAAGTGACTCCAACGACTTTTTACTATGAATAACTGCCGAAACTTGCATGTTTTAGTTTTCCATCCAATGGACACACATATACAAAAAAAATCTATGAATATTTTTTTATAAAAATAAAATCAACTCAATGCTTTTTTTACATTTTCTTAAAATCGAAAATAACTTACGTTTAACTAGCTATAGGCTAACTATACCTATAGCTAGCTCATAGTAACAATCTATGAAGAAGGCCTGTTACAACAAACTGTACTATGTCCGCGTCCCAAACAACCTATAACCCCTGCAATACCATTCAGCTGTCTCCAATAGCTCCACTTCCTTCTAATATGGCCGCCGATCTAAATTCATATGAGCGGGAAAACATTCGTGTCCGATAGGCAACGAGCCCGGTAGCAGCTCACCTGGGGTAAATAAAGTTATTAAATGATCGATATAACTAAAAATATAAAGGTTTCTAAATTCAAGTTTTTTTTTAATTTCCATGTCAATCCATAAAAGGACGGTGTAATGATATGTATATTATTTTATTCGGCCATTGAGTCATAGTTTAAAACAATGCAAGAGATTACAAAGAGATTCCATGCAAATCCCTGGGAAGAAACCGGTTTACTCTGGGATTGAAGAATCCAGAGTAATTAAGTTTCTCATAGGCAAGCGTAACATCTTATACTACAGCGGTGCATACCATCAGGCGGGCTGTTGTTAAAAGTAAGGCATTGTGTGTTGAAAAAAAAACATACATGAGGTGATATTTTTGCGTAAATCTGCGTAAGTGCGTAATAAGTGACATATAGCTATAGTCTCATCCCAAGTATTAGAACAAAGATTCCATTCCTCGCAGTTATATCTCAGTATGCAAGTAACAGGCAGAATCGACTCATTGTTATCAAATGACGTCATATTTAGTAGTGAATCATTACGAGGCTCCCATACTAGAATACGCTCCTCCAAAAACGTCGTCGACCGCCCGCCACCGTTCGTCGGAGACACAATTGCACATGTTTGCATTTTTATCTACTTGTTGTCGTGGGGTGAATATGAATGCACTCTTTCTCTTTGTTTGGACTATGCAAAGGTAAATATTAATATTGCATCGGAATTGTCTTCGACCGACAATATTTTCGTGTTTTGACGTCGGATACAAAGGATAAGAGGATGCAGGAGTATTGCGGGTTTTCGATTTTAAATGCGGTTTCAGGTATTGTGGTGGATTGTTTCTCGATAATCGTGAATTGTGTGATATTTGTTTTTATTGGTACACAGTTCTACTAAACAAATGTTCTAAGGTAGATTTCGTACTTACGTACTTTTATAAATTCTGTACGTTTATAAAATAACATATAATCTACTTTACGTATGTAGATATGTCAATTTGTCTATTGAAAACCTAAGTTTTAATATAATATAAAAAGGCGTTAACTTTTCCACCTGAGCCAAAGTATAATTGCGACCGTAAATTCAAATCCACAACAGATTGTCGTCTAAGCAAATTAGTTAACGTTTTGGGGGAACAGAGACCGTTATAAAATGAAATTTTCCTAACATAAAGTGGCTGAGACGCTACGACACTGGATCTAAGCAAGCACGTACAAAATTATGCTGCAGTAACACAATTTCAAGAGCTCCTTTAGCTCATTCGGCACGTGTGTAGTATGAGAAGGTAGGTTATTTTCAAAGTTAAGCAACAGTCGACGAGGTCAGGTCTTAGATGGCTAAATAATTAGTAGAATTTCTTTTTAGACGCTTCCGTGGGTAGGATAACATGTATAACATGTTAAATGTATGACATACGTACCTAAGCGTTTGTGAAGAAATACAGATACCTCTGGGGTAGATCAACATAAGATCTACATACATACAAAAAATACTGTCATATCAGCTAGTAAATCTGTCCGTCTCGTTTGAGACCCAGTTCCTATCCAGTACAGGCACGCTCCACCTTGAGTCACAGTGTTTGCTAGTGCGGGTATTGCTTCTGGTGATCTGGTGGCCAAATGTTCGAATGTATCATCATCATCATCATCGGGTGCCATCTTCATATTGAAGTTTAGAGGTCAGTTGGCAAAACTTCTTGCGATCCCGTGCTGCTTCTTTTAGATGCGGGTAGCTTAGCTTCGACTATGTCGACTGTATAATATAAAAAATATATTACTTAAATACCATTTTTACGGTAAGTCTTCCAATGACTGAAACTATCACCTGATACTCAATTTTAGGAATATATCATATGGATAATTTCACAAGAGGTGTGGGTATTAACAGAGTTATTCTACTGCCTATAATCTGTACGTGACTTCAGTTCGCCCTCATGTTTCTAAATAAATTATGAATATTTACCGTCACGTTACGCTTTACTTAGACGTAATTATTTTAATCTCACTCTCGGATGGCAATTTCGTGAAATTGATGCCAAAGGAGAGGCCTTTATTGGCCCTTGTTAGCTTGCTCAGAGTTTTGATGGTTCTTCTAAACTGCACGGTTTGGTTAGATGTGGAATAAAATAGGTAAATACTAAGAATTTTCAGTCTAAATAGATAACAGAAAAAATCTTCTCTATTTTATAAAGACTTATAAACTAGTAATATTACACGAATTTAATTTCATCAACCCACAGTTTATAGAACTACGATCAGATTAATTCTCACTTAAATACTGCCATCATTAAGTATTCCCAAGTCAAATTATTATACTTAGGACTTAAACAAATGCATGTAGACGTTAATCTCTATCATTAAAACAACAAGGTTTCTTCTTTAGGCTATTATTTTTAAAATCAGAAAAGAAAGATGTGAGTGGAAAGGGGATGGCAATTTTAAAGATCCCAGGTGCTCCACTGGCTTGTGGCTTAAGAACAATGCAAGCTTCTAATTAAGAAAGAGAGAGCGCATATGAGCAGGGATTACTTTATGTTGTTTAGTGATATTTATCGTTAGGGATTTATTGCTCTTGTGAGACTAATGTTACGAGTTTATGTGCAAGTCAGATAAACAGTTTCATATAAACTTTATCTCAAGCTTGTGGATGCTCGCGGCTTCGCTCGCATTAAGAAGTAAAACTTGCATCCCCCATTTCACCCCTTGAAAAGCGGCTTTTCCAAAAAATCCTTTCATAGCGTATGCCTACGTCATAATATCTACCTGCATGCCAAATTTCAGCCCGATCCGTCCAGTGGTTTGGGCTGTGCGTTGATAGATCACTATATCAGTCAGTCAGTTAATCAGTCAGTCAGTCACCTTTGAGTTTTATATATTTAGACACAAGATTTTGTGTTAGTTATTTTTATGTAGGTTCTAGTTGAATGAATGATTAGTTCCGTACTTGTGAATGGGGCTCATAGTTCTTTATTTCGACAGATAGATCTGTCAAACCCAAGAGAATGCTAGTTTTTTTCAATGGCTATTTAGCTAATTGACGATTTTGTCGTTATTTTTTTGCTAATTACAACAAAATTACTCACAACATCTGTCAAATGCTCACTGAACGCTAAGTTAGTTATAAAGTAGGTTCCAATCCCTCAAAAGCAGGTCGTAATGTCAATTTAGCAACCTCAATAACCCACAATTCCAATTTGCATTCAATCAAGCGAGCGAGCGTAACAAACATCTTATTCTAAACGCGTTTTCGACTAACAATCCTTGTAATTACACCAAAGCTTTTCATAATTAAGTGCGCTTACCTCGCAGCCCGCGAAGATTGAGCTCCATCAAATATGTAGAGGTTCAAAACGAAATCCTTTTTGCGAGGAGCGCGGACGCTACAATTTTGGTTAAGTAGTTTTTTGCGGCAACCTGGACTTGACTTTTGAAATTGGGTCTAAATTTTTGAGACGGTTTATTAAATTCGTAGGCAAGTTTGAGGTGCTGAATGTTGGTGTTATTTCGGTTTAAGAGTTCAATTATATGAATAAAATCTTTAATTACAAATCAAAACCAATTTGTAAAAAGCGAAGTGTGGTTTTGTTTGATGACCTCTTGGAATGATTTAGGTTAGGTAGGTACCTACATACACCTAACCTTCGTTGTGACATTTTACTTTCAAACATGCGAACCACCTACTGATTTACATAAATAGCCTCAAAATCCGAGCTTTATTACAGCAAACAATAAAAACGCAATCAAAAACTTGTGTCCAGCAACATTCCGTAATTAACGTTAATCATCGCTGATACTCTGTCCTCTACTTTGAATAGCGACCCTTATTACGTTGCGCTCGAAACTCAGGTGCCCTCATAATTTCACCCTCATAAACTCTCACATTCAACGCAAAACCGCGTAAAATCATAAGAGCTCCCTTAGAGGCTCAACGGTCTTAAAAATTAGCGAAACTCTATTAGCGAGATGTTCGGGTAAACGAATTTGCGTTATCGCCTGAGCCGGGCGAGACGCGTGTGGCATACTAACTATGCGCCCAACTTGCCAGGCCTGTAATTACTTCTTTAAACGAAACCACCGTCAGAGGGAGCCACTTTTGTCCGGGCACGGTCTCGATAATCGAGTTATACTCGGTTCTTGGGATCTTAGACGTTTTTATAACCGGACGCGTACGTGTGAGTGGTCAGACGTCGTGGTCGGACCTTTTGTTTGAGTGTGTTGCATTAATCATTCAATTATGCTCTTCATTTGATGGCGACAAGAAAAACGTCTAAGCTAAGGCTAACTAAAATCTAGTTAGACTAAGTTCATTAATCTATATATCTACCTATCATATTTTTGTAATACAGCAGATTTTTTCATGAAACATATGTACCTACATAGTTATACTGAAATGGAACTCGACCGATTCCCTTGTCATAAAAATATATGAAATGGAATTTGAGGCAGTAAAAGTAAGCAAAACCGCGTGAGTCATGTTGTATCGCCATTAAGACACTGCGGGGCAGATTTGTGTCAGCGTTTCTAGCGTCTGAATACCTACATAGAGGTTAGTTTAACTGGAACGATTATTTTAAAATAAAACTGTTTTAAAACAATATATCACATTTTTTTTTATTTTACTTCGATACAGTTCAAGTTTTTTTAAACTTGAACTGTACCAAACTAAATTTTTAGTCCACAAGTCCCTGTTTCTCGGAAAGCAAAATATAGTATTTTTTTTATATCACATTTTTTTTATTTTACTTCGATACAGTTCAAGTTTTTTTAAACTTGAACTGTACCAAACTAAATTTTTAGTCCACAAGTCCCTGTTTCTCGGAAAGCAAAATATAGTATTTTTTTTTTACATTAGATAGGCTCACGCTTGACTACAACTTGCCGGATGTTAAGCAACGTTATAATCTACGATCTTGTGCGCTTGCCTAGAAAAAACCGGTTTACTCTCAACTTGCAGACCGACAAATTATAGTTCAAGGAAAATAGAGATTCGGACAAGGAATTCCCCAGTTTGGCTGTTCGCACGAACTTAACAGCATGTTGCTCCGTTATAGCGTGGAACACGAAAAAAAAACTACATTTCACTCTAAAAATAACTTGGAAAGAAACGACGACCCACGTATTTATAGTTTTCTAGGCCATTCCTTGATTCATCTGTTAATGGCCCGTTGAAATGAAGCATGTCCGTCGCATCTATAGCACATACACCGCAGTCTTGGCACTACTTCCAACGCATAACTAAAAGCAACTAAAACCGCTAAAATGCATTGAGTGATAAAAAGTTTTAGTGTTCAATCCGTTCCAGTGATGGTCAGTTCTATGTTTTCGTTTCCTGACCGCAACAGTGGTCGTCTCGTAAAGCAAGATACGCACGACTCGTAAACTAAAACTGGGCTTACTGTGTGGCCAACTGGCATGTGTGCTAGGACGATTACAATAGGTATTTTCCTTAGAACTCCTTTTAACTTAACTTCAGATATATCTAAATATAAAACTCAAAGGTGACTGAATGACTGACATAGTGATCTATCAACGCACAGCCCAAACCACTAGACGGATCGGATTGAAATTTGGCATGCAGGTAGATGTCATGACTTAGGCATCCGCTAAGAAAGGATTTTTGGGAATGTCACTTTTAAGAGGTGAAATAGGGCAAGTTCTAATTAATTGTATGCATTCTTAATACGAGCAAAGCCGCGAGCACCCACTAGTTCCTAAATTATATTTTTTTACATTAATAAAAATTTTACGCTTTGTTCGTTCTGAAATATAATAAAAAAAATACATAACGAATAAGCAATAAGCATATATGGATAAATTAATGTAAGTTTACTGTATTATATATCCAACAAAATCTAATTTTTGAATACATACAAACACATCAACCGCTACATCTAACTATTTAGCAAATCAACCCACAACAGTGTACTCAGCGCGACCTAATCACGTTTCCAAATCACCAATAATTGAGTAAAACAGTGCATTAGTGGAATATTTGAGTAACAGCATTAGACAATTTCCTGTCGGCGTCTCCTGTGGCGACCGAATGACCTCCCGGGGACCACAGTAATCACACTTTATTTTTATTGCCGATATTATCACTAAATAGAATCAGCAAAAGTGTAAAGGGTCGCAATTTTTCATAAAATGACCAATAGATGCAGGAATGGGCACAAATCAAACTCTCGTTTTCTGTACTGCGTAGACCGGCTACGAAACTGTAGCTTCGGTTGGGGCGACATAGATGGCGGTAGTAGTAGTTAGGGAAAAGTCGATGCGAAATTGCTGTCAATAAAATTTTATTTTGGTGTAGGTAATAAGTTGTGACTGTATATTGAGGAGTCAAATAAATTTAAAATCAATCGACGAAACAGTGTAGGAATATTTCCTTGTTTATTGAATTTTGATTACTTATTTCTTAGATCATTTTTTTACGCAGGCACTCTATTTTACTCAAGTTATGCATAGTAAGTAAGTACTTTAAGCATAATAATGCTACTAAGCTGCAAAAAAATCTTCTAGTTTTATATTCCGACCTCTCTTCCAGTGCAATGACCTGTAAGTGAAACACAAGTAGCAAACACCAGTAGGTTTGCGCGTTTCAGAGTGTTAACTTAGTAAGTGACACAAAGGCGCCTCTCCGCGATCCAAAGTAACTTAGCTCTTCTCGCCAAACCTCAGTAGTAAAGCGCTGAATACATTTCTGTCACTGTAAAAAAGAAAATATTTCGTTTCCGAGGAAAGCGCGGGCACATCATCATTACGTTGCGTAATTTTTTCGTATGTGCCATTCTCCTGCCTGTACTTTTATGCCTTCCCTCCATAAAGACAAAAGGGACTTTGAAGTAAAATCACGTACATTTTTTGCAACTTACTTAGGAGAGATTCAGACCCTTGCCTTCATGTTAATATTTTCTGGGAAAACATTGCGGGGACAACGCATGGAAATTACATTTAGATATTTGCTCACATCGCGTATTTCTGAGTGTGGGTAGGATATTATATTTTACGTGCATGGAATCTAATAAAATGTTTAGGACATGGAGTAGCGCCCTCGAAACACGGCAGAGGGCGCATGAAGTGCGTATTGATAATAATTGAATTTATACAGAGTACTTATCTTACATCGTGTATTTAAAACAAGTGAATATTATTTACAATGGTTTTCTTAGTTGAAATAAGATGTTTGTAATCGTAGAAATGACACCTTTTCTAATTATTTATTATTAAAAATAACGTAGCAATTCCTTTGATACTATGATATCTTTTTTTGACTGGCCTGTTAGCTTAGTTGGTAGTGGCTCTGCCTCCTAATCTAGGGGTTGCGGGTTCGATTCCCGCTTGACACAAGTATTTATGAATTTTAAAATTTATAATTACTTGTGTTGTTGTTTATGTCTGGTCGTTTCTATGTATAATAAGTATGTATTTACAAAAGAAAAGTGTAGTATATAAGTATTATATCCGTTATCTAGTACCCACGACAAGCGTTTGCTTAGTGTGGGGCTAGATGGCGCTGTGTACGTCTATTAAATATTATTGCGAATAACATCTTGTTATCTGGATATTGCTTCTTCATATTTATCGTATATACCAACTCTTGGAAAAACATCTGTAATGTTTGTATAATATTATCGAAGCGAGTGTGGCGTAGCGGTTCCAGTGTGTGCTTTTCATTCAGACGCACCCGGGTTCGAATCCGGCCCTACACCAATGACTTGTATTTTCAAGTTATGTGTGGATTTGCACTCGCTTAACGGTGAAGGAAAACATCGTGAGGAAACCGACATGTTTGAGGACCATAATATCCGAGGACATGTGTCTTCCGTGGAAGGACCTGGGCGCCCACCGCGATGTATCTGCCCAAGAAAACTCCCCTAGCGGATTAATTCTGCGGGGGAGTCACGACCCTCAGTCATGAGGAATACGACTCAAGAGAGAGAGATCGATAAATATTATTTGTTTAGAGATGATGGTAAAGTCTTACTTTACAAAATTATATTAAACAAATAAACATACCTATTTAATTTCTTGTAAAAAGATGAGTTTTTTAATGTATACTTTCATTTTTCAAATAAATTTATCAAATTAATAAGATTACCTGCAATATTTTTTTAAAAAGTTCCATAATAAACATGGTACATAATCCAACCGTCTCCAAAGTCCTCCAGTTTCCGCTGGCACCTACGCAAAGACCAGCCACCACGTAGCATGTAACTCAACTAAATATAGCGTCTTTAGAAGGCAGCGTCAGATTATCCTGCGTAATGAGATCCTGGCTGTGAGTCATAGCTCTCCTGGGCTCCTCCGACTCATACTTTCAAGGTTCATGGCTAGGGACGTACTGCAAATATATCCGGCTATAGTCAGATTTATGTTAAAAGTGGACGGACGCTTTAAGTTATAAATGTAGCTGTAACAATTTGAATATACCTAGGAACTCAACTAAATATAGCGTCTTTAGAAGTCAGCGTCAGATTATTCTGCGTAATGAGATCCTTGCTGTGGCTCTCCTGGGCTTTTCCGAATCATACTTTCAAGGTTCATGGCTAGGGACGTACTGCGGGAGTATCCGGCTACTGTCTGATTGATGTTAAAAGTGGCCGGATGCCATAACTTAGAAATGCAACTGTATATACTTGTATATCTAAATTTTGTCCCATTAAAATAAAAACTATAGTTATAGTTAGAGTATTCGCTTGGTTCTATAAGTATTCAAAACATTAAAAACTGTAACCGTAATGAATACTTACATAATTTAAAAATATTTATCATCTTTCAATTACAATTTTCTGTGGTTACCTACTCCATCAGAGGGTTATTTTATGTTTGAATAATCTTAGTGTGCTTACAGCTTTTTAGTTAAGTTAATAAGAAACAGGACATGCTTCATAAAAAATAATTGCTTACATTTTAATGATACGATACGGTATGACAAGCTGGTAAAACAAAAAATTGAAAGTTATTCGTCAAATCTACCGGCAATCGCTAACCGGCTAAACCAGAAATACACTTGTACTATTGATATTTTCCGTTCCTCCACGGTCGATACTTTGCTAGATAAATAAGACATTTCACCCAATAAATTGGACTACGAGAATTTTATCTAAGTAACAAGAAAGTTGGTCTGCTAACGCTTCGGTACGCACTTAGAGATATTAAATTGTTTGGTCTGAGGGTCTTCGTACCTGAAATTAAAATAAAGAGAGAGCTTTTAGAGCTCTACAAGGTTTCAGTACTTTTATGTCAAAATTTATATTTGAGAATTTATGAAAGACGGAAATTGATTTTGATGGGTAGGGCCGATTATGTATTGTTTCTTATTTATAATATAATTCCTAGTAAATTCAAGCCTATTAAGAAGTTATTTTATTTTAATTATTGTATAATAAAAAATTTTTTATGTAAAATTTTATTCCATTGTCGTTTGACTTCAAATAACAACAATTTTTCAATAACTATAACTAAAAACAAAGCTATATTACTTATAGGTAATTTTTATCACGCCATTAATTAACCTATGAGTAGGTAAATGAAAATCTAGCTTTTCATAAATATAATACTTACAAAAAGCATGAAAATATCCGTCAAAAAGAGAAAAAAATACATTCCGTCAGCGGAGATAATAACATTTATCTACTTTGCGCGAGTTTGTTTGATATTAATCCTCAGAAACACAAGAAAGTAAGATTTATTATTCCGTTCGAGTACTCACAGCGAGGTGACGTTTTTGGGCGAATATTTTAGTGTTTCAGGAAGTTAGTAATTAGTTTGGTAGCATGAAGGCAGGTGGCGCTTAACAGTATCATCACGTACCATAACTTTTTCATTTGACGTCTACACGCGGCAACTTTTCCATTTCTTTTTATTAAGACCGTAACGAAAATGAGAGTAGGCCTTATGAGATACAGATACCTGATGGTTTTGCTAAGTACAATGATATCGTTTGGGCGCGGTGTAGTTTACAGAGCTAGGTTTTATGGCAATCTAAGGTAGATTGCCAGGACTAAAAATGTCTGATACATTATACTGCAGCTATTGAAATAAATTATTGATATTACTGAATTGTCGTTATTGAGATGATAGTAATACTGGCCTTATGACAAAATTATTGTAGTCGGCTTTAACAAAAAAAAACACACGTTTTCGCAAAGATTTTAGGAATGTATGCTTTTGTTACCAAAAACCCTGTATAAATAGATATGGCGTAGGATTTTAGAAGACATTTTCCTGCAACCGTTTTTTGTGCGTTTGATTTTATTGTCCGATATAACAGTTAAATAAAAATAATGATTATGGCCTAAAAGATAACAAACCCGTTTTGTAATATTTTTAAATTACGGCTACAGAAATAACTGCGCACTGACACGTTTCACAAAATTCTAACATCAGGACAAGTCAAATTTATGTATTTAGTCATTAGTTTAGTAGTTAGTAATGAGAGAAAAACGCAAACCTGCCATAAAATCCAACAATAAGTCGTCTAATAAGAGCTTTTAAATTATTATAAAGAATATTATCATTTCACCAACGTGGTCCTAAAAAGCCTTTAATAAAACAAAATAGGCTCTTCATCATATAATTTAGACAATTTGCCGGAGACTATGGACAAATGCTTCAACTTGGAGTAAACAACAAGACACGTTATGAAAAGATTTGTTTTCCCTTTTTTGAATTCTCATTCGGGGAACATAATAAAAAATACTTTGAAGTAAAATCACGTAGTACGGCAAAGTTACTTAGCTTAGTATACCAGTCTTTGTATCTTTTTGTACATTAATAATTTCTTTGGGTCGCACACGGGTCTCAGAAATACGTACATAAGTTAGCTATGTTATTTTCTCATACAAAGCTGTCAGGATTGGAGATTTTATTTTATACGTGCAAGGAATATAATGAATAAGGACATAACACGCTCCATTATAATAATATAGGACGTTGTGTCTACTAGGAATGAGGGTATTTTTGCAAGTGCCAAAATTGATGAGGTGCTGTCAACAGACGCAGAGTTGCAGCCTCTTCTAGGGGAGATTGGGACATTCCTGTCTAATGGGGTTACTTTATTAGATTACCGCCTTCTTCGAGATGGGTAATTCGTTTATTGTAAGATTTGTATCATGTTACAATAAATAGGAGCCTAATATATTTTTATCAATAAAGGTTTCTGAGAAAGAAATAATAACTAAATAAAAGCTTTATTTAGTATGACTTAGCTTTTGACTACATCTGGCCAAAATATGTATCGGTTTACTAAGATTTGAATATACTTGTATCAATAATTTCAGGAAACATTGTTCCACTTGATAAATATAGAAACTATGCCACCTAATTAATTAGTTTAATGAGTTTTTATAATGCAAATTTAGAAGTCTGTAAGACTAGAACCGTGGCACGTATTTTCTAATTAAATTTGCATATGCTTCGCGAAAGTGAGCCGTCCATTTTGCCCTACTTTACTCTTTTTTGCTCCTTTTATATTTAACGAAGCCTTCGGCATGAGAATCTTAGCACATGGTCAGTTAATCCGGGGTTCAACTGTTCTTTTGTGACGTCACCGTTCATTAGTTTTTTGTAACGACCTAGGAAATGCTTTATCTATCGGATGAATTCTAAAAATCTGAGATTTTGGGTTAGTTACTAGTAACCGTGTATAGTTGCCTATCTCACTTGGTCAATGCAGTGGTAAAATCAAATGTGCCTACGCATGCTTATTTTGGATAAAACAAACCAAAGAATAACAATAAAGCAACTAAAAACATAAAAACACAGCCAAGACTTAGAATATGTATTTTTTAAAACGTAACAATATATATGTTTTACAACCTAAACCAAGTTTAAACTAAGTATACAATCAAACCTAAAATTGAGGTAAACTCGTTTGTAAAGTACAAGCCATATAATTCAACGTAGCCTTATCAGGAAACTTGGAATTATTTAACCCGCATACTAATGCAAAAGTTATAACAGATTGCATTGCAAACATACAAACTTACGTTCCGAAATCAATATTTTATGAACTTTGCATTACGAACATAACTTCCGAAGAACTAAGAAGTTCCATCAGAAGTATGGCTGTGAATTTTGTAAGTACTAAATCACTTTAATTAAATACCATCAAAATTTTAATGGAACTAATGTAGGGTACACAAATCGTAGTAAGGAACTTTTAAATGAGGGGTTCTACTATGTGAACTTTTCAATAAGTCATTTGTATACGGGAATTTATCATACTTTAATATCTTTGCATCTTTGCTTTAAAGTATAGTTTTATGTACCAACCAATGTATATTAGTCACACAAACGAATAATGAGCAAGTGATGTGTCAAAATGTAAGTATCTAAAAAAATAATCTACTCAAAAGCGATATCAAACTTAAAAATAATGTAAATGTTTTTACCTAATTATGAATCGACCGCGGCCGAGAGAACCGCGCCGTGAGAGGTTTAGGTTGAAATTCCATTTGTCCTGTTTTTTTTTTCCTTTAAAAAAACCAAGATAAATATTAATTCTCCATTTCCATGTATTGGACACTTTCTCAGTAGTCCCCATGCATTGTGCCGCAGTGCGCCTTGCGCCGATGCCGTTGACACCGGCGCCGCTGAGTCGACACGCGACCAATTATTTAATACTACAACTATTTTGCCATAAACCACACGTATACCAGATTGGCCGTGTAAAGAGGGTGATTTTGCAGAAATAGGCCGGAAAGATTGCTGGATTTGGCTGACGTCGACTGTTATTTTGAAGGCAATTGTGCGGTTGAAAATTTCAGTCTTCAGTGTAAGGTGTGTTTTGTTTTACAGGATTATGGAAGTTTGAATTTGAATGGAATAGTATGTACTTGATGCATCGTAGACTACGTGATTCAAAATGTATGTTAGTTGACCATATTAATTTTTTAATACTTTTCTAACATTTTTTTTTTTTTATCTATGTAAGATCAAAGTATGTGAATTATGTATGTAGGCTTTCTCTGAATACATAAACTCTTCTCGTTTCCCTACCTTTACTTACAAGGTAGCATACGAAATAGGAGGTTAAAAAGTATCGAAAAAAGATTACATTTAAATAATATCACCCCTGCGATCACTTCCCTGAACGCGTGAAAGGCAATTGACTACATGAAATCTGCCCTCTTGGGCTCTTCGTAATCAAGCCGACAACACAGACTAAAATAAACACAGAATTCCAATTTGAAATGTTGTGGGATAGTACAAATCAAACGGTTTAGCAAAAAATAAGGATTTGAAAGTTGCTATTGTAACGTGTCTCGCGAGAATTTTCATACAACTGAGAACTGTGTAAGATTAATAACTAAACGGCAACCAAACAGTCATCAAATTTACTAATTATTTACCATCATGTTGGTAAACAAACACTTGCTACTAGAAAACAAACGAATGTCGATTTTGTAATTGTGTGATTTTATCAAAAAAATATTTCATTCAATAACTTAATTGAAAACCAAACCTATACTACAACTAACGGGCTGGATTTTTACATTGTACATAATTTTCATAGAAAATTGTAGTTTTTTTACGTGGGATAGGTTCGCGTTTACATGTCCGTTCAGAGATATGGTGATATACTGGTGCTGAGGCATGTACGTAGATGATGTAATATGATAGTAAGTAGTACAACCAAAATAAATGAAACTTTTATATTGAAATTAAATGACATTTATTTGCTCCTGAATACAGGTAGATGATGCTGTAATATAAAGTAGATGTCTCGTGTATTCTACCATTCTAGGTGTGCAAAATATTATTATATGTATAAACTATGCTCAATCTAGGTGTTGGTATACTTCTTTACTTTTCTACTCTTCACCGAAAACGTTCGATTCGCACAAAGATACCTTTTTGCAGCGTCTCAAAAGATTTTATCATGAAGTAAATTGATGTTATGAGAGCAGAGAAAATCACAATTTGCTATCGAGCGAATTAGCTGTGGCCTAGATCTCGGAAGCTTGTTACTTTGAGACAAAACGGAATCTGATTTTCGTTTTATTTTGCTGAATATTACTGCGGAATACTTAAAAGAGCTACATTCATATAGTAAAAGTAATCTGCATTATTAAAGATGGTTTTAAATCTAAAACAGAAGCTTCCATCAGCTTCCAATTAACCTGATTAGCAAATGTATATCTGCTAAGAATGCACGGTTTTCAAATGTACCTAACTTTTGTGTAATAAAAATAATTCTTAATTAATCTTTCTTTTTTCTTATTTTTTTCTCTTAAATTATTTTAATATTAAAACTTTCGTGAGACATTTTACCAAAATATTAACTAAACGGTTTTCACTCACGTGTAAATCGCGTAAGTTGTTTACGCGTTTCGGATGTTATGATATCCATCTTCAGAACGTATGTTCTGGGACCGCGGCAGCAAGCAGACTGCGCGCCGCCGCGCGAGCGGCCCGCCGGGACACGGGCGCGGGGGCCTGGGGTGGCGATTTACACGTGAGTGAAAACCGTTTAGTTAATATTTTAATTATTTTATTCAGATTTTTCTATTTCTTAATGTATGAGAGTGGGTGGCCATGTCTTGTATCGAGAGTTTTTAAACTCACTCTAAGGGCCTCTGACATTGCTTAAAACTGCTTGATTATATTTAACTATTCATAGTACTGCAGTAAAGAGCAAAGGAAACACAAACACATTAAGCTCTAATAGATAGTGACATAAAACAGGAAGAAAAATCCTCATCCCAACACCGAACCTTCCAAATCCGGAAACAATCAGTAATTCAGCAGCAGTTACTTACAGCTTAGGGTGGTAATTAAATAAACCTCTAAACATAGACATGGTATAGTGAAAGACATGCCTTGCTACATTGTCTCCAAAAAAACAAGGCAACAAAGTCAGTTTAATATTTATTACTAATGTGCAATCAATTAAATACTTTTCTCAAGAATTGTTTTTCTAGAAGAACTTTTCATTGTCTTCCACTCAGACCTGTTGAAAAACGAAAAAGAAGTATGTTTTTGGTATGGCTCAGTTGATTGAAACTGAACTACTCCAGTGTTACGCCCACAATAGGTATGCCCTACTCAAATAGTATTATCATATGTAGGTATTATATATTGAATCCTAAAATATCAACGAGTACGTGTAGGGCGAGTGTCGAACCACGGTGTGTTAGATCAGGATAAAAAGCGGACGCATTTACCACTCAGCCTCACGGACATGTAACACTTCATTATCATCATTATCATTAGCTTATAGAGCCCATTACAGGGCCTTAAATAAGCCGCTTCCCTCAAGTGACTGTGACATAATCTGTCGTAGTCAAGCAAATACTCCCTATTTTGTGCTACTTTAGTCTTGTCTTCTATTTTCAAGCTAAGCTCAGTCCATAAGAGTTCCATGTATCCTGTATACGAACGCGAATCTCGGTTAGTGGTCTGCTTCATAATTTCATAATCTTAATAGCCACCTCGGCGCGTAAAGTGGCGGGATTTAGTGCCTCCCCGTGGGCCAAACACTTTGCTGACCATACCTTATTTCTGTGCAATAAAATGGGCGAATAGTCGCTCTTGATTGTCTTGTTTGGTGCTTACTGTGGATAGAGATTAGCTTAGGCGGAGAAAAAAATCAAGTATATTATATTGAGTCGACTGAAACATGTGAGAGCTAAGATGTGCATATGATAAGTTAGTCTTACATTACTTAGAACTTACGGTACAAATTTGATTGAGTAATTTAGTTGCAAATAAAAATCTTTTTGTCTTCATTTTTATCTGTTTTTCTTTTATTTAAGGCCCAAATTTGTACCCATGTTTCGCGTTCAGCCACACTATCGCTTGTGTAGGTGTGAGTAGCGATGGAAATCGGGGTAGTCAAATGTGTGACTGTTGGTAACCGAAATACAGTGATTATTATTAAAAGGGTTTAAATTGTTACAGCAATATCTAAAGACACTGGGTGCATTATGAAATGAAACATTTAAATCAGCATTTTATTATATAACTAGTGGACGCCCGCTGCTTCGCTCGCATTATTTTGAGATGAAAAGTAGCCTATGACACTTCTAAGACCTCATACTACCTACATACAAAAATGATGATGGTCCGTTCAGCTGCCGCCATCAGTCGTTTTTGCGTGAAGAGCGTTTAAATAAACAAATAAACAGATAAAAACTGATTCGAATTTAGAGTAAGTAAATCCAAACATTTTTTTTTAATTGTATAGATTTTTGACCCTCTTCAACTTTATTATCTATACTAATACTAATATTATAAAGCTGAAGAGTTTGTTTGTTTGTTTGAACGCGCTAATCTCAGGAACTACTGGTGCGATTTGAAAAAATCTTTTTGTGTTGAGTAGACCATTTATCGAGGAAGGCGAAGAGCGAAGAAACAATGGAAAATGTGGAAAAAACGGGGGAGATTATTCATCTTTGACGACTTCCGTTACGTGCGCTGCGAAAACGGTTCAAAATTCAAGGAATTAATGCCCAAAATATCTATACCACGCGGACGAAGTCGCAGGCACAGCTGGTATGTTCATATAGATATTAAACATTTTATGGAAGATTTATAGAAAAAAACTGTTTTAGAACCTCATCTCTATTTTCACTTCTAGTCTTATTCAGTACATATTACATTAGAAGCTTTGTTCGTATATTGTCGACCTTTATGAGAAGGATTATTATACGTAATTGGTCCGTGAATCTGAAAGGATATGTCAAGGTATAAAAGTTACTTTTGTGGTGCAATGTTAGATGTGTTTTTCCTGCTTTTATACTACTTAGTTGTTATTCTATTAAATAACAACTTTCAGTTCTCTCTCTTTTGACTTTTATTTGATTATCCAACATATATGTAATAGGTACGTTATAAATAATCTACGTTACAAAAATTAACTAGATTTTTTGTCATGATTTTGCAGTTTTTCGTTTTATTGTGATATAGGGAAAAAAGCTCGTAGGTGGAAAGTGGCCACTTTTAATATGTATAATATTGGCCAATATTTCGGTCCATTAAACAAAATCAAAATAAATAAATAAATGCTATCCAGAATTAGAAGAAAGTGACAAAACCGTATTTCGTATAATAATATCAACATAACAATCTTAAGTCCATCATTTATCATAAACCAAAAGCTTCTTAACCTTTACAGTCTTAGTATTATCTTAGAACGAACAACATGATTAATTCTACGAGTATGCTCACTATAAAAAAGAAAAGATAAAACGTCCCACTGCAAGCAAGAGAACTAAGCGCAACATTGCCAGTTACATTATTAAAACAATTACCCAGCACAAAGTCTTCATTTCCATTCTCTATTCTCTTTCGCTCGCAAAACAGCGAATTACAACTTTAATTTAATAATAGGTATAGAAATGCAACCGATAAATGATTCCCGGGTTGATTGCAGCGCTATTCTACCGTTGGAAATTGAAATAGAATATTCAATTGTAGCAATTGCAAATAAAAAACGTTGCGTCCGAATGGCCGTCATTTTCGGAATATTGTAATACACTTTGCATATGACCCCGAGCGCCACCGTCGTGCCCGCGGAATATAGTGGAACTATTTTATTTACCTGCCGCCGAAATGAGGGTGGAAAACACAGGACGCTACAGAAAGTAATTGAACAAGAATAATTTTATATAAGACAAAGAATGTACACTTAGATATAGAACGAATACAGTCCTAAAAATGTTAAAATACAGCCTTGATAAATCAGTTATGTCCTGAGACAATACGTATTCAAAAGTCATTATTATGCAATAAATGTGCGATATTTTGCGCAGATTTATGAATGTTTTGTTAACTTTCCCAATATGAAAAATAAAGTTTAAACGCGACAATACCCAGATAGGGGGGTGGGTGTTGGAACTACATAGTTTTAACAGAGTAAAATTGTTATTTAATTAAAATCACTTACAAGACACAACCAAAACAAAATGATCCTCAATGATTATACTTGTAATAATAAAATTCAGCCAATTGACAGAGAAATACCATTATTTTTCCAGAAATGCATTCAGATAACACAGTAAATCACCGACTGAACTATACAGAGACTGTAAATGGAATGAAAACACGGGAGTTTCGTTTTCATTCGTTCAATTAGTGGCAGTTTACGCGCGGCGCCGCGGTGGCGCCACCGTCGCACAAGTGTAGTATTACCGAACCTTGGATTGGACAGGGTTATTTTGTTACAATGTAGCATTGCAAGTAATTTTCTTGATAAAAAATATGCTTGGAACATGTTTGCGTATATTTTTTTCCTATGTAAATTCTAAAGTGTTTTTAGAGTGTCACTGTAAAGATATGCCATAAATTTTTAGGTTAAGGTTAAAGTTAGTATAAAAGTGCACAACCCTGATCATCAAAATTATTAAACCATCGTAAGGGCCTAGGAAATGGCCTAACAACAGACGGTACCTAAAATATTTGCGTTTAAATACGTTAAATATATTAAATCAATAATCAATTTTAATATTCCAACTATCCATACTTTACAAATAACACTCGAAAGCGTCCAATGAAGTTGTATATTGCCACTTTTGTTATTCACTTTCCCTAATTTACGAGCGAGTCCCCGTGGGTTTCATCAGGGAGAGAGTTTCATCTAGGTAGTTATTCCACTCCGTCCAGGCTCCATACACTCGCATTTTTAATTAAATTTCCCATGCTCTTGCGTAATAAGCTGCCGCCAATTTTATTTTATGTATTTTATTGGAATGCGACGGTTGTAAAATGTTTGGGGATAATTAGTTGAAAGTGTTAATGTACTTCTAAGACTTAAAAAATAATGAATACAGTAATAATTTGTCACTTAACCAACATTATTGTGAAAATAATTCATAATCTTTCTTAAAAATTGATGTGTATTTATCATTCCTTTTTCAAGATAGTTTTAATAAAACTAAAAAAAACGTCAAGTATCTAAACAAAGTGGCTCCAAATAAAATAAGTCCTGACTTGAAACAAAAGCAAATTTAATTTATGCCATACAGTAAAAACCTGAAAACCCAACATTCCAACAGGATCAATTAATTACCAATTCAAATCCCAGTAATAATGTAAGTGAGGTTATGTAAAGAAGCGCAATATCTGGAGGTGGTGGAACCAATTCGACTTCAATTAGCGGCCAGTACCAACCCACGTTATTTATTCAGAGGGACCGGAATAAACCTAAGGAAAAAATATCTCGGATAAACATTCATATGTGGATGGAAAACGGTGAATTCTCGAGCAGACGAAGCCTGTTTGCCTATAAATTTGATTTAGGGGATACCAATTTTGATATGAAAGTGGACGCATGAAAAAGTCAGGAAGAGGTGCTTTTTGATAATGAAATTTAAAAGTCTAAATCTAGGGTATCTTGGAAATTTGATTGGCTGAAGGTTAGAACTATTTTTGACCTGAATCTAGATCTAAGAATTAATTAAATTTTTGGATAGGAGCTGTTGGTTTCGTAAAATGTTTGTTGTAATTTAAAATATGTTGTTCGATGAAATGACAATCCCTATGTACCTAACTCAGTATAATACAGAAAATTGTGCATTTTGTTTAACTATGTTTGTTTGTATGAATGTCTGTACTATAACAGAGAAACTAAAATACACTAGCGTGTTTAACGTAAACGATATACATCGTAATGTACTATGCACGTTTTATTGAAAGTTGTGCAAATAAATAAACTCCCAACTAGTAATAATAATAAATCTTTCTACGTAACTCTTGAAATGCGCAACAAAATTTATATCCTTACATTCTTTTGTGTGAAAGTATCTATTTTATCATTACACACCTCTAAATTCGGCTTTGGAGTCCCCTTTAAAAGTCCGTAGATACATCGTCTTTTCTTTGCAAAGGTACTTCCGGCCCCAGATTAACATAATAGGATATTTTTTATCCTGTAAGTTGTAGAGCTCCCGTGAGAGACCTAAAGTTCCGTTGAAATTCGTGGGGAAGAGACGGGGCGCTAAGAAACCCATCGGCTTATATCATCAGTGAAGTGTGACAATTTTAAGTGTTTGTTTTCCTATTTGATGCAGGTTTTTGAGGTTATTCAGCAAAAGAGAGAAAGAGAAATAATCTTTATTATGTTTCACTTGTTACTGTATTTGCTTCGTTGCAATCGTAATAGCAGTTTATGCAACTGTCATATAATGAAGGGTATTAAAACACGAGTGTGAGTTAATAGTAACGAGTGTTTTAATACCCATGTTATATGCAGTTGCATACACTACTTTATCTTCACTAATGTTGTAATATTTTGACTTTTAATTTATTAAATTAAATTCACGCGTACGTTTATTGTCATAGTGATTTTGCCACCATTAAAATCTAACCAATGAGAGCGCAGCTGCGCGCCATCAGGTAGGTCGCGTTTTATTGATTAAAACGCGACCAACCTGATTTTGGCCCTGCAATCAGGTTGGTCACGTTTAATCGATGTTATAATGAGCTATTACGATATCGATGTGGATATTATACCATCATGTGAAATTGCTTAAATTGAGTGTTTTGTTGTCTGCGCTATAACAGTAGTAATTATAAGTCAAGTATTGGAAACATAAGTAGAATGTTACAACATTAGTGTAGATAAAATATGTTTTCAATCTCGCTGGAAAGTTAATAAGTTTGGGACACTGTAAGATATAAATCTAAGACTGAGACATTAAGTTCGTGTTTGAAACTTGTATTATCTCAATGTTGTTAAGGCCGAGGCCTTTGACCGCGCCGCAGAGTGGTACGAGCCACGGCCCGCTCGTAAACCATGGATCCAGCACTAAATGTCAATGTACAAGAGCAAGTCATGCTTACCTGCCTCTATTTATGTATTTTATGTATTTATCGGCCCCACCTTGCCCCGCCTGAAATATAAAACGTAATTTTAAAGGATTTTCTGGAGGATTTTCGGGAATTCGAATGTCACATTAAACGTCGACCATTTTATTTCCCATGGTATCATAAAAACGTACGAAATGTATCCCTTTTTGGTTTTATTTGTTTGCAAGTAAATCTTTGTTGTGTATGGAATTACCTTTCAAAATGAGATAGTCTGTTTTCACCCGTTACCCCTTGATAAAATAAGCATTCGTTTTAAATATGCTAAATTGAAAATGTTGTTGATGGAAGTAGGTATTTGAATAGTTAGGTAAGTATATTTAATAAGCACATCGCATCGGTAACTTAGTAAAAAAAAAGCCGTAACTTTATTGTGAAAACGAATTTGTAAGAATTATGATTTAAAGGAATTATTTATAATCCTTGATATTGATGCGAGCGCCGGCAGCCCCGTGACGTAGGCACGCTATGAAGCCACATCCACCCTCCTAACGACATAAAATTTTACTGCCGCGAATATTTACTATTTATAGTTTTATACAGTTGCCAACCACCGGCTCACCCCGCGCTCAACATCAAACGCCACAATAGGTCAACGATATAAAACCGCTTCCTATTTCAAACGACACCCCGAATCAACTAATTGATCGAAACGAACGTTTAAAAAATATTTGAACGCGCAGTTCCAAGGCTATAATTGAAAACACGAAAATGATACCTGCGAAGGGTTTAACCATCAGTAAAAATGGTGTTTTAATCCGTTCATCGATACCTGCCGGCGACAGCCGGATTACCGCCCGCTCTCACTGCCCACCGACTCGTTATTTTCAAAATATTTACGTCGCTATTTCCCGACGTTTGTATTGGAAACATCGAAACTAGTGATGTATACACCACTAATGAGTCATTTGACGAGTTTATACTGACACTTTAATGCGTCACATATGTGTTTAGTTGAAACCTGGAATTCTGCCAACTACCTGTAGAAGTTGTGCTCTTCGAAAATTTACCTTCGGATAAGGTGGCACTTTTTATTGCTGTTTATGCGTTATTGGAAGCGATAAAACAACGAAAATGTATTCAGATACATTTAGTCGGACGCTCTGGAAAACATTTTTGGGAGGATGTTACGCCTTCTGTCGTACGTTTTCCCTTTTATTAAATTTATTAGAGTAGTATTCGGTAAATAAGTGAAGCGATAGGTGTTCTCCGCCGCGTCACCGGGAATCCCGCCCCAGGGCCGGGCTTGGGCCCCGGGCGCCGCCGCGCCATGTTAAGCGGATTCCTGTTATTGTTGGAGCCGTTTTGTGAACTTACGCGTATGCGAACACTTGTTACGATAAATTCATAACACATGAATAAGCTTACATTTTTCTTGGTACCGTTTTATACCGCCACACTTCCGTAAACCTTTATCTGGCTCGGAGCCGGCACCGTATCGACCGGTGACAAATACCGGTAAACGTTCAGAAATAGTTCGATGATATTATCGATGCCACGAAGAGGTTTGCATTCGGGTTTACGATCTTGTTCGTATTTAATAAATATGTCGGTCTTTTCCGACCCCAAATTTTACGACAGCACAATAAAACATGTCTCGACATCCAAATTTATCTGCGTACATAAAGTTTTATATCCGCGACTTGCACCGCCGGAGGTTCCCTAATTGTTACCGGTCATGGACGGGGCGGGCCGCTCCATGAAAATGCAAACTAGTGACGGATAAGCGACAAGCCTCATAAAATCTGATATCGCAAATACCGTCGTCAGGCGATCGATCGATGCCGAAATGTTCGCGTTCGATCGCGACCTTTTAACAACGTAAACACGAGTCGGGGCTCTAAATGGACACCCGTATAATCTCGCTTACTAATGATGTAATTCGTACCGTATAATTTTCAGCTTCCGCGGGCGCGTTGACGCGGATCGCATTAGACGGCTTGTTGTGTGCGTCACCCGTGGCTGCCCGCGTCGCTGCCCGTAGCTGTCCGTAGCTGCCCGTCGCCCGCTGCCCGCGGTCCGTTTGATATTTTTCCCTCTACACGTTCGCATTCAAAACGAGCGAGTCATAAATCGGTCATCGAGGCCTGTGCAAACGATTCAGTGAGTAATGTTTATTGACCTTTTGTTGCTTTAATTGATCATCAGGGTTATAATTCGTCTGGTGTCGCACGAAATGACGGTGTGGGGTGAAATTCATTTTGGTAATAGCGTTACCCTAATTGCGTATGCGGCAATTATCTGGCGGACGTGTTGGAGTAGTAATCGAGACAAACTGACTCACGCTATACAAATACCTAGGTGTGGATCCTAGTGAATAGAGATACCTACTTACTTTCAATTCAATTACGTATATCATTATATATTTTTATAATTATTTATTTCGAATAATAAAATAGATGTAAACAACATAGACATTTTTATCTTCATTTTGTTACCTACTATTATCTAACAATCTGTATTTATTTATCAGGAATGCGTAGCAGTTCGTAGCTAATTCGTAGCACTTTAGTAGGTACATAGTACTACCCGTATTTTTTTCCTTAGTGTCTCATAATATATATATGTTTAGATTAGTACATAGTTAAATGCATAATTGGCTCACATTGCACTGGTCACGCTTAATTTTGAACATAATTCACGAACTTGGGGAAAACATACAAACTCAATCTAAAGAAAACACAGTAACCGTTAAATTACCCATAGCCATAGTATGAGTCAATGTCTGGCGCCGAAATCATAACACAATACACTTCAACTACAGTATGGATTCACTGTAAGTAAGTAAGCTATTAGCAAGCTTGACATAGGGCCAGATGGCGCTGTGTGATGTGTCCTGATATTTTTATTAATTTATTTACTTATACGTTATGACTGGATTGTTAGCTCGGTTGGTAGTATTATAGTATAGTAGTAGTCATGAGTTTGTAATAAAAATCATTGTTAAATATTTTCAATATATTTTTTGTGTTGAATCTGGTTGTTAAAATACAAAATATTTATTTGCCAAAAAACTTTGTCACAAGATTTTTGAAATCCTCTGATCTCGTGGTAGCTGTTAGGCTATGTTACGAGTACATTGTTCTATACATAGTATGCTTGTATTAACAAATAAAAAGTATATACATATTACAACCGTTATCTAGTACCCATGACACAAGCGTTGGCTTAGTGGGGCTAGATTATAGATTAATTTTAATAAATGTGTGCAAATAAAATAAGTCGCCAAGATATTTTGAAGTATTCAAAATTAATCATACAATATGATCAGAGTCTTTTATATTTTTTAATAGTGCGACACACGAGGAAACATTATACAAGTTAAGACATAATAATATAATAAGTAATGTGTACGATCAAGCATAGAAGTTATATGCCGTGCCGTGACATGGTTTATTTATCTTGGCCGTATATAAAGCAAGAGAGGTTTCTTTGAATTATAACAACAACTCTATCACAACAGTTTAGTGATAAATAGTGACTTCCATTGTGTTGAAATTAGTGTTTCATAAGAGACATTTTAATCTTTTATTTTCCATGTCTTGATGGTTGGGTAGAATCCCCGGTGTGCCCCTGCGGAGCTGAAGAGCAAACAATCGACCACATTGACTGGTGGACCGGTGGAGGATCTGGTCACCCTTACTGACAACCTATAGAAATAATAAGAAAGTGCTTCTGTTTACCCAAACTCTGACGCCATACGACTAAATAAATAATATTTTATTTTACTAATAGGGGTTTGCACTTGGCCATAGTTTCCCTGATGGTAAGCAAAGGCTATGGCCTAAAATGGAAATTATAGCTATGGACTTTCATTGTGATGAATGATTATTTTTATACATCCCATACTACTTATAAGCAATTCCAAAATGCCTAGTAACTGTTCCACAGTCTGTGGTTATGCAGACAATATTCTAGGAACCAGGCCGCTGTGGAAATAACAGGCAATTATTGTCCGATGACTTTTCGATGTGCAATTGGTATTTTAGCAGCACGAATGAGTGTGATTGCTGTGATAAACGGAGCCACTGAACTTTGTGTTGTGTGTTTTTTAACCTCCGGCGTTTTAATGTTGTGTTGTTCGTAGCTGCTATTTTGTAGCGCTTTAGCTGTGTAAGTTTGAAAACAATAGTTATTAGTTGTAAGGGTCGCATTAAAAATGTTCATGGTAACTTTTTTGTTAATAAGAACGCTAAGCTAAATCTTATTTCTAAAACTTATATAAATCCTACCAGTTATTGCTCTAAGACAAATACACTACTTGCAATTCACACTGAATCTTGCACTCCGACATTTGACATGCAAATTTTGTAATGTAAACAGAGAACATCACGAAACCTTTGAATTTTGACGCCTCAAATAAAACGGTGTTAGATTGAGGGAAATCTTTTTTACTCCCCCATTCCTTATCTCAAACGTTTCGCGAAGATTTTCCGTGGATGTCATTTAGTGCTAATGCCTATACTGAGGCGAGTTGCCTACGAATTGCCAAATTTGCTGTGAGTTTCGACCTCGAGAGGCAACCTTAAATCCTATGTTTGGAATGAGCCAATGCATCTTAAGCAAGGGTGGCCCTTCTTCAAATTGTCTGTGACGTAACTGGAAAATTTGTACGACAAGTCGTAGCTCGCCTTTTCCTTTTCGTCACAATTTGTGCGGATCGTTTTGCGTGTGTTGATTTTTGTACGGATGAAGATGAAATTGGATTATTCAGGCGGTTCTTTGCACCGAAACGCCTTAAACGTTTTGACTTTCCCGCTCTTAAACGGTTATTGTTGAATCGTTTTGATGGAATTAGATTTGAATACGTAAGAGATTCGTACGTTGCTGTATGATTTTATTGAATTAATCATTTCAATGTTATATGATTTTTATTACTTTTATATCTTAGAATGCCTACTGAGAAGTTCATAGCTTAGTTTATACATAACTGTGTATATATTATAATACTTATTCATGTTCAGTAGATATAATGCAATGATGAATATGATAACTTTCCTATAATCATATTCAGAAGATACTTTGATAGTGACTTCCATTACCTACACAACAAATATCTCTCTTGTTTAAATAGACCAATCTTCTCCTAATTGAATTTTGAACATACTTGAACAAAGCAGAAACTTACAGTTATTAGGTAAGAGTAAAACCAAACACTCCGTCAGATTTGCACGTTCATTAACGATGTTGAGAAGTTCTCAAGTATTCCGGCCGAGTGCTGCCAAAACGACGAGCACTATTAATGGCCTCTATAGTTTTGTACAGTTGGTTATATTCGTTTTTCAGTATTTTTTGTGACCATCTTTTTTTTCTGCATGGTAAAAGTTTGATTAATGTTTTTTGTTGTTTGGGAAATTACAGTTACTATTGATAAGACGTATAACTTTTCAAAGTGAACATATGTGAAAATGTCATTAAGTATCTCATGTAATAATAGTACAGGATCCCTGGTAAACTTTTCATCGTTTATTACTATCAAGCTGATTTTTCGTAAGTATCTGAAAAGTGTACCAGGGATCCTGTACTAAATATAATGATAGCTGAAATTCGATTGAATGTTCAAATTCACGAATTATTTTTAATACATAAATAACTGCATTCAAAAAATGCAACAGATGAGACTAGCTACTACTACTAGCATTAAATTGTGTTTTATTTCCAAAAAATATGAACATAATACATAACCTACTGATATAACAAGTATGAGCTAACGTTGTAGGCATTTTAAAGATTTTATTACTGTACTTAAACCATCGTCCAGACAGTCTGAAGGGATATCATACATCTAACTCCACTTTAATGGTGATTTTATGCGACACTAAAAATTTCAGTCATCGTTTTTGCAATAATAACAACAATATTTTTCATTTTATTTGACAGGAAAACAATTTTGTTGCAGTCATTTCTCAAAGTGAGAGGATAGGCATAAAAATTGGGTAGTTATTACGTTTATTATTGATAGACAAAATTATTTTAGTTCACTGAAACGATTGAAATATTTTCCGTAGGGAAAAATCCGGTCTATCCTATTTCAAAAACTAATTTGCCAATGTAGAATATAAAATTGGCATGATATTTTGAACAACTACAATTTAAATGATACCCGCTAATCATTATGGTTGTTTGTATGTATAATAAGTATGTATTTACAAAAGAAAAGTATATAAGTATTATATCCGTTATCTAGTACCCACGACACAAGCGTTTGCTTAGTGTGGGGCTAGATGGCGCTGTGTGCAATGTCCCGAAATATTTATTATTATTATTATTAAGTAATTTCTTTTAAAGATTAATAAAATTAATAGAGAGTTTATTCACAGAGCATAACCATTCTTTGAGATATTTTTATGTCATAATAAAGAGTTTTTTTATCTCAATATCAAAGATATTATTCTTGGTAAGTATTTTTCCATCGGCATTTCTTAGCCAGTTTCCCAGAATTCACTCCTTCGCCACCACTTTCTATTGAACTCAGAACTATTCAAAATATAAGAATATATATTCAATAGATGAGATGTATTTTTAGACAAATTCACTTCCAAGATTCGGTCCATAAGTAGTTCTAATATAATGCTGGCGTGATGTAAGAAAGCGTTTGTATATCCTACTTTACATAAAAAAACTATTTATGTCATCTAACAAATTTTTAGTAAATTTAGCTTAGAAGTATGTATATATAATCCCAAGAAGTATATTTAGTTTTTCTTCCCTTGTTTTTATATTTTATTATTGTAAATAAAGAAGTTCCTCTACAAAAAAAACCCAAGAAAATATCTCTGGATATTTTTCTTAAAGTTGTTATGTAACGGTAGGTAATACAAAACGTGGACCTTTGATAATCTCTAGTGTTAGAGGACGCGCCAGCAAAAGTTGTAAATCAATATCTTATTGTATTAGGTTAATAATAAATGGAACAAGTACCACCTATTCCTCCACTCCACACTTCAATTGGAATACGAAGTAGAAGTATTTATACAGTTCCTATATTCTTTCTTCACATAAAAAGTCAATGGCCACGTTCATAACGACTCCAATTCAAACGACTTCTTGGAAGAAAGTGCAATTGCAGAATACATATGTGAGTTTTTCACCGATGCAATGGCTTTGAGTCGACGACAACTGGATTCCGGGAAATTTGGCCGCAGTATAAATTGCGGCAGAATATTATGTATGAGCGTTCAATTATGTGAAAACTTCATAAGTTAAGTGTGTTAATTTTGTTAGTTCTGGTACTATTTTAGTGATACTATTTGTTGTGTACCAAGGCAAATGATAGAAATCTTTCATATTGGTTGTGTGACTCACAGCGAGTTTCAAACTATCGGACGGTGGGCTGTTAGATCATCAGCATAATGTATCTACGTTTAAAAAAATATACCTGTGTAGTATTTTTTTGTGAAACTGTGGAGAAATGTGTAGTGTTTTTCCGCTGCGACTGCTCCTTAACCGACATCAAACAACAAACTTGATGGTTTTTAGGTGTGTTCCTCCATATACCACCGCCACACCTCACCTCCTAACCAACGTGGCCTCCGTGGATCTCAAGATGTTACCAACACCGCACCTTGTGTCTTGAAGTTTTGTTGTTCTTTTTCGGCAAGATACTCTCGTCGACACGTGTTTCGCCTCTCCACGAGGTATCCTCAGGACGTGTTGACTCCTCGAACTCCGGTCCGAATTTTTTTTTCGTATTTTTTTATTTGCTTGAAAATTTATAAATGTATTGTTGTTGATACAAATTTATTTGTCTAAATAAATAAATAAAATATTGACATGGTACCTAGTGTATGTGTATGTAGATAACAATAATGTTTCTTTATACTTCACGCTCTTATACTTAACATATTCTTTATACTTAACACGTAAACTATTGGAATCCTGGATTAACTCTTACAGCATCATGAAGTAGCACTCTTTAAACACAATGAAACATTTACCATCTACATCAATACAGCTCGGTTATATACCATTGCAACCTAGTGTGATATCAATCAAAATCATTTATTGAACTTAATTTTTATGTACAAGTTTGTAGCATATAACTTAAACATTAAGTACATTTAGGTATTAAGCATTTAGGATATGGAGAATTTATATTACGGACGTGCGCCTATATTGTCCTATGGAATTGGGGAAATCCAATTCTGGCAACATGCGTCGTGGAAGTTGGTCGAATTGAATCGCTCGCCAGGTAAACACGGTGTAGTGGATATACGCTATTTGCAATGATTTCCGGGGAAGTGGGGATTAACGGTAGGAATTATGTGAGTTTATAAGAGTAGTGAGCTCTAGTGGTGAGAGTTTTCAACCCAACCCAGAAGCTACAAACATAATTGAAAAACTCATGGTTGAAACTGGATGATTTCTGAAATTGTGTGTTTAAAAAAACATGATTATTTTGTGTAAACAATATATTCGTTTCTGAATAGTTTAAAAGGCATGAAACTAAAAGGAAAAACCAAAACGAAATGTCTGAAGGTGAAATGATAGGTTTTAGACTAGAAAGCCAATTATTTCATTAGCATCAGTATGTTATATATATATATATAGTGATTATATAGGTTATGCGTATAAAAAAAACATCGCAACTTACAAGATCGTAAACAACAATAAAATAGGTGAAGAACATAGGAAAGTAATAAGGTTCCGCGGAAGCCTGAGGAGCATTACGCAAAGACAAATGTCTTCGAGACAACATTACCATAGGAGGGCGAACACACGCAGTATCCAATGTTCATTTACTTGTGTGTTAGTTTGTCTGTTTCTGCCACTTCCACGCCATAATGGAGCAACGAAATTAAATTAAATCAATTCCTGAAATATTTATTTATTTAACGTATATCGTGATTTTTGTGTGAAAGCGATATAGACTACTTTTAGTCCCGATACAACGCGAACGAAGTCGTGGGCACCTATAGTAAAAAACTAAGTTTGGGACATTTACGACTGATCTTTTTATTTTATAGACAAACGAACAAAAGTCCCCCGGTAAAAATTTGTAATTAATCCACAACATTGTTAATTTTTTCTTCATTTTTATTTAATAATTTAAGATTATATACATACATATGTTCTTTATTAACGTTTCTTCAACAAAAAGGATAAAAACACTTCGGACAGAAGAAAAACTTTGACAGTCTCAGTTGTTTTTGAGCCGCTTTGTTGGTAACATGAAAAACTGTTTTCCACGACAATATTACCATAATCCATGAGTGGGGAACAAAGGAAGTGACGTGACACAGGGGCCGACTTCCGGCCGATAGCGAACAAGACTTCTGCTGCGTTATTTATCTTTTGCGAGTCCATCAGCTAACTTCATTGTTAGGGGGCTGGGGATACGTGGACATTATACGAACTTACGAAACGGCTTGTCTGTACCTAATTAAAATCTATTTTGGCATAATACAAAGGGAGACTTTTAACCAACATGGGGATTCAAAGGTAAGTGGATAATGATGATGATTTGTCTTAAATATTCAGAGTTCTGATAGTGATCTGCTATATGTACATATAATAAAGCAGAAGAGGGTCGAAAGTCTGAACATTGAATAAGTATATAAATAAATTCTTTGAATGGATTGCAGAAAACGTTCCAACCATTTCTAGAAATTTTGTCTGGGTAACTGTTTCTCTGTTTCTGTGTCTCTGATTATTTAAACGCTCATCAAGCAATAACGGCTGAATGGAGCATCATGATTTTTGGTATGTAGGTATTATGAGGTCTCAGTAATGTCATAGGCTAATTTTTATCCTAAAATAATGCGAGCGAAGCCGCGGCAGTCCACTAGTAACAAATATAAATTGAACACATTTTATCGTATTTCAATAGTTGTGTGTACCATACGTTTAATCCTATATTAAAACCTTTGTTACGGTTAATTTTGTATTTTTATTTTTACACATGTTTTGATGCAAAATTTCTAATTGCAAAACTATCATTCGTTTGCATTGCTTCAAAATAATGTAACTAAAAAAAATCCTTGCTAATGTATTTTGGTGTGTAATATATCTATGTTATTCACATTTACAACTATAATAATCTCAGCAAAGTCGTAGTGTAGATCCCTTAGAGCCACTTAGTACGAGGCTAACGACCTCACATCGCTGCCAAGGACATATCGTGGACAAGTTTTCCCATTTTACTACCTCTAATGCCATCAATACACTCCTAAGGTATATAAATTACCCCATTTGATGGCCGAGAACCGACATGAATAGTTAGGCAGGTATTATAAGATTAGTTTGGTTGAATTGGCTCAGTAATATAGTTATGGTATCGTAAAGGATTAGAGACGCTATTTGGTGGGTGATGACTTTTTTGATTGTTGATTGGAGTTTTGTGAGATCTTGTTTATAGGATTCTGTCTGGATGCGGATTTTATCAGTTTACCTTTGGGTGTGAGGAGAATTGATAGGTGAAATAATAATAATAATAATAAATAATTTATTTAAGTGAAACACTTATGAACTATAACAATATGTTCACTGCACTCCACACTAGGATAACCTGTGTTGTGGAGGGCAGGCTATGTTATTTATAAATGAATGTACAGTTTACTAAAATACATAGAAAATTCAGGTTCCAATCCTGCCGGTAGTGATGATGAAATATGAAATAAGTGTGGGAATAAGATAAATCGATTTTTTTACTTCTTATTAATTAAAAAATGAGTATATCAAATAGGTATTGAGTAGTAGTCTTACGAAATAATAGAGTTAGCAGTTAAACTTAACATGTATTTTTACTATCACTTTTATTATAAACCGTATAGAGTTAATATTCAAGAAACTATAGTACGACCTTTTTTTTAAAGTAACTAATTTTTTTTTACGTGGTGTATGTTTGGTTTTGACTACAGCCTGCCTGATGTTAAGCATTGCTACAGCCTAGGGTGTAATACGCTTAATCTATACTAATACTAATATTATAAAGCTGAAGAGTTTGTTTGTTTGTTTGTTTGAACGCGCTAATCTCAGGAACTACTGGTCCGATTTGAAAAAAATATTTTTGTGTTGGATAAACCATTTATCGAGGAAGGCTTTATAACATCACGCTTCAACTAATAGGAGCGAACAAACAATAGAAAATGTGGAAAAAACGGGTAAAATTATTCATCTTTGAAGGCTTCCGTTGCGTGCGCTCCGAAAACGGTTCAAGATATCAAAAAAAATATAAACCATAAACCAACACTAATAACTATTCCACGCGGACGAAGTCGCGCGCACCAGCTAGTGTTTAAATATATTTGTATATTAAACCATTAACAGAGCATGCACCTATAACTTCATTGTAAAACTTATGTACTAAGCCGGAATTCAAAGCTAGCTGTTTTTACACATTTCATTTGGGTCTGCGCCAAAGCGACTTACGTAGCTAATTATCCACAAACAAAAAGAATCTAGAAAATGTTTAGTTCAAAGTTACTGCTCACAGAATGTGACAAGGAAGTAGGTTAAAGTTTTGAATTATGTTTAAATTTTAGGTCGAAGCAGTAAACTTAAAATTGCACTTAGAATAATATGTGTGAGAGTGTGAAACTAGAAAAATACACACCAATGTGATTTACAGATGTCTCTTAAAAAGTATGTTTCTTGTTCGAAATTACTCAGATGAGTCCATTACACCATTTATTTTACAATATAGTAAACAATACTTTCTGCAACACGGGTTTTAACTACAGCAGAAGACAGAGCATATGTTATACATGGTATATGTACATTGTTCATATTATATAATAAAATTTTACATTACTTAACTTTACTTATTTTGAAATATCTTATTTCTTTATTTATTTATTCAAATTATAATTATTACGGAATAACTAGTTACAATAACACATACATAAGTCAAAAATAATTATAGGTCACACAATCATGAAATAACATTAAATATGAGCATTTCATAATAGACTTACTATTGCAATATGTCAAATGTACATTTAAACAATCTAGCAATCTTCTAAGTGAGAGTGAACCGGTTTTACATTTCATCCTCAAGCATAATCTTTCATCAGCTGAATTAGGGACAGTTTCAGATCCATTCGTATCAGACAAAAATATCATACCGTAGAAAAAAACACACAAGATGATCAATATTGATACATGCTTAGGTCTAATACTCGTACTATATACCTATATATAATAATGTTTAATTTTATTTCAATGTAATATTAATTAGTAATTTTTTTTTTTTTTGACGAGACATGACTGATGCCAACACCTATTATCATTATAATAAGTTAGTTGAAATTCTGTATGTCAATAAAATCTATCTATCTATCTATCTATCTATATATATGCAGCGTAGGAAAAGACATAGAAACAAATTGCAACTTGTGTAATACTACCTATTACCTACTCGAACACATGTTCAAAAAACCTCTTACTTTACAAAACATGTCGTCCCATCACCGAGTGACTGCCGTCCGTAAAGCGTCCTATCCGGCAAATGCATCAATCTTGATCACCGCTCCCTCGGGCCGGCCGATGCAATGCGAAGTGGACCGGTGCATCCTACGAATGGCATTCCTATGCAAATAGGTGCGGATTTAGGGCAGGTTTAATACGGTTTAGGTATTATTTGAATCGTCTCACTTATATTAAGAGTGTTCGTCTATGAAAAGAACGTGTAGGTAAGTATAATCAAATCTTATCATTTGTGCATATCGTAATCATAAGTTTGAAATAAAATTTTCATTTCTTACTCTTTTTCTATACTAATTAATTAAAATAATTATTGGAATGACTTTGTTGTACTCTCTCGTAGATTTGTTTTACATATACCTTAAATTATATGCAAATGCCATTTTACTAACTTTTTTAACTTACAAACTAACAAATGGAAAGAAAAGAAAAACGAAAACTTTTTAAACAGGAAGAAAGAGTCAGTTTCATATTCAGATTTGAAACTAAAGTAGATTTTCCTATTTTGTCACCTAAGGTATTGCTGATTTCTACGTCTTTGTTTATAACTTACTAAGTCCTGTGTCCAGCCCTGTATGCGAATACTGTAATGGACAATGAAAGGAATAGCTGCGCGTAAGACGGACCATTTGAATAATATGCACGGACAGACGGAGAAATTAGTTTTTACTAACGTTCATCTAAACTGATGATGTTAGATTAAAAATGTAAACGACTAATATCCTACATTTCTAAACAATCATTTACAATTGAAAATACAAAATCACAGTATCAAATTAATAGCACAATAAGTTGATATTGCCAGAATAGTCCAAATTTATCCAATTCCAAATTAATAAAAGCTCTAAAATACGAGTGTCAAAACTGAAACTGGTTAAAAGAGCTTTAAACAAATGATTACCTGTCTAACTTTCTAAACGACCCTTTAGCAATCAAAGCCGGCCCTCCTTAAATCTCGACGAGATTAACGGCAAAGAAAAATTAATAACTGAACATGTTAATTACTTTGGTTGAAAACCATTTAATTAGCTTCTCATGATCTATTCAAAAGCATCATTCAACAAGTCACATTGAGTTCTGAAACCCTCAATATGATGTGGCTACGTACAGAGTAATGAAGCGCTTTCCGAGAGAGGAAGAGATTACTTTTTGCATCGGGGCGTCAAAGACTGGCGATCTCAGGGTAGATTTTTCTTTCCGCCAATGGTCGTTGAATACCTACTGCACCACAATGCTACGGGTTCAAAAGAGCTTGATGAATTCCCAGTGCTTTGTTTCCGCACGCTCTGTCTCAACAAGGCATTGCTTTTTAATTTAGACCATTTTCGCTTATTCTTTTTGTTTTCGTAATAAATCTGGGTAACTAGTATCTTTGCGTGTGAATCGAGCATGCGTTCTCTGTATTTCTTTCGTTTGGTGTTCGTTAAATGGATTCATTTTGGAAATGAAGTGAGATAAGGATTTAAGACTGGAATTAGCTTTATTTTAACACAACAATTTACTTTTAATATTGAGGCAGTAATGGTCTTAAAAGACAATACGCACAAATAATTGTGAGACATCTCAGATACTTTTATGATTATACTGTAATTATTTTTAAAAGTGTACGTTAGTGAAGTTATTTATATGTAGGTACAGATTCTTTCAGGCTTTATTGGAGTGTATTTTTTGATGTGGTGATGGTATGGTGTTGAGACTATATTTTATACCAAAACAACGCGGAAAAAACCAATGACATTGACTAGAAATAAGTAAAAAACAGTACTTAATTAAAGTAAAAAACAGTACACAAGTGATAAACAGAGAAAATAAAAACATTAATGCTCCGACATTGAGATTCCAGCTGCGAAAATTTGCTCTTTTCTGTAAGGACGTTGTAAAAACGGTTTTAATGAAAATTCTGCACGGTACCATAGACAAAACTTTGCAGTCACAAAGTAAAATTGGCAATGTAAACGATGTTAGCTTCAATGTTTACTGCTATTTTTATGTAGGTCTATTTAAGTACTCCATTTATTAACCAAATTAAAAAGGTGGTTCTTAATTTGATTGCTGTTTTTTTAACTTTCAAAATAAAGCATATAGGTAGCAATAAGAGAAAATTAAAAATTAAAATTGGTTTATTTTGCATAATTCTGTTTAACAAAAAGATATTGGAGTTCAAAGCCTCCCGAACTAGTTTTCACTGTGTCTCGGAAGCCGATGGCTTCTCCCTGCTTATAATCAACACACAAATTAGTCGTATTGTGCGTTATTATTAATCATGCAAGGGATTTTTTCAAAAGTATATGTACCAAACATAATTATTTAAAGCTAAAATTTGTTCAGTTGTGTTTAAGGTTTGAACGACGGTTATTTTAAACTTTTAAGTTAAAAAAAAACGTCGTTCAAACCTTAAACACAACTGAACAAATTTTTCGCCACCCAAAACAGTTGGTTAAAGTAGATAATTCAAAATGTCCTGTCCCGTGGGGCGACATTGTAATGCAGTCCAATATGAAATTTTCAGATAATACGCATCGACGTTGACAAGGGTAGCTTGCTCCATTCATGTATATAAATATCGCTGCACTCAGTCCTGCGGGTTATTCCAATATTTACTACAGCCAAATGAGGTATGCGTAAATGTTTTGTGAAACTGTTGTAATTTTCTGACTTCTTGTTTTGTTTTTGCAGGTGTTTTCGATGCGATTAGCAAATTAATGATTAAATTATTTCACTTGTAACAAAAATTTAAGCGAGCTTTACGCATCTAAATTACTTTAAAGGATAACTTTTGCACACTAGATGACAATATTATATGGTTTGCTGATTTTAGTTTACACAATAACAATGGTAAACTATACTTTAGTTTAAAAGTATTAATTTGAAAACAAACAAACAATTTTGCCTAAATAAAAATTTTATATAATAATGCATAAAAATTTTGGGATCAGATTTTAAGGCTTTTGATTTGCTACACAAATTTCCATGCATGATATTTTTCCTAAAAATTAAGACTTTTGACATTATGTACTATTTTGTTTATATTAATCACCCTCAAATAAACGGGGTTAATAGGACTATAAAATTAAAATCGTTCAATCTTCTCAACCCTAAACACTTGCCATATATTTCAGTAGACACCAAAAAGGTTTATTCTAACAATCGCGCCTCTCACCTGAACGCCGGTGTCAAACATCACTCCATGCATATTCGAAATGTATAGATATAGCCTACATTAACTCTTTAATACTTAAATTATTCGAATAAAAAGAAATTCGAGGAAAAATTTGACATTGGAAACTATTTTATGCTATTTTGTAAATATATAAACAAAAAACACGTTTAAAAATAATTCAATTTGGAGCAAATTTAAACTCAATTAAAATACATATACTTACTCATTAGACTTTTTTATTAACGAGTGTAAAAAAAAACAATTGTGTCTGTTATAGTGTTCTACAGTGAATATAACGTACATACTTAAAAGTTTATAACTTCTTGCCAGATTTTTTATTCGAATAAAATAACCCGACAATAATAACTTTTCGAACAACTACATCACAGCGTATCTCTAATTGCCAGTAGTTGAGTCACCCTCGTCAACGTCGCGGCCCATTGATCCCGATGTATTTATTTTATATGAATCTTGGAACGGTTCTCATGCTGTCAAGGAACGAATGATATTGGGTGCACTGAACTGGCAACACCTTCTTGTTTACCTTTACTATTTTGTAGTTAAGGGTTCAATCGGGTTTGGACGTTGGACGCGTTAATAGAAGTTTCTGGTGGTTTTATGGGTGGACAATGCGTATAATCCTTCTAGTGATGCTTATGGTGCTAGATATAGATAACCATAGGCAGCGATATATAATGAGGTTTGATTTATACATCTTTGTGACTTATTTCTCAGTTGAGGGTCATGATTTTACTGGCAATTAAAATACTGGCTTTTCGTTGGCAATCTTCCTCAGTCTGTTTCAGTCATTTGTTTCATGAAGAGCCTTGTAGGTGAAAGTAGGTATCTGGTAATTATAAATTTCATTAATCTAACCTTAAAGAAGTTTACAAAAAATCATAGAAGAAATTGAACCACAAAGTTCAGTGCAATAAATGCTCAAGAATTTTATAACGTATAATAACAGTAAAACGTGCTCTAGTTTTTTCATAATCAACTTTCTACATCAATAAAATCTCCCTTTTTCCCAACCAAATATTTTTCTTCATAACTAACTGCTGGGGGTGTCTATTCATCAAACTCCAGCAAGTTCATTGACTCTCATACTTTGTCAAGTCATCGTCTTGGAAGAGCTCCTCTTTTGCTCTGCAAAACAGCGATGAGACAGCAAAAATACTAAGAACGAGGTACAAAAGACCACAAGGCCTATCGATAAAAAGTATTATAAGATTTGTGAATCGCGGTTTTACTTGTGTAGAACAAAGTTATGGTGTTATTGTTAATACTTATAGCTTACATTTTCTTCCCTTGTAATGGATTTTTTGTGACTTTCGTGTAGGTTGACTAAACCAGTTCTTAGCAATAAAATAAAATAAAATTTTAAAACAATTTCAAATGAAATGTTGTTTTACTAAACTAGAAAATTAATATCTTTTGACATATAAGTACTTACTAGGAGTCGTAAATCGATGTTTATTTGAAACGATTATTTATAATAATAAAAGAAAGTCTGAGAAGAGAAATTATGAAATCCTTAGTACATTTCGGACATAGCTTAGTCATCTGGTCTATTTTCATTTATTTCAATTAAAAAAACATATCCCGTATGTCCCGTTAATGACCTTCGAAATTGCCACCCTTTTAATGGCACTGTTAATATTCAAGCGAATGCAGTTCATTTATTTTTTATTGCAGTTCGCGAAATAAAACCACAAGTGGTATCGGAGTTCGCGAAAGATTGTTTTACTTGGAGTGGTGCCATAACTGCTTGAGGAAGTAAGACGTTATAAATACATGCCGTAGCGTATTTTTTTTCCATGATGTAGCGCCTAGATGGGGAAAAAAGTTATTAAAATGTGAACCTGTGAATCTTTGTATATGGTAGGAACAAATGGATTTTGTTGTTTCCTGAAAAAATAAAAATGTTCATGTAGATTTCTATTAACGTGAGCCTATAGACGCTTTTTTTTATTAAGGTGAGAAGCATACAGAAAATTATATGGTTTGAAAATAAAACATAAAAACAACGGAAGAAAAACTAAACATAAACACTTCTAACTACAACAGTTAAATGAATTTAACAATACACAACAATTCTTATTCAATAATACTTAACAAAAAACAAATGATAAAAATATATACATATAATGCTGCTATGTAAGGCTTGACTTATTCCTTGTAAATAAAAAATCTTTTAAACAAAAACTGATAGTATACCCTTTTTTATGAACCTTCATTTGATGTGTCCACGTGGATAGATAACAAAGTCAACACTTGAACATGTCAGGTTTATCATATTATAATTTCTCCATTTATACCCGTTTTTTTTTAAATTCCAGAGCCGTTCTACTATCAAGTTAATGTGAAGAAATTCCGAGTCAAGTTATTCCGAAGCTACCGCATAATTCCGTCACCACGAACCACGATTCAACTGCATTTTTGCGCATCACTATCCTGGATCAAAACGACCTAACCCGACGACTTTAGGTCTTCAAACCAGCACCTATCTTGAAGCACGTGACTGGATGAACCTAGGACAGAGTCACCAGGTACTTACTTACCTAGAGTGGAAATTTAAATAAATACATACATATTCTGGAATATTTTACACGGCGCAATCTAGCAATCAAAATCAAATGAAGAAAAAAATAGTTAGGTTAAATAATGAATAACTGTGCCTGCCTATATAATCTGGGAAAATTGTTTTTCATATGTCCGTATTACTTATTTTTCTTCTTCTTTGTATGGCAGAGGCCTACTCTTATAACATTTAAACCATTTTGCCATATACTGTTTAAAAGAAAAGGTTCCTATAAAAAGAAAGGAAGCTGATTCTGCGCTATTCACTGATCGATTGATGATTCATGACATTTGACTAATAGCAAATATATTTGATCTATGAATAATAAATTAAAGTTTTTTTTTAATATTTGTCTATGCATCACAGGATGTTCCTAGTGCAGAACCGACAGGCATATCAAAAATGCAGTATTCTTAGTTAGAGAAGTCAAATATGTTATTCAAGTTAATTGTTAAGGTAAATAAGGTATTCTTATTCTTATATTACCCCAAAATGCACCTGAAATACGTCCATACACGTGATCTAGATTTTAAAACGCAGTGCGCTCGACCCTCGTTTGAATTCCACCTACACTTGCGCTTTATCCGCCATTAACGGTTCTTTTGCCGTGATGACTATCTGAGCCGTATTTTAGATTGGATTTATAAATGGTACCGTGCTAAGCCAATAGGTAATTATCCAGCTACAGCTATTATTCCGGTTTTTTGCAAAAGTATTTTTGGATTGGCAGTTTGAAATTTATTGTACTGCTCGCTAATTGCTATATAAGAGCAATTAGTAGGTACATTAGTATCTCTAAGACGATATATCAATGCGTCTGTATGTATGTATCATAGTAATTTATATTGCCAGTACTACTCTGTAGCTATTCCCTATGTAATGAGAAGGAAAACGTACGTAGAACTAGATAATCATTGAAAATATTAATGTTGTTTATATTAGGCATAATTATATTTGTAAAAAAAATCTTACCTAACAGAGAAGATATCAGTTATTTTGTGTACTAGCAGTAAATAAAACAAAATTTTAAATGTGTTTATTTATTTACCTAAGACTTAGTTGGATGGTTTGCAGATAGTGTCATGAAAGTGCAATTTTTATCAGAGTTCCTGAACAAATATCTATAAATACCCATTCCCCATGAAAGAGTCCCGAAGATTTGTGAAAGTTTCCCGCTCGGTGCGAACGCAGTGGCAGTGAATTGATAATTGAGAGCGGAGTGTCGTGAGTGACGCCGCTTGAAATAGTTTGAAAAGTGCAAATCGCATGGAAAGTTGGAAGTGTAAGTTCACATAGTTGGAGTAGTGTTGTGTTGGCTCGGGCACGGCGGCGCCGGCTCCGGCAGCGGAGGCGTGGTTCGGCGGGCCAATGGCAGCCGCCCCCGCCCGCCGGCGCTCAGCCTTCCACCAGCCTCGCCAGTAGGTTTGTGTCCTTTTGGCTGACCGCATGACTCCGTATCTCGCTTCGTCGCTGATCTCGTTGTAACCTGACCATCAGGCACGCGCTTCACCTCTCCCTACGCTCGCTTCCGCGCCGGTGCTGCTTCGAGCCACGTCTCCGCCACTCCAGCTGTGACTTTCTAACTAAAGTGGGGAAGTGAAGAGTGCAGGCTTGCAGCGGCGACAGTGCCAGGTACGGCCCCGCCACGCGGAACTGTTGACAAGCCGCCTCACCGGCGAAACTTGCTGACCGCTCCGTGGACCTTATCGCCACCGCGTAGAGCTCAAACTGGTCCAGCAACTTTCGCAAGTGATTGTATCTTTATTGTTTGAAGAAAACAGCTGTAAAGCCCCAGAAAGTATACGCGACGCTCGATAGTGAACACAAGTAAGCACTGAAAACAGGATTTTCACAAACGTAGTTTCAGGTAACGAAATGTCATTAGAGAAATAATAAAGTTTAACGTTATAACAAGTAAGTCTGAAGTTAATGACTGGAGAAGCCCTCGTATAGTAGACATTGCTTAGCGAATATGTACTTTAAACATAAGTCGTAAGGTTCATTTTCCGCGTAAAAAGTGAATATTAGCTTAAGTAGCAGAACAATTATTTACTTTTCGCACCGTCTAATCTTCAGACTTACACGGGGCTATTAAGATAATGGAAAATATTACTATTTTTATGACTTGAATTAAAATTTTTAACTTTTACAGTTATACGTATATATATGTATTGCTGGAGATTTGTGATACACTTGCTAATGTTTAATATTTTATATTTTTTTTATTCTATTGTGTGAGTGTACGTTTGTATAGATATGTGCGCAGCTTTATTGTTATCTTACAACTTTAATCTAATAAATTGTTAGGCACCACTTTCCTATAAAAGGTAATATGTAAGTTCGTATGTAAAGTGGGTATGTTTGTGTTGTGGAATTGATCTCGCCGGTATTGGGAGGTGAAGGCATCGAAAGCGAAGGTTGGATATCAGACTGAAGTATACATATTCAATGCGATGGCTGCCAAGGAGCTACGCCGAGACGCCACGCTGCTACGAAAATCCAATCGCATTAAAACGCCCGGAAAATATAAAAAGGGTAGCTAAGAAATACAAGATTCCCCGAATAAACATAACAATTTCCGTTTCATCGCTTCCAAGCGCCGTCAGACAAATTAAGAAACGTTTTTCTGAGCGAGTTCTCACTCCGCTCACCTCCTCTCCGCGTCCATAAAACTTAACTACGAGCCGTAACCGCGACTAATTATTAGGGTGGGTTTACATAACGTATTTATGAGAGCGAGATTTAACGGCAACGAGCCGGTCTCGGGTGGTCTGTTATCGCCCCATTAAAAAGTTGTCCTCAGCGGAGGCGTAAATAACATAATATGGAGCCTCGGCGTTGGATGGCGCCTGGTCGGCACGGGCCGCAGCCGGCCGGCACCGCACGGCGCCGCACCGCCCGACCACCTCGAGCGCGCCGCGTCTGTTTGTTATTTCAAACCAACAGCACGGCCGGAGATTTTTTCCAAAAATCACCAGTATTTTTTAAAACGCCAGTTATGTAATTGAGGCCCAATATTGCATGGAAGGGGAATATAGTGGCCGTCGTACTATGAAAACGTTTAAACGATAAAATATCAGCATCTATTTTTATCGCACCCACTCGAATAAAAACATAGAGGTATTTTTAGCTGTAAAATATTATTGAAAACAAAGGTCGTCGCGCACTTGACTGGCTACTTTTCGCGCGTAATTTCAAGTTGAATTAATGTTGGTCGGAGTATGGAGAACCGTACGGGCGAAAATAAACAGTAGTCTAAGTAATAAATAACGGCCATTGTATGGACAGCGGCACACCATTACGCGACCAGAGTATGGCGGCCGACCTGCCTGCAAAAATAATGGTACCGCCCGTGTAAAACGTGCAAAATTATCTTTGGCCGGAATGGATGCTATAAGTATCATGGTATTTAGCACTTATATCAAATTAAAAGTAGCTAGAAATTTAGCCCTGTAATCCGAAACAAAACACTACTAATTATTTTGTTTTCATGCACGCGAGTAACTATAATTGATATATAGATATTTATGTAAAACTTGTGGACGCCCGCGGTTTCGCTCGCATTATTTTGAGATAAAAAGTTGCCCATGACACTTCTAAGACCTTATACTGCCTACATACCAAACAATTATGATTATTCGTTGAGCCATTTTTGCGTTATGAGCGTTTAAAATTTAAACAGATAAGCAGACAAAAATTCTAACAACCTCTGAAACATGTTTTGTTATGCATTTAAAGTACCTTTATTCAAACAATTTTTTTTTTACTAATATCTTCTCTGTTCAGATTTTTGATCTTCTTTAGCTTTATTATAAGTATAAATGACTACCAAACAGAAAAGTTGTACCATAGCTAAGACAATCTCAATCTTATAAAAAAAACTTACTAAACCGCGTTAAAAAGAAATATGAAACAAGTCTGCAGTGTGTTTGAACAAGATCTTCGTAATTTGGACTACGTAAGCTAATACAAAGCACAAACTTATTCGTTCCCAGATTAGGTCCCGAAGTAGCGGTACACAACACCGGTTACAATATACATAATTTTGTACAGTATGTAATCTACTCGTAGAAATCTAATGTTTACTTTTATACTTTATTACAGTACAGAAATAACTAGGAAATACAATCATAACACAATATGTTATAACCTGAGTACAGTCCATAAGCGCAATAAATTCATTTCATTTCAATATCAGGGGCCTAAAATTATACACAACACACTAATTTCACTCTAAAATTGCTTTTGTCATACGATATTAAACTGCGAAATTATCAGATATATTATCTGAAAAGAACTTGAAACTATTTCATTTAATCAATTCAAAGAAGGAAGAATTCAAGAAAGTTGGATTAAATCTTACAATGCAATCAGATCAACCTACGAAAAAAAAACAGCTTGTCTATAATCATAATCATAATCAAAATATTCATTTATTCATAAATACGTCATATTTTTTACATATAATGTTCATGTTCATTATACATTCAATAAATATAAATATACATGATCAGTTTAATATTTAAAAATCACATTACTGTAAATGATATTAAGAAAAGTAAAAGCATGTCAAAAAATAAATTAAAAAATACAATAAACAAGTACAATGTACTCGAAAAATGTTACGACTATAAGTGCATCTGAGGGTTGTGCCCATAGAGTAATATAATATGTGCCTAATCAAAAGTGAGTATTCTCAGCACTTCAAAAAATGCGTTGTAATATCAAATATATCAAACGTACCCAAATTGATATATTACAATATTAGTATTGGGAAGCGCCCGTAGCTTAGCTAGCTGAGGCAATCGCATGCGATTACCAATGTTAAGCAAAGGCGAGGCCAGTCCTTGGATGGGCATAAAAAAATAGCATTCCATTTTGGGCGCTCCGTGAATCGGATGACACGTTAAATTGTAGGTCCCGCCTGTTTGTCTAATACGGCAGTCGTTAAGCCATCTCAGAGGCTCATAGGGGGGCTTGATAAACTCTTGAAACCAGAGTTGGCCACTTTCATTCGATAAGGATAAGAAGAAGTCTTAAGATATTAAAATGTACAGCGTTGATGTCACATACATTGTCTATCGAAACTCCTCATGCTTAAAAATATAGGCAGCTTTGGTACTGTCAGCCAGTACAGCGCAGTATCCGTAGCGACGTCGCGGCGACACTTTCCAAGTTTTCATGTTTACACACTCCCGATGATACTCGCTAATTTCTCTATTTACGACACTTCCCCGCACTTAATAAGAAAAACTTGTCCCCGCGATAAAGTCCAAACTTGAAATTAGTCTTGAGATAATAAAAGTATTCTCGCTTTATAGAGGAATTAATTTGATTTTTGCGGGGATCGTGATTTAAGAGATTCACGCCCGCTTGTACACTCCATTTAACCGGCGAAATGCAATAACTTTTCCATGGAATTCTTAATTGTTCTTAGGGATTTGTCTCTCGTTATTTTTATCTCTTCTAACTGGCGACTACCGTTTCGGGAATGTTTCTTTTCTCTGAATAGCTATCTCTCAATTAGCGCTACTATGTTGCTATATATCAACACATTTTGTGTATTACCAGTATATCTACGCAAAGTAAAAAAATAAACAATAATAAACTGTGACTAAATAATATTAAGAAAAACAATCTATTAAAAAATCCGTGCTTCGCAAAAAGTGATCTGCATTTCTACGTTGTTATTAGATAAGGCTGTACCAACAATGTCCGTTTATAAAGTATTTTTTCGGTTATCTAATACATATGTACATTCGTGAACAATAAATAATAATTTATTGATATAATATGCCTTAATTAATTATTACGATCCGAACAATAAAATTAATCACTTCCCAATTAGATCAATACTATACCTAATTTATGACTTTGTAAAATATTAATCAAGACTACAAGTTAATTGCAAACTTACTAATTGCTCGTGAATCAGACAACTCTAATATCTGTCAAAGTTCACGTCAAACGTCAGCTGAATGGACAGGTTAATGTTACATAGGATTTCCTTGGATATACATACATACATGTAAATACGAGTACATACATCAATGTAGTACATTGGATAAATCCGCTTATGTCTTTGTATCGCGTGATCGAAGGGCCAAGCGTTTAGTTTGAGATTTGACGGAAACGCAGTCTTATACATGTATGTCACTTAACTTCTTAAAAGTAATAAATGATTCAACATCATTCTAGATAGATATTATTGTGTTAATATACATACCTTACTAGTCAAAATAAGACTAAACATTTTACTCATTTTCAAAATAAAAAAACTAGAGTAAAACCAATCATTGTTTGGATATGTTTTAATGGTGTTTCTAATTAAACATATTGTGTAGTGGCAAAAGAAAGGTTCAAAATTCTTGAAAACAAATAAAAGCTTTGGCAAAAATTAATTTTTGTTTCAACTTATTACATAATCAAAATGTTAATTCATTCATAAATACGTTTTTTTTTCATATTCAAAAACAACAGTAATCAATACAGATTTTCAGCGTTTAACTACGAATACTGCTGTGTTACAGCAGTATTTTCTAAACTAATTATTTCAGCTATTTCCATTATATACAATACATTGAGCAATAACTCAAGTACTGTATTACACTGAACAAATCCGCCTAGACCTAGCTTAATCTAGATAATGCGGCAAAGGCCCCGACTGACGCCATCCAGTCTGGTTCATATACATAACCCGGCAAATAAGTTAATTTCACAAATATACTGAATACTGGGTTACTTTTATCTCACAAGTAACTTCAAGAGATACACCTACTTCTTGTTTAAGGAATAAAAAAAGGAGCGCTTTGATAAGTAAATAAACATTCCGGGACGTTTCACACAGCGCCATCTACCCTTATACTAAACAAACGCTTGTGTCATGGGTACTAAAAAACTAAAAGTAGATACATCGTCTAACTTAACCTAAGATATCCGCATTTTTTTTTTCTAGATATTAAATATATATCTGCATAAAGCCCATTTTAATGGACCGTGTTCTATCAACCATTTAAATTACTAAAATTTCATTTTAGTCTCAGATGATTATAAAAACATGAATACAGCAAGACGCTGGTTAACAAACTTTGTGTCAGAAATTACTGGTTCTTTTTTTCGCGTATATTTCTAAAAATCTTTGGGGAAGTAATTAATTATTGGATACTCATTATAAACATAGCTCTGTAGAAATATGAACCTACTTGATTGAACATTTTGATTGAATACGAGTCTCCGTAATCACTCCTGCTTTATAAAAACGCCAGCCGTGAGCATAATCATGCGATATGGTTTGTAAGGGAAATTATAATAATTGCGACTTGTTTTGTTAATCTAACCTTGAACTCGTAACGAGCTTTGAGTAATTTGAGTAACATTATGTTGCCATGGAAGTACTATTCGCATAGTTTTTTATAGTTGAATATTTTTTTGATCGTAAGACAATTTAATAACTATTCCTTAGTCCATTTCATAACATGTAAGCGCTTAACATTTATTGAATTTGATATTGTTATTATATTTTTTAATACTTTTAATATTGCCACTCTCTTAGACATTAACTTGTAATTAATTATTGGCATTAAAGAAACAAAGATATTAATTTTTAGTTTTAAGCACCTTATTATTATTTATTTTTTATATATGTATATGCATAACTTTTGTAACGCTTTATTCATAAATTGTATTTTCATGGACAACAATTGGGTATAAAATCGTATAAACAAAAACGTAGGCCACAAAAAACCCGAGTTCCTGTTAAAAAGTCGCTCTATGAGAAGTGTTAGAAAAATCAATTCAGTGTTATTTGATACCTTTGATCCGTCAAGTGCCCCGGGCCGAGGCTGTCCTAAACAAACAAGTCAGTTGAACTGACTAAATCTGACACACTGTTGAGGCAGTAACGCAAGTTTATTATTTTTGAGAAACAGACAAAAAATAGATATGTTATATGTCAATGTAACTTATATCACCTTTGTAATCAGCTTGCATTTCAACTTTTTAATGCTTATATTATTGTGTCCTGTGTGTTCAAATAAATACTTTCTTTCTTTTTTTCTTTCATTTTATTTAAAATAACTAACTAATGTTTACATATATTCCACAAGTTGTTAAAAACTAAATACTAGCAATAGAATAAAAAACTTAAACTACTTCTAAAACTAAAACACTTAATCTAAAATGACTGTAGTACCTAGAAGGAAGTCCCCAAAATGCTGGCGGCATTTCCGCGTTGTATAGCAATTCTTTCTTTCTATATTGCAATTATAATTCCACCATTGTCACTTTCTACAACAGTGTTTTTCATATTCGTAATAAAAATAATATTTAAGTGGCTTTCCCATTATTGTATTAAAATTAATATCACAATGACAAAAATTAAAAACACATCTCCCTCTCTGTGTGATTTATGATCGCTAATAATCATTTTCTTCAGAACTTACGGACTTGCCTCTAGTTTCAACGCTAACAAACAAAATGTATAAAACCGAATCAAAGCCAAAAAAATACACAAAACATTGAGTTTGTTCAATAAAATTATCAAGTATCATCAGTCCACATCTGAAATTGAGATACTGTTCCACTGTAACCATAAGCAATGAAATCTTTCATACAATAATATTGCCTTCTCAGCATCTCATGATAAAGGCTTATTTTATTTTCTTAGCGCCGACACTTCGCCTGAAATATTAGTCTAGTATCCACTAGGAATATTCTCGAAGCTAAATATTTAATTAACTCCTCAACAAATTCAACTTGTTCATGGTTTAACCTTTTGTTTGTGAATATCTTTTGTTACGTTGTTTGATTTGAATGTTTTGAATCAACTGGAGGAAGTTGGAAATCTGAAATTGTTTTGTTTTAAGGAAAATTGCGGATTTTAATGTGGCTTTGTCTGGGTGCGAATTAATGAGTTTAATTTAACCAGTTTATAAAGCAACTTAAGTAGATTTTCCTTTTATAGTTTCTATAAGACGCTTATTTTATGAACGTGTCAAATTTTTATTTACTTTTTAAATTTAATATTGTTCAAGAACAAACCTTGTGTCTCAAATTATTCATGTGATTCCTAGTATACAATCATTTTGAACAGGCGACGATACTGGTAAAAATAACGACCGTACCCAAACGAAAAAAAAATTAAACAAACTATACATCTATTGATTATACTAAATAGTATTTATTGAGTGTGTCCATAATATTCATCGTTTATCAGCTTGGCATAGCTCTTTCTCACTAACTTTGTATAAAGTTCGTCTCAAACGCACGTGTCCCAACAGACGGCTGCTGGACGAGCTTATCGCTCGGTGATAAATCTTCCAGGCGCACTGTTCTTACCCTCGCGTCATTGGCTCCAATTGGGCGGCGTGAGTTATGTGCTGCGCCGTCAAAAATGCATGCGAATTGAACAGAGTGTGAGTAGAAACTGCACAGTTTACAAAGGCAGCTTGAGGAAAAGGTAGGGATTAAAAATGTAACAAAGAAATTGGGATATGTGGGAGTTTTCCTGATGATATGATAAAGAAAGAAATAAAAAATATATTGTAATAAGTTCATAAGCTAATGATTTACATTTGACATTTTTATCTGATACAATAACATACAAGCCTGCCGATAGCCATGGACTGAACTAAATATAATATTAGTCAAATTTATATTTATCTAATAGGTATTCTAGAATTGATCATAGCTAAATCCTTAAATGACATGCACGATCGACTCCACCAGAAATCAGTTCCGCTTCCCTCCCGTGCTCATTGACTTTATTTGATCGACTGCTCGCATCCCATTAGCCAGTGAACTACAATCAATTTCATACAAAAATACACGGATCTATAGTAAATAGGATACGTGGATCTATTCCATTCGTTCCGCTTTAATAGAATTTTAATTTCAATTTCACACATAGCGGCGCACGAGGATTACTAGAGTGGAGTGAATAAAAAAAATGGGAAAACCGATCGGCCAGTAACTGTAGCGTAGAAATTTTGATGGGCCATTATTACACAGTCCGTTACAAACGTATTGTGCGGCTACGAGAGCTACGAATAGTTGCTACGAGCTACGAATGGTGCTACGAAAATTTGTAGTAATATTTTGTATTGTACAGTCGCTGTTTATTTTACGTGCGATTGTTCGGTTCGCCTGTGATTAGGTACGGCTTTACGGGCCTTTGGCGGCGCCAAGCTTTGCAGACCCAGTTGATATTATTTTACGCGGTTTTCAGAAATGTGCCCGGCTTTTTGTAAAACATTTTTGTTTATTAAATTGCATGATGTTAATGTCAGTCAAGGAAAGTGAAACAAATTTTGAATACATTGTTTACTTTGTTTTATGTGCCAATGCATAAGTTATTTGGAAAAAACAAATTGTTTATTTTTAATAAAATTATAAAGTATGGACAAGTATTAAGTTAAATATTGTGATCATAAACTATCAAACCATCATTTTAAGAAGTGTTTAAAAAAACAGCCTGCCTATTTCAACACAGTTACTTCAATTTAGCATAAAACATCTCGTCATTCTGTCACTAACTTTAAAACCCCACTGCAATGGTAGCAACAACGAGGCATAAGCTAGACAACAAACAGCTGCTTTTCAGGTGAATTGAGCCCCATTATCTACCACGGAAAGGCTGTGCCGCAGATCAAATAATATATAGAATGTTATGATGTTACTCGATTAATTTTATCGATGCCGCAAAAAGGAGCTTATTGCTATGCATATTTACTTCAACAAAATTCTCATTGCCCATCCGAATATTTTGGTATCACATAAAATATATTTTTTTGTTTCAAATTATTTATTGTTTCATTTCGTTAATTTATTTCTAGAAACATAATAATAAAATTACAGGAATTTAGACGTGATTTTTTTATAATAAAGAGCAATTATGAGATCATGTTGAAGTATAGGTGATAAATTTAACATTATTTATTCAAAATTATAACTTGTAATAATAACGTACTTGATAATGAAATCATACGACGTAAGTGTACATTCCAGAAATGACGCTAAAAACCTTTGGGCATTCTTGAATTTAACAATAGTTTGTTTCCTCTATACAAAACCCTATTCAACGGTTTCTCTCGTACCTCGTTACGGCGACGTTACGTGTCTGTTCAAAAGCCGGTGCGGTGACGTCTGATGAGCTCCAAACGTGCGCTAAGTAGGTAATACAGCTGGATTATATGTCCTGCGCTTATATGGTCTATGCCATATTTTGGACGTGATTTTGGTGATTTTATGACGCCGTTTTCGAGTTACGTAGGACATTAGTTTGTCTAGTCATAGGATTATACAGAATGTGATGAAATAAACTCGCATCAAGTCTTAAAATGGGGCGCAATACACAAAGTTTTCGTTTTTGACTTAAATATATACTAAGAAAAACAAAAGAGAGTACAGTAGAGGGTGCATACTAAGAAATGAAATTACATTGAATTTCACGTCATGCTTATATATATTTGATGCGTACGTTGCCTACACACTTTTTATTTTATTTTGGTACATTATAATTACTATCACTTTTTGTATTTTGATACATAATAACGTTAAATAAATAAATATTTCAGGACATATCACACAGCGCCATCTAGCCCCATACTAAGCTTACACTTGTATCATGGGTACTAGATAACGGATATTATACATATATACTTTTCTTTTGTATATACATACTTATTATACATAGAAACGACCAGACTCAACACAAGTAATTACACATGTTAATATTCATAATTACTTGTGTTATGCGGGAATCGAACCCGCACCCCTAGATTAGAAGGCAGAGCCACTACCAACTAAGCTAACGGAGCAGTCCCGTAAATAGCTTGAATTCCAACATACCATAATCAAATAAATATAATAAAATAAAAATAAAACAGCCTTTATTCATCTACACATTTGATATATCATTAAAATGCACACTTCATTATTACATTATTATCACCACATTAATTCATTTCACCATTTCTTTCCAACAAACTATACATACTAGCAATTTTTTTTTTTTTTTTTTTTAACTTGAACTGGTTTGCACTTGGCCATAGTTTACCTGATAGAAAGCAAAGGCTATGGCCTAAGATGGAGCGTAAATACCAATATATTGTAATCTTCATAATATTGCAAATGGAAAATTTGGTACGTGTTATGTGAAATTATTTCCATTTTCGCATACCTTCCGCGCCGGTGCAGTAATATACCTGCAAAATATCCGACACCACGCAATCTGCCTAGCTGGCTACTTATTTATATTTCATACGGAACGAAGCCACGGAATAAGGATGTACAGGAGGATTTGTTTAACTTTTATACAAGAAATCGTTTTAGACGCTGGGGATCGTACTATATGGCAAGCTGGAAAAGAAGTTAATCGTATTCTCAAACTCTCAAAACAAGTTTATTAAATTAAACACCATACTAAGTAGGCATAGTTTAAAATGATGATGGTGATGAAAAAGAAAGAAAGAAAAAAGTAGTACCTAGTATTGCATAGAAGTTAGATTAAAAGCTTTTTTTTCATTGAAGTGTATGTAACGTCAATTTTCTATTTGTTTCAGGTACGCAGCATATAGGTGACCGAGTAAAAGTTATACTAAGGTATACAAAGACAAAATATATTTTCACATAGAAACACTTATCTTACAGCCATAACCGATTAGTTAGTTAGGAAATTCAATATGCGATAAAGGAAACCCACTCTTGAATTTTCTCTTCAGCATTTTCTCATGACTGAGGGTCGTGACTCCCCCGCAGAATTAATTGGTTAGGGGAGTTGTCTTGGGCAAATACATCGTGGCGGGCGCCCAGGTCCTTCCACAGAAGACACATGTCCTCGGATATTGTGGTCCTCAAACATGTCGGTTTCCTCACGATGTTTTCCTTCACCGCTAAGCAAGTGCAAAGCCATATAAAATAATACAAAATAATAAATAATCATATAAGCTTTACTCCACTGCAAATAGTAGGTAGCCAAACTGTATTGCGGCGTGCAAACAAATCAAACCTCTCAACAAACTTGACTTAAACTTGTTAGTAATTATGATTTCTACATCTGCCTCCCTAATATTCTGTGCGCGGCTGTACGCGCTGCATCCAATTAACTCCGTTGTCACCGCATCGTTTGTAATGTTCGTGAAATATCGAGCCTGATGAGTACCACGATGAACACGCACTATTTGCACCAACACTCTTGTTAGGCTGTTGTGTCTAAGAGCAGACATGTACCCAATACCTATATAGGTTGGCTATATAGGTATTGACCCTGATCTACCTGGCTTAGAATAATACCGCTAGTTTCACTAACACTCTTGTTAGATAGTTGTTGTTCTTAACCACGTTTGTAATGTTCGTGAAATAGCCACGCTTGTTATTTAGCCGGTTTCTTCTAGGTAAGCGCGCTAGATCGTAACGTTGCTTAATATCAGGCAAGTTGAAGCCAAGCGAGACCTATCTCAAGTAAAAAAAAGTTGTAGCGGGAAGACACTGCATATATCTCCAGAGTTTCATTTGACAGAATAATAAAAAAACTAATGAATTTACTTAATAGTATTTCTTAAACCGAAATCCGTTTCACATATTACATACTTTGTTACTAAATTACAATCCAAGCTTACTTACTTATTACAACCCGCGTTCATAAATTTTATCTTACATCCAAACATTTCAACCCTATTTAAAATTGGTCGTGTTAAATAAACGCCATAAAGAAAGAGAGGTCGTAATTAAAATTGCGTATTCATTTGAGGCGATTAACAGTACGTGTGATGCTGGCTCTTTTAATGTCACATTATGAGTTTTGTGAATTGTGTGATAATTTTGCACTTTCTAATTTTTTTGTTTCATAAAGTGCAGAATTATTTTTGTTGTATTGTTGACTGACGGGAGTGAAATTAGTTGGCATTTGTTTATTTTTAATTTACTTAGTTTCCAAGAAAGAGACACTATTTGCGCATACAGGATCAACAGAGACAGACATTAAAATTTCGTAAAAAATTCATCATCATCATCAGCCTGTTATCGCCTACTGCTGAGCATAGGCCTCTCTTCTTGTACAAAATTACGAGTATAAGTAAATATTTTCCACTTGCATTTAACATAGCTGATATGCCTCAATAATAAATCAAATCATCATCATCCACAGCCGTTTTTTCCACTGCGGGGCTTCTCTGCTTTCATGCCAGTCATCTCGGTCCTGTGCCAATCTCGTCCAGGTTCGACCTGCAACAGATATTATAAGTCTTACATAACAATTTCATAGAAAACACTTTATTCCGATATTGCTTCAGTGCCTTCAAACGCGACTGTCTGTGATTTGTTGCGCCAAGTTGCCATATATCGAGTGGCGCTGCCATCAATCTGTAAGTGAATAGTCCAAGAGCTAGCGTCGCATCTGTAAGCGATAGCTCGTAGACTATATAACTTGGAGACTCCTAACTACATTTATTTTTCTATATAAGCCGTTACGACGACCTGAATATGTTTGAGCGGACCAATCATCCTTACATATGTACTCATAATATGAAATTACTAACTAACATCCCGTGGCGCAAAGCGACGCACCATAGTGATATTGGCAATTATTTTAAAAAATCTAGATGGTGAGTTAAAACTGAAAATTACATATCTATCTCCAAATCAAGTATCACAAATCGATCCAGCCATATTTTTGTGAAGAGGGATCAAACACAATAAATATACATAACACACTACATTCGCTCTTTTATTAGCAACATAATTGTAATCATCCCAATCACTTTGATTTTATTTGCCATGTGAAATTATGCATACACACCAAAGTTTTCCACCATGAAGAGGGTTCTATCGTCTACATTGTCGTTGTATAGGCACTATCACCTGATGTCATTTGTACCCGTCGCGCTCCAGCTTGCCTATACGGTGGATTAGGGACTGCGGATATTTGACGCTAAATATGCTGCAGCTTGAAGCCACTGCTGAGGATAGGAAAAGATTGACTGGCGGGAAAGGTTTTTGAGCTTTGTTTATTGATTTTTGAGCACACAAAATTATACAGCATTACAGATATACAAACATCTTCTAACAAAATTGCATTTTAACTTCATACCTGTTACATCATAATATCTACATATTTACGTACATATATGTATAGGTATATATAACTCACAGGTGGCTGACTGACTGATATAGTGATCTATCAACGCACAACCCAAACCACTGGACGGATTGGGCTGAAATTTGGATTGAAGGTAGATGTTAAGACGTAGGCATCCGCTTAGAAAAGATTTTTGGAAATGCCACTTTTAGGGAATGCAAATTTTACTTCTTACTGCGAGCGAAGCCGCGAGCACCCACTAGTTAGAAATAAACCATTTCATATTTGGTACTTATGTTGATAGATAAGATCCGTTAATGATGTTAGTATATTAATCAATCAATCAATCAATCAATCAAGAATTCTTTATTGTGCACCAATAGCAAAAGAACACAAGTATGAATAAAATATGTAAACCATAGTATTGGGACAGAGGGCGGCCTTATCACTTAGACCACAAATAACTAAACTTAATAACTTAGACCTTAATAATTACCACATTGACTCTTTTATATTCTAGTAAAATTGACATCACCACGAAAATATTGTACTAAGCTACAATTATGAAACTTACTATAGTTAGATGTATTACTACTTAAGTATTTATAATATTCTATAATCAAATCTATCTACAGTCATTTGTTTCTCGATTCTTTGACCCATATGAAGACAGTTAAAAAACAGTCATCAACAACTCCGACAGAACTAACTCAGCTGATAACAGAACAAAAAACACAACAAACTAATTGTTTGAAACAATTTGCTCGTACCTCTCACAAAAAACCAAAACAAGACTCTCAAAGAGAGACAATCTTTTTCCAAGATCGCAGTTGTGTCAAATAGCATTACAGACTTGTCCTTTACTAGTCCCTCTTTACTCTGCAAGCGGACACAATCGGAACTACAACTTTTCTTATAATTTTGAAGCTACAATTTGTACTAAAATATTCGGTGAGTACATATAAAAGTGCTGCCCTCAGTAGCGGCAGATTTATCTTGCATAGACTCCAAAGCTCGATCGCGTCCATCCAAGTTGCTTTTGTCTCTGATTCTAAAGCGGATTGGACTCGCATAGCTTTCGATCTGACGTGTAGCACTTTATACTTTCTCTTATAAACTACCCGTTTTAACTTTTCAACTGATTTATCGACTATGTGATATTGAAACTTTTATGACGTTTGGAAAGCAATTTGCTGGTTATGCTTTGTAGTTGCGCTATGAGTTGAGTTTTATTACTTTTTTATAGAAATATAATGTTTATAAGAAGTTTCTTTCTTTCAAAAACATTTGTGATATTTAAAATAATAATTTCTCTTCTATATCTAAATTTAGATATCTAGAAATAAACTAATGTGATTCAATGCAAGTATATTATAATCGATATTGAAAAGTTATTTCTCATTTCTTAAGATTTCAATATCTTTTTAAAATTAATACGATGCATAATGTTTTTTCTTTCACTAAAATGGTTTTACCTCAATTTATAAAACACAATAAAATTCTTTAAAAAAAAATCATTACAAAATCAATTTCATCGAGACCAAGCTAAAGACGCCTCAATTCTTCATCTTCATACAAAATAGTATGCCTTACCTAATTTACTAAACACAATAAAATTCTTCCAAAAAACATTAGAAAGTCAATTCCATCGAGCCCAAGCTAAAGACGCCAATATATCTGAGCAAAGCCGAGCGCGCGAGGATCTCAAGTCTTCACCCGAAACATTTTTCATAAAGTCTCCACACATACTTGATACGTAATTTATGGAGACACCAGCCCGCGGCCGCTTCTTGAATGCTGATTAGATGGGAAAGCGCTTTGAGCCAGTCTTCGTACCAAATGTGCATTATGCACTGTACTTTACTTTAGGACGTTGCCTGTGTCTTAACGAACGTTGTCTTTTCTTGACTATAAAGTATTTAGGGAGACGCGAGGGGTGGGTTTTAGTTGTTTTTTTCTATCTGTCTATTTATAAATTGTATTATATTATTTTATCCATGGACCAACAATTATTTGGACATTAAAGTACAAGTACCTACTAACGTACATATAAAATAAGAACCGCTAGAAAGGTATGATAAAAATTAATATAACAAAGTTTGTTCAGATTTCCATAAACTACTTACCTAGTTGGTTACTGCGTCTAGACCAAAAACATACTTACTTATTGTTTTTTCTATACATTTCATTCGCGTTTCATTCTGATATGCTGTGTAATCATCCAATAATTTCTTGATTACAAAAAAAAATTGTATTGCTAATAAAAGACATTTTCATAATAAAGAAATGTATAAAAAATCACCTTAATTTCAGAATACTAAAGGCAAAACTTTTGCATAAATAAAAAAAATGGCTTTAAATATATTTTCTATGTACAAATCCACACGTTTCCGCAGGCTCCTCCAGGGCGCGCTGTAGCGGAGGCTTTCAGGCGGCGTCAGGCGGCTAATAGCCTTCATTCAGCTAAGATAGCCAGTTTGCAGCAGCCTTTTTGATTCAAGCCACTGCCGTGTTGACTGAGCCGCCGACTTGCCCACTTGCCTTTCAATCCCGGAACGGGAAGTGAAAATTTGTAGATTTTTTCGAGTCGCACTTCGTCAAAATATTACTTCTAACTTTAAGAAATGATGTTCAAGGTCTGACTGAAACAGTTAAAGTACCTAAATACATATTTCATTGTAAGAATGTATGGGTAATATTAACAACACATATACACATATGTACTTCTTCTTCTTTTTATAGAATGAGAGTGGCCAACTCAGGTGCCGAGAGTTTATCAAGCCTAAGGGCCTCTGACATGTCTTAACGACTGCCGTAGTAGACAATCAGCCGGGACCTACAAATTAACATGTCATCCGACCCACGGAAGGATGGAATGCCACTTTTTGGTCACTCATCCAAGGACTGACTACGTCGATCTTTGCATAACATTGGTAATCGCATGCCTCCGCTAGCTGAGGGGGCGCTTTAAATATGATTTATTGAATTGATTATGATTATGATTATGATTAAATACTAAAGTTTCACCAAGCTGCAAAACTACTCGCTCCACAAAAATACATTGATAAAGTTTGTAAATGAAAAAGATACCACTGCTCCAGAAAGTAACATAGATATCCTAACTCCAAATGATTCGAATCCAGTTTCCGTTTTGTGTTCCGAGACGGATAGATACTAAAATGGAACCAGAGAACTAGCATATCAAATATCATAAAACCCTTTGTGTCACGGTGCTGAACAAACAGCTCAAAAAAGAGAAACAGTAGCATATGCTTCGAAATACTGTTGTTGCTATGTTGGCAGCATGGAAATAATATGAGGGAAAGAGAGGGATGAAATAAAAAATCCTTGGTTGGCAGCAAAACAAATTAATTGTTATTGAAATGTTGCCATGGTTATATGTACTGTAACAGTGAAGGTATATTTATTTCTCTCAGCCTTGTGTCATTATTAATACACAAATATTAGACTTTACTTGTTTCTTCCTAATACCACACGCATAGAAACCTAAATAATCTAATACAATATTATTTAGACTTTTATGATCTCATTATCATTAACAGTCCGTTTTCCTATAAATAGCATATGCCTCTCTAATCTACGCCACTCATCCCGGTCTTGCGATTATTAAACTTATTTGTGTCGCCAAACTTACAACAGGGAAGCAATCCATCAAAACGCATTCAAATAAAACCTCCTTCCACGCCCAATCAATAAAACCTTGAATTCAATATTCCGGGTGGCAACAGAATCCTGAAATCGATGACAGAACAATTCCAAATCGCTTATCGGCTAATGGTTTTTGAGACGATTGTTTACATTCGACTGTTAGCTGATTACGCTGTTTATGAATGGAACTGGCCCGAGTAATCAAGCTGGGACATACAAACAGACATACTGTAGGCTAAGAGGCAATGGAGAGAATTGTTACTAGTTGGTAGACTTAGGTTAATTAGGTTTTTTGTATGCACTAAATAGATTGCATTGTCACTTTTTACTACTTTTCTTTTTAATTTATGTATACTGCCATAAACAATTATGAGTTTATGTATTATACATTCACTACCATTCAAAGAACCATTTTTGAGTATTTCCATAATAGAAGAAAGTTGCCGTTCAAAAAGAACCAAATAAACCTTAAAATTATTTCAATTGACTTATAGTTCCCGTAAGGCATGATTCAATTTAAACTACCACTTCGAGCTAATTTTCGACATAATTTTTGACGTAAGCGCTAGTGTTGCAATTAAATTAAATCAACTTTTTAATTATTATTTTTTTGTTTTACGTGGCATTTGTTTACGTTTGACTACAGCCTGCCTGATGTGTAGCATTGCTGCAGCCTAGGGTGTAGGGTGTATATTATTAAATTGAATTTGTTTCATGATTCAAATGACATGTGTTTGCCTCCGCGTGATTATTCCTCGCGCCATCTCCCGCGCTATCTGGACAAACAGTCCGCTGGCGCTGGCAGCTCGCTCGGAAATTAACTTATTTGTCGGAGGACGGTAACACGAGTTGTTTAACCCGATCCGGGCTAGAGATGAACTTTACTTAGCGCACGGTATTGTTCATTTGCCTCGTACTTTCTCTTGCATTGGTAAAAACAGAAAATAATTGGTAAATAAATTAAAGAAATTAGTGTGAAATTGCATATCAAGAGTTTTTATTTATGTAAAACACTGCGCCATGTAGCCCCACTCTATTATATCATGTCTAGTACACGTCATTTACTATTGCTAGGTAAATAAAGCAGATTTGTGTTTTTACGTTTGATTTTTCCGTCTTCTATGTCAGTTAATTAAGCGGATATTTCTAAAACAACATAATATAAAAAATCGCAGTAGTGCTAGGCTAATTTTGTAGTGTCTTATATTATTCTAATTACAAAATCTCAGAACCAATTATATTATCACAGCACCCACCGCGTAATGATATCAAAAAATCTTTCTCTAATTTTACGCTCAAGAAAATATACTGAGCGTAGTTCCCTCGGAAATATTACCCAGAAATGGCTAGACCCTTCCGAAAATAATGTCCTAAGCGTAGGCATTTAGCGAAAAAATAATGAGTGGAAACTTTCACTGGGGAGTACTTAAGACCACTCCAAATGTCAACTGGCCTGCGTTGAGTAATCAGCCTAAAAATTCATGGTTTCGTGAAGCTAGAATGAAACTCTGGAGATTTCCTAATAGCTTATATGCACAGCGCAACCCTTTTAATTTTAGCTGAGCTCCAAGCTCGCATTTTCAGCGGGGTTGACTTACGTTTATTGGATTTAGCATAGTTTTAGACTAACATAAATTTTCACTAGTTTTACCTATTTGTGAAAAATAATCCAATTCAAATGTTATACTTGAAACCCCTTTTTCGTTAGAACCCGTTGTCCCAGAGACATTCATTAAAAACTAGTTCTAACGAGGGAAAACGGATGTAATGTTATTACCATCAAGCTAAGATTATAATTTATTACTAACATCTATCTGTAAATATAATAAAGCTGAAGAGGGTGTAAAATCTGAACATAGTTAATATTAGAGAAAAAATGTTTGGGTATACTTAAAATCCATAACAGAACACGTTTCAGCAGTTTATAGTCTTTTGTCTGTTTATCTGTTTATTCAAATGCCCATAACGCAAAAACGCTGCATGCAGGTGGTAGTCTTAAAAGTGTCATGGGCTATTTTTTATCTCAAAATAATGCGAGCGAAGCCGCGGGCGTCCATTAGTAATATTACTTAAATATCTAATCTATTTCGGAAACGTTAACATTTCACTTTTGCAATTTTACTATTATAATACGTGGAAACGTAATTATTTTAATCTCATAATACGGCGAACACATTCGAAAACAGAGGCATTTGTAGTTAGTGTTTCGGCTAAATTCTCGTTGCTGTACACAAGTTGGCGGTTACAGTGCTGTAATAAACATAGCTTCAGTTCAGGTAACACGTGGACACACGGAGTGTTAGAATGTAAAACTAACACCTCCAAGTTTTTTTTGTTTTAAAATCAAGTAGAGCTACGCATTCATAGAGGTGAAAATACTCAGTGAGTTTTATATTCAGGATTGCTTTTTACTATGTTTAGATAAACATCTTATCAGTAAATATGTACAACATAATATGTTCAAGAGTTCAAATTGAAAGTATTGCGCTCATAGGAATAGTAATAATACTCGGACGCCATATTGAATGAGTATTGATAACCAGTTAACAAAATCGTATGCATCTGTCTATTTCATTACTGGCTTAGCCACAACTATTTGTAATTAATAGTCCAGCCATAGTTGATATATTTGTCTTATTTTCGTTTCTAACAATTTGTTGTCATGCATAGAACGCATTTTTCATGTTTTGTTACCGGATTTTAGTCGTTATTGCTTGAGCCGAGCTTTTTTAATGACGGAGCTCGTTTTTTGTATACCTATCAAAAAAAATTAAGCTTATTTTAGGAATATAATGACGGAAACTCGTTTTGCGCATACCAACAATTTGAGGTGGTAAAGTTCATCAATTAATCAGTTTTAGAGTTGGAATCTTATTTATTACCGCAATCACCGCACCGCTTCGGTTTAGATTTTATTCACTAAACGTATTAATCAAACCCTCCATCCGTGTGTGTAGTGGCTTTATATCGCAGGTCGGTGGCAGCGGAATCTCATAGATATCTCGCCGACGGATTCCATACACCGCGCACAGCTATTCACAACATTTGCCTGTTTGCTCAACTAGAGACATTAGATTTCCCGATTCGGGAGAAAATCAGGAAAAGCGAAATGTAACTTGCTTTGAATTTATTTGTATTAGCTTCTTGGGCTATGTTTTTTGTAGTAACCCTTTAAAAAGTTGTCCAGTTTGGTTAAGTTTAAGTTTTTTGTTATAATGGGGCTTGCACTTGATTAGTGCAAGTACGTTTGGTTTGCCAATTAGGAACCCATTAAATCTCGCTCTGAAGATCACTAGAGTAATAAGTGTTTGTGACATATGTATTTTATTATTAGTTTAGTTCAAACATAATCCATTTAAACAAATAAATTATGCACGGGCAAAGATCTGTTGATAATTATTACCCTTAGTATCATGCATAAATGGCTAGCCACGTTAAATTATGATGCAATAGAGAATATACTGGAAAAACAAATTAAGTAAAAAAGACAATTATCAACAACACCTTAAGTCACACTTACAAACACACCAGTATACGCAATCTCAAAAGACACATAAACACGTAGCACACACACACCCATACGCACACGCGAACGCACACATATGCACATACAAACACACACACACACACACAAACATCCAGAACTAATCGCCAATACTCCACGCATAACATCATTGTAAATATATAAATAGCTGTTCATATTATATTATATAAAATTCAATTTAGGATACAAATAGATTAAGTAATATCATATTATGTATAAACAATAACTAGACATAGACTATTTTGTAATCACTTAACATACTACATTATTTTAAGTTGTTAATATAAAACTAAGTTGTAAACGAGAACCCCCGGAAGAACCTGCCTCTCTACGACACAGTTTTTTACTAATGTAAGAGGCAGAGCTATTTGTAAAGTGTAACATATTGTTTTGTTTACAATAAATTTATCTTATCTTATCTTATCTTAGTACCAATTATCTGTATTGGATATCTTTATCTATAATATAAAAATGAATCGCAAAATGTGTTGGTAAGCGCATAACTCAACAACGCCTTGACCAATTTGACCAACACTTTTTTTTAAATGTTCGTTGAATTTTAAGGATTGTTTTTCGGAAAAAAAAATTGAATATTTTGGGTTTTGATGTGTTTTTTTTAACAAATGGTGTTTTAAGAGAACTGTTTTTAAGTATATATCATGCATATGTGACCGTGCGAAGCCGGGCAGAGCCGCTAGTTGGATATAAATATAAATGTTTATGAGTCAAATAAATAATAAAATAATAAATATTTAATATTTTATTTATAATCAGTCGTATGTTTCAATCAAATAAAACTATGTAAGAACTTACTAATCTAACTTTTTGTAAAATTACCTAACACGGAATTATTATAGTAAAATAATCTAATTTCTTTGAAATTGTTTGTAAAATTGGTTTACATGCAGTCAATTCTGAGGTAATAATGTACGTTTACTCTAATATTCATAATTATTTATCTACTAAAAACATAGCAGAGAAAGTGCTAGACTAAAGCAATGCATAAAGTGGATCTACAAGTACTTGTTAACTAATTGCACTTACTTAGTCGCTTGTTTATGGGAGTGCTCCTAAAGTTCCGCTTTGCTAAGATAGTTTTGATGTTACATAGCATTTTGTCTTGAAGCTGGGTGCAGATTGTAGGAAGGTAGGTAAATATGTTATTTTTCGGATTGAAAATATACGAGTAAGCTAGTATATGTTCTTCAAAAAACGTAACGGATTTAATTTGTTATCAAAAAATTGTTGTCGCATTGTTCAAATAACATTTGTCATATGCTTTTTCATTACACCGTCAAAAAAAACTATTCAGTGTTAAAGAAAATATGTGTTTTTCATCAACGCATTTTTAAATTAATTTAATATTTTTATGCGTGCACCACCAGCTTATTTGCATTGTGAAGTATTTACCTATTTAATTCATATTTCAAAATTCAACCTCTTCGCATGCCTCTATTAGAAAATCTACCAGCTGAGTTGCCTAAGCCAAAAACAATAAAACAATCGAGCTATGACGTCAGCCCTCCCTGATTTACGGAAGCTGCTTCTACACTAATTAACATGGAGATTAATTATTATTGCAAGCAGGACGGCTTCCGAAATTAAGGAAATTTCAAGTCTCCGTAGGATAGACACTGTTTGACAGACTATTAAGGAAGGGAATGCTAGAACGTCTGCTCTAAGTCCGATATTTGAATTGGTTAGACACTGCTTGTGTTCGCTTGCAGTGAAGCAAATGTAAAAAGTCAATAAAAAGTAATTCTTCTCATTATTTTACCTTTAACGTTTATAAACTAATTTCGTTATAATCGGAATAACCCTTCATCGCGACACAAGAAGCCTAGCGCGAGCGGTACCCAGGGATCAATTCAGGTAAACTTGATTTAATATAACTTAGTTATTTTGTGGGTTTTTTTGTCAAAATATGCTAAACCGGCACTACGGTTATTTATTTATAAAAAAATTCTTAGTGATCCTACTCATGTCATTTTGTAACCTAAGTGTCGAACTAAAGTAAATTAAAATAGTTATATATTCACTTACATTCTGTGTAAAAAAATATATGTACTGTTTAGCAGTAGCACAAATTACCTTTTGAAAAACAGTTTTTAAGTAACTCAAAGTATTAAAAATCATACTAAATGTACTACTGCAATATTGTATAGAAAAATGAACAAGTAATTTTACAAGACGTAGATGACAAACTTTTGTTCATTTTGATTAAGTTTTGTGCTTAAAAAGACGCAGTTTTACGATAGGTTCGGAAGATTTTTGTACAGGTGTGTTGCAATTTGAACCTTATGGTTCCCTTATTTTAGGTTGTCATGGACATGTCAGCATCGGTTTCTTCAGAATGTCTTACTTCATCACTATGCGAGTTTAAATCTACACTTGGATTAAAAACAGGTCAACATTACATTTTATCTGGCCAATAAGGAGTATTTTTCACTATCGGTGACTTGCAATACTAGCTGCGTTAATACTTGATAAATAGTACTCTGTTTGTTAATCTAGAATGTACTTAATTTTTTGCCACATTGCACCAAAATCATTTTACCATTTTGAACTTCAAGAACAGACAAAATATACTTACGATCATACAAATTTTCTTCCTTATAAAATAAGTGTGATGTGTTGTAATATTTGATTATTTTATTTATACTATATATTATGATATTAAATAAAAAAATCTCGGAATACTTTCCATTTTATTTATTTTTAAACTATTTCAAAAAAGGATAATGTGCTCAATTCGTCAATTTTTTTTTTGTATTTTTCACATCACTACGCTTTACTAAAATCGAATTAGAAACAAATCTGCGCTATCGGTTCGTAAATACGTGTCGCTTGGAGCTGTGTTGTTAGCTTAATTATCTCGGTTTGTACGTCAATTGAAGCGAGCTGAGGACACAGCGGAGGGAGAGGAGAGGAGAAGTTCAGATTTATTAATCTTAGTACAGTTAAAATTTATTTCATAGTTTAGATATGTATTGGCAAAAATACCTTTGTTTCCTGAACATAATTACACAAACAGAGGTAAGTGTTTGTATGAAACTAGGGCTGAATTAAATCTCAACGTATACATCAATTGATACGTAAATTGAATGGTATTGGGTTAATTCGGATGTAATTTCCATGGTTTAGGTACAATGTTTCAAACTGATATGTTACCAAATAGTTATCAAGCTTCCATTTGTCCATATTCTGACATGTAGATTTATTTTCTTGGATATTTTTTTTTTAACATATGAGATCAGTTTAAAACATTCGTGCGTTTGTTTTCTTTTACTCGTGTTCATAAGACCCTTGCAAAAATCCTACTACTATTGCTAGAATGCGTCTCAGATCACAGACCGCGTTGTATATCAGCAGCAGAAGTAATCGTTCCCACCGTCACGTGCTCATCGCGATTTAGTACCGGCTCCCGAGTAGAAGCGATTTAATCGATATCGGATTACGAGATAAACGCAACTTATCGCCCCCATTCTGATAAAAAACTGTTAATCTCTCGCTCATAATCTGAAAGTGATGAAGGCCATTTTAAAAATGATGCATAATGTAGTATTAATGTTATTATTTTAAAGTTATTTGTGTGGTAGTAGGTCCCGGTCAGAAATAAGCTTCCTATTTTTATACCAATGCTATTCAATTATATTTTTTGTGTAAAAATAGTGTGAAATACGCTCAGAAAAAAAATTGTTATCACTGAGTGGCAATCCAAAAAGATAATAAATATTAGTTGGCACAAACATTTAAGATAACCGTTAACAAATTGTAGAGATCACTCTTAACGGCTTTTTGGGAATATTTTATGAGTAATCAAAGCTTAAACTTTATTTACACATGAGTGCGTTTAAAATAATCACTCCCAAAATAGGTCAGCCGTTCAACAATGCAGAAAAAACAAAATCCACAAACAGTCGTCCACGTGGAATTACCCGGCACTCGGCTGATAAATATTTCGATTTGACAGCATCGCGGTCAGTGCATCCAATTAACGCAGCCGTGGCACAACTCGAATCGTTTGGAAAAAATCGGTAAAATAGCCCTTGGTTCGGAAAAATCACCCGTGTTTTCGAGCGGATGAAAAACGTATTGTTTCTGCAACGCGGTGGCCACGCAATCGCCGCGAGCGCTCACTCGACATAATTATGACATAAAGCCAGATAGTGTTTTGTTCGAAAAGATATGATCCATGCTTGCTATAGGATCATGAATAGATGGGCCGTTTGTTTTTGTATGGGGAGCGCTGGCTTAAATTATTGTGATTAAAAAGCGGTTGCAGCGAAACAAGTGGGGTGGTATTTTATGTGATAAATTTTAGGCTATGACTTTATGCTACATAGCAATCAAAATTGGATTTTCAATTAAAAATATACACTTAATTAAAATGATTTTGATTGACAGTATTTTCTTGTATCATTTTCAAAAAACAAACCCTAGATTCAGTCATTGAATACCATAACCAATGCGAGAAACTCCAAAATTCAAGGTGTGAATTAATTCAAATGTTTACTAGGCAATTTGATATTATTACCATACCTTCGGAACGAGCCTGCAAACATTGTCACTCTCTAATAGCTCTATCCATACAACAGTCAGGTTGTAAAGAGAATCGTCCGGGCGCGAGAACATTGTATAACAGCCAACTGATTTAACATAATTTTTCCATAGCTTAATTAGAAGAATATGGGCCACATATGGTACATACAATTTTGTTTCGCTAGAAAACATACTTTTGTTTAGCATAATGTTACTAAGAATTTTGCTTTGCTAGAAAAGTTAGTGTTTTTACTTACCAAAACGCTGTGCAATGGGCCACTAGATGGTATTTAGGAAAAAATGTTAAAAATCAATACTTTGGTCTGATGTATAGCGACTGTCTTATAATTCCTCTTATGTTTTCTACGTGAATGTAAATTCAAGAAAATATTAAAATAATATCATAAGTCTGAGCCCATTTTATGCCAGACATTTTCTAAACCAACTACAACTTTAGAAGCATAAAATCAACACAAAAAGAGGCAATCGTACTGGAATAATTATGAAAGAGTTGTTAAATAAAAACGTTTTTTTATCCTACAGTTGCAAAAGCCTAATATCACTTACGTCGTGTCGGTTCTCTTTCCAACCACCATGTCGGTACATAATGTTTGTAATCGGCGCATGTTTGGCCAGGCTCGCAATATTTGCCCTGGGCGGTGACCACTAATCATGTTTTATGGTCACCGTTAATCCATATATTCGATTCGGATTAAAGGCACGAGGAAAAAAGACGGCTCGAATGAAGCATTGGTGTGGATGTAAGGGGTTTGGTTTTTTATGTCTAAATCATGAAAATGGCACATTTATTTAAAAACAAACCTTTACCTATTATTATTTTAGTGCAACAAATTTCTAAAATTGTCTAACAGCACTTGCATGTAACGTTTACCGCAACACAATAATATGCACAATCTAAAGTCTAAATGACTCTGTAAAATCACAAAAACACTGCCAATGAAATTCTACAATCTTATTGATTTAGATTGCCGAAACTAAATCGTATGCCAGTATTATATTCACACTATTAAAAAACATTAAAATATATGGGCCAAGCGCTCCTCTTAAATGTTCTCAAAAGAAACAAACATAAAACTCGAGTGCTCTCTTAAAGTTCACTATCCAATTTAACAGACTTATAAACTTAGTTTCTCTGCACCACTTTAAATTCTAAACCTGGATTATTCCAAAAGAGACTAGTGGTTATATTAGAAGAACTACTAGAGTGTTCTAACCTTACGTAACACAAACAATATACCTAGGGGGACATCTTGGATGGTAATCTGCATTACCGAGATATGTTTTTGAGTCTGAACTGTACCTACAACTGTTTGTATTAAAATATAATACTCATAGGGCGTTGCATGTAAATAATTTTATCGGTCATTTGCTGCTGCCAAGAAGGAAAATCTTAAACATACCACTTTTTCAGTTTGGGCCTAGATGTGGGACGTAAAGAGTTGCTGAATATTTATTTACTACTTACATGTACTCGTAATTACTACAAAGTAAAAAAAACTTTCAAGTAGACGTAAAGAGTGTATTTTACAGTTTCCTACCCATTTATTTATCAATATGGTGAACATATTTTCGCAAAAACTATCCAAAGCCTCTGTTCACAACATAACATTCATATTGATAGTTGTACAATAATTTCCCCCATGCCTACTTGGCATACGAATGGGGCGTGACGTCACTGTACACGTCATCCGTCACTTGAGTGATAGCTTTAATACAGTCCCGTTGATTATCCGCTCGGGCGGAAATGCCAAACGTGAATCTAGATTTAACACCACGGATCATCGGCCTCCTACACGCGCTATTGTCCTGGTACGCCATGTGTGTAAAATTAACTTTGCACGCTCGAATGTATATGTAATCTTGTGATTTTGATGAACTTGACATTGTCTTAATATTTATTTATTTACGTATATTCAAAATTTACATATACATATATACACTAAAAGAACATAAACATATTAAATAGAGATAATTTTATAGAAAACTTAGCACACAGCCCATATTATCGCTATGCAGTAGTGTCCTCAGGATGCTGGCAGTTTTTCTCTTTGAATAGAAAGACTCAAACGTTGAAAAGACTACCAGCCCTGAGATCTCCTGCAGCAAAGACCAGACGTTTGCCAGTATATGAATAGATTTGTGTCAGAGACCATGGGCTCAAAGTCTCAACAGATATATTGAGTACGTTAATCTAGATTTAAAAAGAAAAGATAAAAAGATAAAAATTATTTATTTCCACTAAAAACAGGTTATCATTTGTACATTATATAAAAGTATCTAAATTAATTAAGTTCAAATTAAAATTGGGGTCCTGTCTACTGCTTTAGGATTCCCTGTGTTGCAGTATCCAGGGTTCTTCCACAGTGTCAACTATTGAAATTAAAATTAAAAATTAATTACAGATTAAAATTTGCATTTGAGTTTGATTACATTATGTTAGTCATTGCTTAAATATTATTAGTTAATTAATTAATTACATAATACAATTCTTTATTAGTAATGAGTGAGAAAATTTAACACCACGGATCATCGGCCTCCTACACGCGCTATTGTCCTGATACGCCATGTGTGTTATATTAACTTATACGCTCAAATGTATATGTAATCTTGTGATTTTTATACCCTGCTGGAATCTGATTGATATATGTAAAAAGAGATTTATTTATTCAGTACCTCAGTAACGCCTGTTAAACTGCCCATAAGTAATCAATCTTCTTCTTATCGAAAGGGAGTGGCCAACTCTGGTGTCGAGAGTTTATCAAGCCGCCCTAAGGGCCTCTGACACGGCTTAACGACTGCCGAACTAGACAAACAGCCGGGACCTACAATTTAACGTGTCATCCGACCCATGGAAGTTCCCAAAATGGAATGCCACTTTTCGGTCACCCATCCAAGGACTGACCGCGTCGACCGTTGCTTAACAATGGTAATCGCATACGATTGCCTCCGCTAGCTGAGCTACGGGCGCATGAGTAGAAGTATTTAAAATAGTATGTAAACTTGAAAAATATAAAAATAAAGTATTACAGTTAACTAGTAATTTCCCGCAAATCATTTTGGCACACATTTAGCAGCACCAGAACTTCGATTCAGATGAAACGAAACGATAATCGCTTTATTCAATTTAACTTTTCCAATAAAAGTTGTTTTTCCTTTGCAGTTCTGAAACAACAATACTACTTTCTTTCTCTCACCCGATTCGTTCATTAGAGTGAGCCGAGTTTTGTCGGTGTTTTGTTAAAAATCAAAATGCAACGGACGTTGTAATAAGCTGGGAATGTTAAAAAAGCTGAGCAGATGAGGCGGTAATACCTTAAACCCCTGTCCGGAGGTCCGGCGATGACGTAAGAATTTTATTACCAGAAACATCATATCTGAGAGACATCTAATTATGACAAAAATGCCATCAAAAAACATCATAATTGATGCCATCTATATTTATAAGTTAGGAAGTCAAAAGTATATATAACTGCCCATACTGCTTATTGCTTGAACTAGATGATTGAACTTACAATAATAATTCCAAAAATATAAAAGGGACGCCAGAATCAAATATCACGTGAGGAAAATGTACTATACTGATTAGTGCATCGTAACGTTGACGTAAAAAGATACGCATATTGGTCAGCGCAGAATCTTGGGATTGATGAAACAAAATCTGCTGCACACATACTATATGTATAAATTTGTTTGAAGTATGTATTATGATTTTTTTAAGCGGTTTATATATTTTTCATTCATAGTCGGTATTATCATAGTCATAGGCATTTATTTGCGAATTTTAAAGGTTGAAAGAAAACACTGAACAATCACCCTGATAGGGTATGCAAATACATATGTCTGAGTGAGAAGCGGCTCGATTCATATCATAGATTTCTCGTTTAAAAAGTCTTCGACAGAAAAGTAACATTTCGTAGTCAAATATATTCTTAAGGCACGGGCAAAATGTTCTAAGTTTACAATACTTTTTATGTTTTCTGGTAATTTATTAAAAATTGTAATTGCAATTAATTTAGGGCCCACACTTAGCATTTGCAATCTTGCTTTTGAAGTTTTTAGTTTATGTGGGAACCTGAGTGGGTAAATTGCGCGGGATGTCAGCTAGGTACTTTTATAAAATATTACGGGTGTCTCATAATACTGCAGTCCATAGGCTATGTTAGAGGGCTGCGGCGGTTCAAAAACTCTTGACCATAAGAGCTTATTTATTACTTAGTAGTGTCTCGGTTACATAGTCTATGTTATTACCTATCCCTCCTCTTGGCGTCCCGGAGCCCTCAGTTCAGCTCCAAGAGGATTAACATGTAATCCTATGGAAAGACCAATATCATTCATTAGAATGCGATTTCAACCTTTATTACGTCCGACACAATGTTTTCGTCGAGTTTTAAAAATGCCTTAATTACTTTTAAAGCTAATTTATGGGACATGTGGTGCTTGTTTCTATAAAGTTTTGCATAAAGATGTTTAATTAATTATTTTTTTGTTAAATTCTACAATTTTGGTGTACATACAAAATCGTTACATTAAAATCCGCTACGCCAAAACGAAGCAATTCAGATATATTTGTAGCATAGCTACGATCAGCCGTAACCAACCAAAGAATTTGAGGGCCCGCTTGCTTAACAATTTTGTTAAACGTATTTAGCGGTAAAATTACATAGTAAAATAATGGCTAAATATGTTTAAGAGACGTCATTTAAGCAGACCTTGCTGTGAATTTATAATGTCTTTACGTTCCATCATTTTTTTAATTTGTAAATATGAATCCGTAAAAACATCGTATATTTTTGTAAAATTGTGAATGTAAAATGAATTAATAAAGCAATTTGTGCGTGTGCTGATTGGAAGTCTGTGCAGACAGAAATAACTTGCATGCTGACTGAGATATCTGAAATACTTATCGTTTTGTTTATTTTGATGAGAATATATAGTTCTATAAACCTATCAATTTAATTAAAATAATTATTGTACAAATCTGAAAACAAAAGGGTATGCTAGATAATGTTATCTGATTCTGTATATCTACGGTATTACACCAGCAGTTTACTCCACAAAAAGCGAACATTTTGCCAGTTATTCTTTAAATGAAGTTGCGAGGAAATTCCCTTAGCAGGAGCCTTTGTTCTTCACTTCTCACAATAAGATCACTCGACGCCGTAAAACAAGCGTAATAGTTGACACTAGTAAAAGCTTTCGAGGTCTCGGGAATAAAAAGAAAACAATATTACTGTTCAACTCGGGCACGCACATTAATATACATTTGGGCGGCGAGCCACTGCGGCCAAGACCCTCGCATTTTTATCACAAATTGAGCCACAAAATTAAATTAGTCTCACTTGTTTACTTTGCTCGCACGCCGCGGACATTACAGGTAAATGAACATCTAGCCGCTTCGACTCCACTTTAACGAGCGCCCGACAATATTCAATTAGGTACACAATTTAATACAAATGAAAGCATTGTGCCAGTTAATAAAAGGGTTATAGTAGAAGATTAATGTTTTTGTTATTTTCCCTCTATCACATCACAATACCCGGTTAATTAGTGAAAATAACAGTGTTTTGCCAGACGCGCAAACAGAGAACGTTAATGAAGGCAGCCAATTCTCGGGGCTGAACCGAAACGCTCTTTCATTTCGGCCTTAAAGGCGTAGGGCGGCACAACACGCCGGCATTTGCCAAAAACAAGCCCAATAACGTCCCGGCAAACAGTACAAATGATGCGTTAGCGACAGAACGACGCCCTCCCCGCGGTGACGGCCGCAACGGGAAACAAGACAGGTTATTATCTCCCGAACCAAAACACGTCAAGGAAACCTCTGATATTTTCCACACGTCCGCGGCTATACGCTCGAGAATAGAAACGAAAATTAGTTACTGGAGATTTCTTGTTTTTGCGAGAATGCTTTGCGTGATTTTCATTGTTGAGAAATAAGAAATGCCGCCTCTGAAATTGGACTCCGTGTGCGGAATAGCTAAGAGGCGCACTCTATTGGCGGTGGGTGGCGTGGCGACACTCTTTCTGCTTAGAAACTAGGAGTTCGCCTCTTCTGTCCTCTTAAATCAAATCCTTAGTTTGTAAGAGAAGTGTATTCATTTTATATACGCCAAAAATCACTGCTGAATATACTGTAACCTATAACCAATAACAAAATCAACTCCATTTTGCAAACAAATTCCCCGAACTGAGTAACACAGTATAAAAATAGCTTATTAGCTGTAACATTAAGCTGGCAGACTGCTAATGCTTCTGTACTCAAAGAACACTTCCATAATGGGACTATTCACTGTTCAGAGAGCTTGAAATTAAATAACAGAGATCCGCATATTTTGGCCGGCGCGTTTCCTCAGACTTTTGTATATTTCGCTGTAATTTTTGCACGTTCCATTTTGTCTGAGCATTTTAATTGCAAATTAAAGGATTAACATTGGCGAGAATGGTGGACATAGGAGGGATAGTTCTGTGACCTAAGCTGCATGTTGACAAATACAAAAAATACCAGACAATATTAGTTATGCTTCTAATAATGAAAACGTGTATTACACACCTACATACATTGTGGGTCGGATGACACGTTAATTTGTAGGTACCGGCTGTTTGTGAAGTACGGCAGTCGTTAAGCCATGTCAGAAGCCCTTAGGGCGGCTTGATAAACTCTCGACATCAGAGTTGGCCAATCTCATTCGAAAAGAAGAAGAAGGCACACCTACCTAAATATTTGATATTAAATGATGAGACATTTTAAACATGTATGTCTCTAATGAGAGGGGTGCTAACTTATAAAATACAGGATTTAGATTTGCGTATCCATGCTTGATTGGCCTGGTGTAATTAATAAATGCTTAATTGCTTGGGGCATGTTTGTCTTAATCTTACGTTAAAAAAAACCACAAGGTTCATTCATTCACTAATATTTTAAATGCAACATCTATTCAATTCTACTCATTAGGTGTGATTCATTATGTACAAAAAAAATTAACTTTCTCCCAAATCATTTCGTTGGCCACATAAATCGTGATCGGCACCATCCTTCTTAGGTTTCAATTCTTCTACTCAATTGTTCACTCAATTATAAAGTAACGTCATCCACAATCTGTAACAGTTCCTCAAGATCTGCTCCAAGATTATCACAAAACACGAGAAATAACTCAGGAGCAGCACTTCAAACTTGATAAAGGGCGACGTTTTCCTAAGTTACAGCATTCTCTTTGCGATTCAATATTCTTCTTCTATTTTGTTCGTCTGTGGCGCTCGACGACAACGCGTTACTGATAGACAAGTCTTTGGAACAAAAAAGTCACTTGCACGTATGGGAAATAAATGGATTGTTCTGTATTTATTTTCTTAGCTTTTCTTACTAATCATGTTGTGATAACATCATCATTCAATAAATAATATAAATGAAAGAAATCTCCACTAATAGTCATGAGCAAATAAATAAGGTCATGAGAGTGAATCGGTTTTTTCTTGGCAAGCGCGCTAGATCGTAGATAACAACGTTGCTTAACATCAGGCGAGTTGTAGTAAAGCGTGAGGCTTGATCTTGTTTTAAAAAAAAATTAAAAATGCTTATTAGTTACGTTTAACAGCAAAAATATCATTATATAAATTTGTTCAAATATTGAATTTATGATCGTAAAATTTATATCAATTAAATTCCAGTGAAATTGTTATAGCCGCAGAGGGACTCAATATGTCAGTGTACATGTTTATAAGTCTGGATACGGATAAGTAAGTTGCAATGGTTTTAATAAATTACAAACTGATAGATGTACAGAAGGAAATAGAAGTCTCCAGTTTGTTTTGTCTGTATCTGTAGCGCTCGATCTCTTCGATATTCATGTCTGCGCGTTCGCAATAATATGTATTTCTCAGTACTAAAAGTATTGCTAAGCCCGGTGTAGGTGGGATGTTGCCATATATTATTCACACGCTACTCTAATGCCATGATACTCGTACTTTACTTACAAGTGAAGAGAACGATGAGGTTTTGTTGCGATTTCTTTGCCGTGCAGTACTTTACTTTAGAACCAATCGTATTTCAATTGATATGTGATTTATTTTACAATATAAAACAATACTGGGATGGCTAGACCAATTCAATATTCTTTATTAAAAACTCTTTCTTTCATGATTTATAATATATGATGATATAATAGTGCTAAAAAAAGGTTTAGCAAAGCCAGTCAAATGATCATGTCACAAACATTTTCTTGTTACAAAAAAAACTTTTTCACATTTTCCTTATCAAAAAACACAACAAATTTACAAGCAGCACCCAAACCGGCAACAAAGGCATCCTCTATTAGATCATAAATAACTCAAGAAAATAACAAACCGCACCAATATTTCAATCACCGAATTCCTCCGCATTTCAATTCCGTCACCCGAGCAAGTTGAGGGCACGGAGGCGCGTGTCAACCTCCCTTATTTCGCTGTATATTTTTTCCCCTCTCTATGAAGAAGTCATAAATCACTGGAATGTAAATCTGTAGCATCCGAACGTCAGATGAGTGACATGCCATTATCGCAGCGTTCGGGCCGCCCGCCCGCCGCCCGCCGGCCGCTCGACGTAGGTACTTGCCATCCAAACTTTTATCCAACAATCCTTTTATCTGTTGCAGTTTACAGTGATCGCGGACGTTTTTTAGAATTTTATTTACGGCTGCAGTGGATGCGCTATGAATACTGGTGGGCGTCTGAGCAATGTTGTCAGCTGCCTACGCACTTTGTAGCTAGCCGGTTGGAAGCCGCGCTATTTATAGCTCGTTTGTTCTGTTTTGGGCATCAATTAACCTTTGTGAATTTTAACGTTTTAACAATAATTGACACAAAAAATATAAATTTTTCTTTACGTATAATTTATTATATTATAAGGTATAAGGTATTTAATTGTTTAAGCTTGTATGTATTGACGTATACTTTATTGATCAAAATAATCGTGTAATTAAATCATTAAGTTTTATTATCTCTATCTCACTTATTTTTTTTTAAATAAGCTAAAGCTCTTATTTTTTGCACACTAATTGATACCTCATTGATTGGAAAGATAGCTTTTGATTGGAAAGATAATTATTTTATATCTTATTAATAATATTCAGCCCTAAAGCTTTTCCCTCCTAGGCCAGGAAACATTAATCTAATAAAATAATGGAACGTCATACACGGGGATTCCTTCTAATGTAACTGTAGGTATTAAGCCAACAAATATTACATCCCTCTCCATTCATCACTCGCCTAGAAGTCGTGATCCCATTCATCTGTCATACTTCCCAATCTCTTTTGTTTTAAGGCTCTGTTACCAGTAACTCGGTTATTTTATTTATCATCATTTTAGACTGTATGTACCATCTATAAACAATAAAGCTGAAGATGGTCAAAAGTCTAAACATTGAAAAAAATTTGTTACAAAAATTTCTAGATTTTTTGTCTGTTGACATGTTTATCATTATTTTTATTCATCACGATTTTTGATAAAAAAAAATTAACACGAAATAGGCTTACGTTTGACTATAGCCTGCCAGATGCTAAACACCACTATAGTCTAAGATGTAGCACGCTTGCCTTGAAGAAACCTATGCCTATGATGATGATGATAGACTTTGAGCTTTTTATTATAATATACTCGTATGTATAGATTTATCAATTCCTTATTTTTATTAAATAACTCATAAACCATTTTTTCTATTTTCAGGTAATGAATTATACATTTGCTGCAGCAAGCCAAGGTTTGTTAATACATAAACATATTTCAAGATTGAGTCAAAAGTGTAATCACCAATCAGGCAGTGACAGTTTTTAGTATTTTTGTTTGTCAATATAATCAAATTTTAAATTCGTTTCATTGGACTTTTTATTCTGTAAAGTAACTTATCTTAGTATAGTTCTAGACAAATAAAATTAAGTACATTCACAAAATTAATAACTTCCCAGTACAACGGTTCTCCAACAAATGACGGTGAAAAGTTACCTGAAACTTAATCAAATTGTCCGCGGTCTCGACTAAACCTATTTCGGCCGGAAGACTTGACAGCCGCTAACCAACTTACCTTTAAGCACCACTTTCCACGAAAATGCCAACTTTTTGTATTTGCATACATTTGTAGGTAAGAAAGTTAACAAGAAATTTGAACTTGAATTTGAAAAGAAAATCTTAAATCTCTAAGGTACATTCTATTATACATATTATAAACTAGTGGACGCCCGTGGCTCTGCTCCCATGATTTCAGAATAATAAGTACTACCTACATATCAAAAATCGTGATGATCCGTTCTGCCGTTGCGTGATGAGCTTTTAAATAAACAGATAAACAGATAAAAATTATAAAAACTGCTGAAACGTGTTCTATTTATCGATTTAAAGTGTACCCAAACATATTTTTTTTCTAATCTCTTATTTGGTCAGATTTTCTACCCTCTTCAGCTTTATTATTTTTATAGATATACTGTATTTTCATCTACAGAAAATACAGAACGTCATAGACGTGTTTTTTTCCAGTATTATGACTAAACTTCGTAGGAAAAAATCTTCCAATCTTCATAACTTAGTAGAAGAGCTGCGTGTAGTAAGACAAGCTATTTGGGCCCTCTTAATATTCAGCCTAAATTCGAGGGAGATCTAAAATATGATGTCGAAAGAATGTAAGGGGAAATATTTCCGAAGTATTAAACAGTGCTTACGTAAGCGGGATCTATTCAGCATGGCCGAGATTTGCATGTTAACTCGGTTTTCATAAGTAATAGTTTGGAATAAGCTGCAAACTCGGTGCCGGATGGGGAACTTGACAATCTTTAAGTTTGCTACAGGTATTAGGGAGGGAAGATTTAGAGATAGAAGCAAGTTACGGCCTTCATATGAGCAACTGTGCATACATTATAATATTGCATATGCTTATAATGTTAAAATATTGAATATTCTTTGTAAACACGACTGTTGTTGATAGTCTGACTATTTAGTACACAGTTTGCTAACAATATTCTTTACTTATTGCGTGCATAAAACAGCGCTGTTCTATTGTTTTGTTTACCTAAATAAAATATTCACCTAATCTGATATATGAAAATAAATCCAATATTTACAAAATAGTGAAACATCGTCAAAGTTTAAAGACGTCCAGACCGCACAACAAAGTTGAGGCAAAGCTGTTAAATTTTAAAGGGTTAATAATATTTCTTGGCAGTAATAAATAACTTACAAATTGTTAAAGGTGTCCCGGGGGCATAGACTCGGCGGATTCACGAGAACTCCCAACTTTTTCCACTCAAACTTTGCGAGAATTTTCACCTCGCGCCATCTGTCCCGCAACTTATATTCTTCAAATGATTCAGTTTGGAAGTCTTTCAAAAATGTATTCTTTTGTTGCATTGAGTGTGAATGTACAATGGCCTGCTCGAGTTTGCTAGAGGTAACAGCGTCTACAATAACTTAGCAAACAACAAACATTGAGGTAGCTCGATTTTGTATAAGCTCAGTCTTTCAAACAAAAACTTTTAAAATACATTCGAAGAACGTAAAACCGCATCTTTTCATATCAACAAATTCAGTTCTTCGAACTCTAAAATCTAAAAATATACAATTCAAATTCGTCGAAAAAGCTCATTCAAATATACATAAAAGATTTATAAAAGTACGGACTTAAAATAAACTGGTTAAACGTATTTACGTATATATGGAATAAATATATCGTTATTAACAGCGTTTAGTACACAAGTAATCGAATTAACTTTTAGAAAAGTTATCCTATTTTTAAAAGTACGCAATATTTTCACAACTTTTGAAAAGATCCACTGCATTTTCCGATACATACGATTCGTCATCATTGTATCGCAAAAGCCAACAATGGTCACTAGTGAAGTGTAAATAATAGCATCCGATATAATATTGTGGAGTACACTCGCGGAGAGATTATCGGAAAATTTATGTGGCACGCATGGAACCTACTCGCTTTCCAAAGAAAAATAACGCGGTTCTACAGCTTAAATATTGATGGATTTATGTTAGCTTTTAAAATTATGACAGCCGAAGCCACCGGCAACTTTATTGAGTCTTATCTCGGATAGATTTATTGCGTTGGAAAACGTTTTGTTTTCACTTATACGGGTAGAAGTTATAAAGTCAACTTTTGTGTTACAAGTTATACGAGTTGGTATCGAGACAATGCTAAACTTGACTAGGAACTCTATGAAGGGCTTTACTTAGAATGATTACCTTACATAAATACAAGAGATATGTATAATAAAGATAACATTTTTATCAAGTGCAAATTATCCCACTAAAATAATAGTCGTAATGTACAAATCATATCATATCTAGAAAAATGTTTATTCCTATTCGAGTAGCAAGTATTTATCTATTTAAATAAAAAAGTTTTTTTATCTTTGTTCTTTTATTTTCCGTTTTAATAACTGAATAAAAAATAATAATAAAAAAACACAAAATTTCCCTCACATCGCCTATTCATCATGTTGTCACAACAAATCGGGAGATCGTGAATAATCGCCACATGTTATGAAGTATCGCATATATATTATATATTTTTGCATTCCGCGCGCGCTCCGTGTCTTCCAACAAATTGTATTAGGCGGTGCCTACACGTGACCCTTGCAAAAATTCACGCGACAGAATGTATATACATGACGCCATTTTGGTATTTTCAATATGAAAATTAGGCACCGCTCTTCCCTGTTTGTCAATTTTAGCACGCAGTTTGCGGGGAGGCTGCCTTTGCGATATATTTATTATCATAATGGCATGTAGTAAAAGTATTTCCGTTGTGATTGAAAATAAAATCACATGAAACGAATCACATTCACTGTTTGCAAGATACTTTCTTTTATGTTATTATTCAGCTTTCAAAACCTAAAATCTATTAGCGTTATTCTTAAGATTTATTCCAACTAAGAATGGTCTCTGAAAAACTGTAAATAATGTTAAGCCATATTAATATCTTAAATATCATTATCACATTCGTCGGATGACAATTCTATCGTGATTATTGTTGTGTAGGTAGAATAGAACTTCAAAAGTTAATTAATTCTTCTCCACAAAACAATCGTCTAAATTGGTTGACAAAATGTAGTCATAACTAGTATGAAATAGGTACTCGCCAACTTCTCAGTGACGTCACACATTGTGCTTCATTAGTTACAAAGTTTGCACTAACGCAGTTAACCAAGTTCATAGAATTAGTTCCAGTCCGGGTAGAACACGTATTGCACCTAATTGCAGATTGGCTAAATTGAACAACCGTTCCGATTCAATTCAGCTGATAATTTATAATTTACTGTGTTCTTATTAAACTTGTGCTCTTAATTTTGATGATGATACAGTTCTGATGTCAATGACTTATAATTATGCTATCGCGCAACACTTATTAAAGTGGGAGCTACATAGAATCGTCTGTTGTAGATTTTGCAGGCAAACGATAACTACGATTCATAAAAACTTGACAATCGTCTACGTTCTGTACGTAAATTACACCAGCTGCCATCTTCAAAAGAATTTAATGTCCAAAATTACGCTAGCAATAATAGCGAAAAAGAAAATAAGTAAGTAATATTTCTTTCCCATGTTGCTCTACTTCAGCAGCTTCATTTTATTTCCAGGTTACCTACACGGCCCTAATAAAAACAAATAACCTAAACGATATGAAAAAGAAGTACCAGGCGGGCATAAACGCTGGGAGCTGACTCCGGGCACGTACCGGAATATTTATCGGCCGGGGTTCGCCAGTTATTGGACTTGTCTTTTCGCCGTTTAAGGCGTAGGTGATGTGTTTATTCAATTTGCTGCGAAATATTGTTACCTGCCGGTGTGCCGTTTATTGGAGACACCGAGCTTAACGTGTCTTAGGAGGCTTTAGGCCGTAATCTTTTCGAACAAAAGAATTAGGTAGATCTAGATTTTATTACGTAGCCTACGCTCCTTTTTATTTTATATGTGTTATTTAGTCTGTTATCGCTGTTGTTAATTCATAGCTGCAATTAAAAACAGCTCGTAAAAATCACCTACTGAAAATGAATAAAAGCAAAAACAGTCGTCAACGACAGTTACATGACTCCCTTTAGTTATTCAGTTGTCTCGTGATGGATGGCGTACATTCGTAAACAATATTCACGTCGGGCGGCCACAGGCTCCCGCCCGCGGCTGTCTTTAATTTTATATAGATCAGTGTTTGCATCCGTGTTCATTCCCGATGTCCCGTCCGCCCGATTTGGTACATATTTGACAACAAACATTAAGTTGACTATGAAAACACAGGCCGGACGCTCGATTGGACGATGAAACAATGCGCTTCGCCAAATGAAAATACTGTTCAACTGTGATGCTAGTATTATTTCGTTTGTTGTAATCAATATATATGTTGAGAGTGTAACTGTACAAACTATTAAATAGTACGTACAGTGAAAATATTAAACTTAATAGTAGGCTATAAGCACTTAAGACGGGCAGAATGGTTAAAAATCTCTCCCTATCTTAATTTGAAATAACCGCACTTATGTAAAAGTACTTTATTATATATATTAAAGGGCTGATTAGTAAGAGGCTGGATCTGGTATAATCTAAACTTTATCCACTAAAACTAAATTTGTATCACGGAACCCGTTTTAAACGCGCAAAACTCGGAGCGCAATTGGAAAACTCCTCACATAATGGGGGCTTTTAACGACACCTTTTTTGAAAGTCACTAAAATGTCCCCCGCAATGATCCATTATCTGGTCGCGCGGACAAGTTAGCGATCTCCTTCCGTCTATTTTCACAAGTAATAACTGAATTTATCGGCGGAGTTTCGTGGAGTGTTCCAATATCGGGCGTTGGCAGGCGGGTCACGCGCCGCGGCGGCACGGGCGGCGGAGGCATCGCGCCGACTGCGGACGACGCGTCATTAAAATTAACCATCATTACTCTTGTAGTCGCGGTACAGGAAGTAAGCTTATTGGGAACTTTGTCGCAGCGCCCTCCGGCGGCGCCTAATCCTCCGCTTTATTGCCGCTCTAACAAATGATGCCGTCGACGTCCGCACGTGACGCCCTCCGCCGCGCGAGCCACACATGCTAATATCGCGAAAATATTAACAAAGACTGCCTACCTCGTGTCATGTCACGCTCTGCCTAAATTACATCCCCACAACCCTAACATAGGCTCTATGATACTGCATGCGCAGTAACTGCCCCTCTTGGTCATTTTCCTACATCCAATATTCGTGTGTGCTTTGAACGCTCCGCCAGGTTGCTGAAGGCAGTATGCGCATCGAATACGTTCTTGGCTGAAAGGAATGTACCGAAATGCATTGAGTTTCCACCTCAAAGAAAATTAAATGAAAAGTTTTCCCGTAAAAAGTTTCGTTAGCTTTAAGGTGAATCGAGTAGAAAGAGAATGTATAAATATTCATTTTGTGGAGAGCGCACGCACTGTAAATAATAAACTTTTATTTGAGTCCGCCATCTGAAAGGGAGACGCATTGAAAATTCGAGTCAACACTTCTAATTAGACATGACAACCTCCCTTTCGCATTTTCTTTAAAATGGAAATTACCGTTTCGGCCTCAGATGGGTTTAATTTTTAGTCATTCGGCGTGTTTAACCCATTAACTACAAAAGCAGAGTGTTAATTATGTTTACAATAAAAGTGGTCTTTGTCTTTTTCACCCAATTTAAGAGGCTAAGAATAAGCGAGACAGTCTGTGTTAGCAAAATTTCCTCACATTTAGAAGTCCGACTTTATTAATTTTCAGTAGTACTTGTATTGTCGGACGTCCGTGTCCGCGTTAAATTACATTTGGAATGCGTCGCGCGCCCTCTATGAATTACGCATGAAAGCGCGCCGAATGAGCGCGCAATGTACTGTGATGCTAACAAACTTGCTCGACCGCACTATACACATTTTATTGCTGTTTTCTTTTGATTCAAAATTACATTACATACAAGCAAATGTTAATAGAATGACATATTCTTATAAATTTAATACACAATACAAATCATTTGAAGTCCAGATAAATCAAAATAAGTTAGATTTTAATAATAGTAGTATCTGACGTGTTAATTGAAATTATCAATTATATGAAATTTATATTATACAGAATTTTATATTTATATTTTTAATTATTATTTATGTTATACAGAAGGCGGAACGTACCACAATTTAGGGAATTACATACTACTTCATACGTACTCGTATGTCTTTGCTCAACCATAAATCGACCCCAAAGATTTTCCACTCCATTTTCTTGTCTCACAAAATTTTCTTACCCAACGTAGGGTGCCAATTTTCTTACAAACCCGATCACCGAATATCGCTTCACCTTCGCCCGACACCATAATTTACTTCCATCTGTAGCTCTCTTAAATTCCCGTCCCCCATAATTCCCAATCTCATACCTTCCCAGATTCCAATTTCCCACATAGAGTATCGGCTTAGTATCGCAAAATAAGTCAAAAAAGCGGGTAGCAGCCGCAGCACACTTAGGGGCGAGGCGGGGAACACCGAAATATTTCCCGAAGCAACAATATCGGTTATGAAGGTCAATTCTCTGATATAAAGCAAATTTATTCTGTTCGCTGTATTGGGCCTGGCGATCTCGGCGGCGACAACGGTGGAATGATAACGGTCTAATTTTGAATCCTCTGCTAGAGATGGGCCGGTAACGTTTTTTGGCTTATGGATTATTTCAATCCGCTACTTTTTTGCACTTTTTTCGGAGAATCTTAATTTTTTAGAGCTAGATTTCATACAGCTGCATACATTGTTATGTTATGTACGAAGTAAAATTATAGTTTGCTCTGCACAATTTTGATTAAATAGTGCAAAATGAGCTTTTTATTTCATACTTACTTAATTTTCGTTAGTAATGTGCAGAAAGTTAAATATTTTAAGTAATTCTAGTGTTGTTACCCAAATGTTCTAAAAACTTTTTTTTTCATACTTATATCATGATAACAAAACACCTTAAAAAATCCGGCATAAAGTTACCTTTTTTTCTCCCCCATCTCTAACCTATTCCTTATACGGCCTAAATTACATTGCGGCCTACCATCCGCCTTGAAAGGTTTTATTCATAAATCTAGTGGGGCGTTTTCATAAAATTACGCCGAAAAATGTGAGCTTCTGATCGTTACTTTAAACTTTTCGACCTTTCGTGTTCGCAGTTAATTTTGTTACTTACCCCATCACTACTTTTATTCTCAGTGGCTTTTGTTTGTTTATTTTAAAGAGAAGATAATTAATTTTTATTTTTGGCAATGGTTTGGTACAGTTTTACAAAAAAAAACATATTATGGTGATTATAAGAAAAGAGACAACAGTTTACATCTTAACATTAACATCTTAACCAATAGGTATTTAATATGATTGAAAAAAACGTTTGCACAATATATGTCTAATCTGTCCCAATACTATGGTTTACATATTTTATTCATACTTGTGTTCTTTTGCTATTGGTGTACAATAAAGAATTCTTGATGGATTGATTGATTGATGTCTAAATTTATCGACAACCGTGTTGTGTATGAACCGGTGCTCTGCAAAAATAGGTAAACCAACACCGGGTCAAGCTATCATACTAAAATACTAGATCTTTTAATTCCCAGTCAATCAAAGCGCAAAGTCGTTGCTCAGTCGTCGGCTGCCAAACATTGACTGAGCTAATAGGATAAGCCAACGGTGCCGATTTGCCTAATGAGTAGCGATTCAACCCCACCAGCCATTATGTAAAGTTATGTTTGAGTTGTGCATTAGCCCTTACTATAACAAATAATATTACGAGAATAATGAAGATCTGTGTAGTTGTTTAGCAATTATAGTTAGTCGAGTTAGTTTGGAGAACGTGATATTGTTTCATCTACGTTGTTGGAAAATGGATGTCGATTAGTTATGGCTTATGTTATTATTTGTTTACAAAACATAGGCATAATGCTCCTCTGTTCAACTCGAAAAAAAATTATAGCAGATATAAATTGCGAAACAAGACCTAAACGAAAAAAGTACTAACTTACTTACCTCTAAATTTCTGGTAAACTGAGGATATATCGTACGAAAAGTAAGAAATAAATTCACAAGAAAAACAAAATTTACATAATCCCACAGCATTAAAAAAACTAACTCACTTTTTCCAAAGTTGTCGAGCGGACTGCTAACATAAAGTTTCTTGCTGCCATAAAATATCACGACCGAGTAATTTTACCAAGAGTTATGTGTCTTATAAAAAGAAAACTTTTCGTAGCGAAGTAAAGAAAATACCTAATTTGCCAGCCTAACCCAGGTCGTCTAGAAAAGCACATATTGGAGCTAGACTTTCCGTCTCTGCTTTCGAAGCTAATGAATTCCGAAGGCGCTTCGGTCCGTTAGAAATAGTACAAAAACGTATTCCCACTTACTTTCCAAGTTGCGAGTAGTTCCAGTCAACGAACATTAATCTAGTTATAATTCTGAAAGCTCGCTTTTTACTAGAACTTTCCAAAAAGTTGTACCTTTTAACTGTCAGCCTGCTATGTTGCGTATTTATTGTGTTTTCTTTTTTAATGTTTCACAGTTTGTGTATGCGTTACGGTATTGGTGAACTGACAGAAAAACCCGCAGCCCTGATACTCTGTTGAAAAATATGCTTTTATTCATCGAGCTATATTGTATTTACGGAATATAAAAGGCTTTGTTCCCGATACGTGCTACATGACGACAAAAGTTTAAATTCTAACTTTGCTGTGATTATGTAGAATATAAAAAAATTCAATTAGATATATAGTTACAATATTGCTTACTTATAATGTTTAGTTATAAATATGCAAGAAAAATATTGCAAGACCTACAAAATTGCTTACAGTGCGATTCGACATTTGTTTCCATGAAATGAAACGTCAGTTACACATGTCAGTCACACGTTTCAATTTCGAATCGAGTATCAAAGTGTCGCTGCATATTTCGATTTGAAATCCCGTAGATCAAGTCCTGTCCGTACAAAGAGTCCCGAAGCAGGTCCGGCGCCGACTCCGGCAGTCACGTCTCGTCTTATCTTAGCTTCCGAAAACACACGAACCCTGAATCAATATGACAAGCGTTCACTTAGGTCGGATTGCTTAAGCTCAGAATGGAGAGCAATCGAGGCGGGGAATTTTTGATCGGGTATCGCCCGTCCGGGAATCATACATTGTTCAATATTTTGCCGACTTTATCTCGCCGACCTTCGATCGAATAGACTGTATCATTATTATTTTATTCCATACCTCGCTATAAGGTGAGCCGATCGAAAACGCTTTCTATACGAACACATGATGTAACAACAAAGGTATACGAACAAATCGCTTCAAAAGAAAACAAAAACAAAATTAAAGCAGTCCGTAAGTACAGCGCAACAGACCGGCAAACTTTCCCCTAATGAGGGTACTCATGCATTTCCTAGTGAATAAATTAAAATGTTTCCAGCGCCGTCTTATTGATGACGGCCTATCTCTTCGGCCTAAATCGAATGAACACAAAATTAGCATTTTATCTGGCGTTATTAGCTCGCCTCCACTCCCCGCGCCCCGCTCGCCGCGCCTGCCCCGCGCCTTTCGGCCGTCCAGAGTCGCAGGATAGCTGATTGAATCGCTCCGATTATGACGTTAATCTCTTCAATGCAAATTGAACGAGCTAGTCATTTACATCCCTTTATCAGGACTGTCGTTAAAATATTCAAATATTTATTGTTTTGTCGATTCTGAACCCGTATCTGTGTCACGGACGACTGTCAAATTTGACTCGGGTTCGGTTCGTTTGTGTAGATCAAAGGAAGTGTTTAGGATTTTGGGTGTTTAATTCGAGAGATTCAAGCTGGGTTTACATAAATGATTGCTAGGAACAGATAAGTCGTTTATTGCCAACGGATAAAATCTCAAATAACTGTATAAACCCTTTCCTAAAAGAACAATAACTTATGAACCGAAATTGTTTAGTAATAAGTTGATCAGTATTAAATGTATATTTTACATATAATTTTAGAAACTTAAAAAAACCGAATCAATTAAATCACTTGTCTATTTATGCCAATAACTAGGACCCTAAAACATCAAAGTGAGGCAACTACACAAAATAATACAAAACTTTACTTAAACCTTTTTTTGTTTGATTACAGCTGTCACTCACTACCTTAATCAGAGATCTATCGAAACCGTTCCAAAAAAAATCTCCTCAACTTAAAAATGCGAACTTTTCATTCACTTCAACAGCCCAACAAATTCACCAACCAATCGTTTACAAGTTTACAGCTAGGTATTAAAGAGCCAAGTTACTTACAGATTTAACGCTTACACAATTTGTACAAACAAAGTTGATTAATTAGATGCCTTGTAACGTAAATTAGACGGACGGTTTATGAGAAATTATCTTTCAGTCTTTGAGTTAAGCGAGCTTTGGGGGTAAGTGAAAACTTTGGGAAAAGTTATAAACTGGAGCGATTTTTGTACTGACTAAAATCTTTCTTAGTTTGTTGTGACATAGAAAACTATTTGGAATAACTTAAAAAAATAATAAGTATAAAGCTTTTGGTGTTAAGTTAATTTGATTATAGAATTCGAAAAAACAATCATACCTGTGGCAGTAGAACACTTTATTAAAAATAATAAAATGTGCAACTAAAATAAAGATAAAAAAGATAAAAAAAGAAATTTTGCCCATCACCTGTCGCTTACACCGTCTTGTTCGACGCAAATAGACGCTTCTTTACCTCAAATCTCTGCTCATTCAATCTATCGGCGCGATTCCAAGTAACAAATCGGCGATGTCTGAGTGGGTACACAAGTTAATGAGGGATATTTGAGAACCTCTGGGAAGATTAAATGCACGCCGTTACTCAAACGCCAGGTAACTGAATGCGGAATCTTCGGAGTATAAGATAGGTAAGTACTTTATTCTGATAGATTAAAGTGATTTGACAAAAATTTTTTAATTGCATTTGCCTGCGGTTTTGCACGCGTTTTCATACATATAAACTTTCCTCCTGTATCATTTTATATATTAAAAAACCGCATCCTTTGTGTACTTTTAAAGATCTAAGCATACATACATACAGTTACAGACATAGGGACAGACGCGGGAAGCGACTTTGCTCTATACTATGTAGTGAAAGTGATTTGTAGTGATAGGGTTTTGAATAGATCCTTGTTGTGCATGGGTACATGATTTTCATTACTTTAAACGACTTTCAACACACACTTTTTACAACGTCAATCACAACTTTTCTATATGCGTATTTTTTTTTTTCAAATCCACTAATGTCTCACTATTGTGAGACATTAATACCCGTATTCACAAACGATACTATGAGGTCTCACAGCGCGCGCGGACGCACAGGGTCCCAAAAACCTATTCATAAACAATACTTGAGTGGTGGCCGGCACTATGCGTCCTTTTAAACGCGCGCACAGCCAAGGGAGCTCGCTAGCTATTTTAACCTACGCATAGGGTTTGTCTTTATCATAGTTGTATAGCTGGTTATGTTTAGATACTTGTTTACCGATTTTTGCAGCTTTTATGAAGGAGTAATAAGTGGTATTCTCTTAGAATGTTTATAATACGCCACTTTTAAGAAATAAAATAAACCATAATATGTATGTACCTCAACATTTTATTGCTTTTCAATGGTGAATGGTATTTTCTTAGAACTGGAATAGGTACAATTAATTATATTGTTTTATTTATAAGTCACTCTAAATTTTCGTTAATATACTTAAGTTTTCCTTAGTTTGCCAGTCAATATGCCATATTAAACCAAGTTAAAATTAAATACTTAAAAGCAAAATATTAACATAACAATATTCATAATTTGTAAAATTTCACTTACCACATCGCGTCCGAAATGTATATTTTTTTAGAGTGAGTCTATTAATACGGGTACTGTACGAACAATTTATAATTATTAATACGGTTACCGTACGAACAATTTATAATTATTAATACGGTCACCGTACGAATAATTTATAATTATTAATACGGGTACTGGACAAACAATTTATTATTTTAATAAAAGAAAATAAGAAAAAAACAAGAATAATAAAAAGAAAAAAAAAGAAAAAAAATATATATATAAGAATAATTTTATTTTATCAATTAGAGTGCAAAAAAAAAATAACCGTACGAATAATTTATAATTATTAATACGGGTACTGGACAAACAATTTATTATTTTAATAAAAGAAAATAAGAAAAAAACAAGAATAATAAAAAGAAAAAAAAAGAAAAAATATATGTACTTATAAGAATAATTTTATTTTATCAATTAGAGTGCAAAAAAAAAATTTTTTCGTTTCTATTTGTTTTTAATTTAAACCAAAAAATGGTAAATGTTTGCTGATTTTAATACCGTAAAATATTGAATTTATTTTTTATTATTAAATATAATAAATGCTCTTTAATAAATTAAATTTATAGGTATTAAATATATATCACTATCATTTATACCAGGCGTTCTAAGCGCTCTCAGCGCCACGTCCTTACTGTACTTCTAAATTTCTTATTTTCATATTTATTACACGCTGCGCACATTCCTAAATATGTGACCAGCAATATGTATTTAAAAAATTTTATCTTTCTTATTACATTTCATATAAATTAAATAAAATAAGGTTTTCGAAAAAGAACATATAGGACTAACTATTTCAGAAGCTTTATTATATTTAATTTATAAGCAGCTTCATCTGAATTAACAACTTCATTCTCGTCTTCTCCGTTTTGGTCTTCCTCTTTGCCTTCATCGTTTTCATATTCTTCTTCGGAATCTGAAGAATATATCATCAATATTAAAAATTTGTTGCCTGTAAAGTCGGTATACGGGCGAAAGTTTTACGTGACAACGACTTTGAGTGGTAAAATAATTTTAATGTGAATATTCATTCGTATAGTAGGAAGAAGGATGAAATAATAGTAACAATTTAAAACATTTATTAGTTGCCCGCCAGTTAGGCGGGCTAACTGTGCTCGAGTGGAAGGGACGCGTGCCTTTCACTTTTTATGTCTGTCTCTCTCGCTCTTAGGCGGGCTAACCATGCCCGAGTGGAAGGGACGCGTGCCTCTCACTCGCTCTCATTGTGAGCGCATAACGTGAGCGGAGCGTAACGCAGTTTCTTGAAGTGTCACCCGGCAAACCAATTTATAAGACGTTGTCACGTCAAAATTAAAAAACAACTCTATGTTAAGAAATAAATATATATTTAATAATTACCCATTTTGTAAGATATTTTATACAAGCTAAATAAATTCAAATTGAATTATTTTATTATAAATACTTTATGACAGAATGACAGAAATATAAACAAATTAAACTTTTTTAGAAAAATATAGAAAAAAAAGTATTAATAGCTTATCTTTTCCATTGAAATTTATTTCATTGATTTATTATAACATAATTGATAATATATATTATTAAAATAAAAATAGAGTATTTAAATTATAATTACCTCCTTTTGTTCACCAATCACAATACACATTCCACCATCACATCATAATTCCATAGGGTGCGTTCTATTAAGAACATACAACAATCATACTCACGTTTATATAATAAATTTATTAGTAAAAAAAAATCCTTAGTAATAAATTTAATAATAAAAAAATAATAATATCCGTATGAATATACTCATTCTTAAAAAACAAGCTAATCATCCAGTACCCGTACAAATAGATATAATTTATTCATCCAGTACCCGTACAAATAGTCACTTTCATTTTTTTATTTGGTGTTTCTAAGTGCTGCGACATTTTTAAATACAATACAATATAGTACAAGTGTATGTAAGCTTATTATTCAATTAAAATTAAGACGACAAATCAACAATGTTTCTAAACAAACGGTTTCAGGTTATTTTTATTTGATTTGATTGTCATTTACTCCTGTCAAACTCCACCATAAACTAAGCAAAACAAAATGGACCAATCACATGTCGCCATTTCACGCAGTGCGTTTACTTTTCCAAGCATTACTTAAGTTTTATCTATGAATAGAAAGGCTCGATGAATGGAACGCACTGAGAAGTGTTACCCTTAGCACAGTGTTGATGCTTTACTTAGGGAAGTATCGTTTGTGAATACGGGCGTAAATCCCTCTATGCATCTTACAATATCTTACTAATTTATTATGTGCAATGTGCATATAAACATAAAATCGTCCTGTACACAATAATATATTACTAAATAATTAATTTTGTAATATTTTTTTTATCACGAAACAGGCTTACGTTTGACTACAGCCTGCCTGATGTTAAGCACCACTGTAGTCTACCTAAGATTAAAAATAATATTGTGTTAGATGCTCTAGACTTTACTGTATACATATGTACCTAATTAAAATACACTAGACATATACAACATAATATACATACAACATAGTCCTGGCTTGGTCCCGTCCAGGTGTCGGTTGGTTCCCTAGAGGGCACTGTGAAGTCGCTAGCCTCCTTGCGGTCTTATACATAACATGTAGTAGATGTACGAGTAGGCAGGAATGTAGGTATATATCTGTATGTTACCAGGATGGTATGAAAAGAGTAAAACTGTGTTGTAATTTCTGTGATGTTTCAGTAATGTCAATTTGTTATGTTTTAGATTGATGAAAATACCTACACATTTCCAGTATTTTCATAAAGTGACTTCATATTTTTTTTTATATCACAATAATAACAATCCGCCATTCGTCACGGCCATTCTGAGCGATATCCCGGCGACAACACGGCGCTGAATAGGCCATCGTTTACGACCATTATGCAAATAAACCGAACATTACTTCATATTTTGTTTGACTTCCGTGTTGCAAACCGCACTGCAAAACTTTATACATCCACAACTGCAAACGAAAACCCACCTTATCATCTTCAACTTAAAGCTCAAGACGTGTAACGAGTAATAACAGTAGGGCATTTCATTATATCCATTGACATGCAACACATCATCGATTAACATATTACCCACAATTCCCGGGTAAGCACATCACTATTAAACAAATAACATACACGCCGACATCGTTGGTTTTAATTATGTTAATTTAATTATTTGTTGTACAGGTTCACTGGTTCATTTATCATCATCCCATTAGGTTGTTTTTGTGGTATGTAAAAATATTTTTAACCCTTTTTAGTGTTAGGCATAAAATTGCAAAAAAAATGAGTTTACCGCTGTTTCTGTTGAGAAACTTGTACAAATAGTTTACATCGTATACATGTACTATTAATAAACAAAATAGAAATTGCACTTTCATATTTAATTAGTTTAATTTGTTTTCCATTCATTTAAACAATGGATGTTGGTTTAGTTAAAATCATATTGTTTAGCGTAAAAACTTTTATAACAACATTCAACGAACCGATAAACCATTTATTTGCGGAATCACGTTTATATCTTTTCGAAGCAATCGAATGAAACCAATGCCAAACACCGGGTTGATATGGATGAACAAAAACCAAAAAAACTATTTATACTAAGTACTATAGCAATACAGCTGTTGTACAGCATTTTTTTAAACTAAAACGAGTTTGCACTTGCCCATAGTTATCAAAAGCTATGGCCTAAAATGGAGTGTGCTTACCCGATAAGAACAAACTATATTATACTACGACGACGTTACATGCTCGAGATTTCTTTATTAACTATGTAGTCTCACTTCTGTATGTACTAGGCGTCACACTTTTTATAGCTGTGAAAATAAAAACACCAAAAAAAACTTTTGAACAAATGTCACTGTCAATGTCGCGCCTGTAGCGCCGTCCTCCTGTCAAACCTCATTCATTTCTTGTGTGCGGGCGTCGCAACATTATAAATTTCGTTGAATTTTACTATTTGAATTTTTCGTGGAAAAAAGTGTTTATTTCATGTGTTTAAGTGGTAAATTAGGAAAAGGAGCATCGGAATTTTAAAATTACGTCGAAAATTCGACGTTTGGTACAAAAGCTAAGCAATTCATCAACCAGCTCAAAGGATAAAGGTTAGTGCAACTACTAACTTACCAAGCAATCATACTGCATTTATTCATCATCGATTTTAATTTTCTTGGCACAATCTTATATATTTTATAAAACTATACCGAATAGATCGTAAATATAGATTTTTTTCAACAAATGATATAACGATCTTTTTTTGAAATACTCACTTTTTTGTCATGTAGATATATTTAATATTTTCTAACAGAAGGTATAAAGACAATCCTTTTTTTATCTAGTGCTGCTATTAATATAACAACATAGGTACTAGCTGAAAGCTCGCTTAAACAATATAATGTTACTGTTAATATATAGTGAGGACTTTGCTGTAAGAAAACATAAGATATATTTTTTATTATAATGCAAGTAATCTTAATCTTCGATTTTTTGGCTAGTGATCAAGCAGAATCACATTCATATATCATACGATTCATGAAAGAAGCTTACAGAAACAGATCGTCTTTTTAAAGTATACCACCAATCTGATATCCTACCTACTTACCCATTATAGTAAAGATCAGCATTCAGACCAAATAGTAGCTGTACTGACATTTTTCAACTGCACAGCGGGTGCAAGCAGATGCTATCCTCAATATGTTTAACTGATATTAATGTAAGTGATTTGAGGATAGGCATACATATTAGTGTCTTGATTAAGACATCGGTCCCAAATAGGGTCATACCTAAACTTACAAGACTCTTTCCTCATAGAGAGGCAATTTGCCCTGCAAAAGCTTTATGTGTTACTTCACCAAAAAGTAACTATAGAAATTTGCCACCACCGGTAAAACCAATTTTAACTGCTAAGAAATCAATTATTGATGCTAGTTCTGCTACAATAAGGGCATAGATTATCAACTGCAAGTTGCAGCTGCCTTTTCTTTGTAATTGTATAACGAATAGGGACATGTAAATCATTTATAGTCGCCAAAATATATAAGCGCCTCATTACAGCAGAGCAGATGAGAGTAAAATATTTTCACAGAGTCAATTTTAATTATAAAATGTGATAAGTTGATCCCTTGTAATACAAATTTCAATTTGTAATTATTCTTTAATCTGTATTTTTTTTTTCTCAAATAAGCTATTGTTAGCTTCATTAGGTAAATTTTGTTCACAATCAAAGATCTAGCAAACTGTAAATTAGCGTTTGGTATGCAAGAATTACGATCTTTGATACATGTTGGTCTCGTTTATGTTAAAGTGCTAAACATCTACATAGTTAATAAAGAAATCTCGAGCATGTAACGTCGTCGTAGTATAATTAATGGTTAAACGAACTTACCTTAAGTGAAGTTCGACCATAATTATACGAGACGACGTTACATGCGAAGAGATTTAAAGTCCCACCCGGACCCTGTTAATGTCAACAACATTGACTAACCCGTGTATTGTTAAATAGCACAAACGAGGGATGGCAAGCAGAGCATATATTAGTACTCCATGGTTAGATTCTAAAAAGAATGAGGTTTGACAGGAGGACGGCGCTACAGGCGCGACATTGACAGTGACATTTGTTCAAAAGTTTTTTTTGTGTTTTTATTTTCACAGCTATAAAAAGTGTGACGCCTAGTACATACAGAAGTGAGACTACATAGTTAATAAAGAAATCTCTTCTTATAATTATGGTCGAACTTCACTTAAGGTAAGTTCGTTTAACCATTAATTAAAGCACCATACCTACATATATCGAATCAAACTATCGTTTTGTTGCAAATGCATAAACTAACAGTATTTTATAAAATTATTGTAGGTATTGTACCTACAATCCCGTGAACCGAAATACTTACTCATAATTCAATCACATTGATTTGGTCACGAAAAATTACAATAACTCGGCTCAAAGTTTTCGTGGCCACTACCAATATAACTCCAAGGTTGACTTTGTTTATTTTTACTGATCATTAGAGCAAAGAAATATTTTGTTTCCATTCGATTTCAAAAACAAGTAATTGGTTTTATTTACTTTGTAACGGTTTTTTTTAAGTATTTATCTACAGTAATGTTGTAACATTCTACTTATGTTTCCAATACTTGACTTATAATTACTACTGTTATAGCACAGACAACAAAACACTCAATTTAAGCAATATCACATGATGGTATAATATCCACATCGATATCGTAATATCTCATTATAACATCAATAAAACGCGACCAACCTGATTGCAGGGCTAACCAGGTTGGTCGCGTTTTATTGATGCGCGCATAGCTGCGCTCTCATTGGTTAGATTTTAATGGCGGCAAAATCACTGTAACAATACACGTACGCGTGAATTTAATTTAATAAATTAAAAGTTAAAATGTTACAACATTAGTGAAGATAAAGTAGTGTATGTAACTGCATATAACACGGGTATTAAAACACTCGTTACTATTATGAAACTCGCTGCGCTCGTTTCGTAAACTCACACTCGTGTTTTAATACCCTTCATTATATGACAGTTGCATAAACTACTATTACGGGATCAGATACAAAAGATATAAAATGTGCTTAAATAATACTCATGTATCGGTCTTGTTTCTTAATCTGATATTAGATTAAAGATTTCTGTCTTAATATGCTACCGAATATTACTGTTATAATAATAATTGTCTTCTACAGTAAATAAGTTTAAATCACCTCTCATTTTAGTTATAATAAAAAATCAGCACCATCGTCACTTCAGAGACGACTCTAAAATATCAAATGTCCAATCCTTTTACAAGATTACAAATAAGTGAACACCAGCCAAACATCAGCACGTGCGGTTTAAAGTATGTTTTCAGCGAGTTTTATGCTTGGCCCGAGCGTCCACGGAACACACACAGAGATAGAAGCGGCAATGATATAGTGCCGGGCTCAGGCAGCTCCCTAAGGGAAAATAAACCCTTCCCGACGCTTCCCGTGTACTCTTCTTTATGGGAAGGCCGGAATGGCCAGCCCAGGTGAACAGGTAGCTAGATTGCAAAACTATTTTTAGTCCATCTTGCCGCTCGTACGGTGTTTTTCCTTTGTTATCAAATGGCAGACATTGGAAGTGAATTTTCGGTTATGGGCCCGCCTAATGTGTCCGTAAGCCTTCGGAGTGGAAAGCGCGCCTTTACAGCGCGGGTGAAAAGTAATAGTTGTAAGAGTTTGTAATCTTGTACATTTTTGTTGGGAATTTTGAAGGGACGCGTTTAGTGGTTTGGTCTCTGAATATTCTGTAAAGAATTTTGTTTAATTTTTTGCGGGTAGAATTTCGTAACTGGTGTTATTAAAATGTTTTTTTTTTATATAACGTGTAGATATACAGACTAAACATGAATTAAAATCAAAATAAACTGTGTTTTTTGAAAAAAAAACAATGTAAATAAAACCTATAATATATCATAGCAAACCAATAAAAACAACAAACAGCCCAGTCTCACAATTAGTACTCATATTTTCAAAATATTTGTTCTACTACTAAAATTATCGTTCAACATTCATCAAGTACAAAATTAAGCCTCATGCAAATGCAAAAAAACCTACAACACTATTTAAATTTCTCGTAATAAATAGTGGTGGCTACGTGGACCTCTGTAACAAGTGCACGCGATTCGCAAATAAAGCTAGGAAGATATCAAACAAGCGTTGTGTTGCGATAAAAAGCCGGCCGGTTCAAATGGAAATAACGAATGGTGTCCGATTTACGTTTTTTACCGCCCGATGCGGATTAGATGAGCTTTATAATGCAAAACGGACGCTACGAATTGTTTGTGCAATTTTAGAGGGTACTTGTGCGCGTGCGCGGGTTTTTCACGTTGTATTCTATTTTTAAATTAAGGTAAAATACCTTAGTTATCATGTACGGTTTATTAAATATGTATATTTAATTTTTTATCGCAGTTACGATTAATATACAGGGAAATAACCCATTCGATGTGAATCAATAGTAGGTAAAGTACAGTACAAATTTATAAATATTTGTATATTCACCTATTTGCTTTCTCATTACAAATTACATCAGTACAAATTACACCACACACATTCCCAAAATAAAGCATGAGAATACATTAAATAAATACAGGCCATGAAACGTGATTTTATGTTTACCCGAAAGTTTTTATCACTAAAGTCACTATCACCATTAGCTTACACCTCTCCACCACATATATCTTACCAAATACCTACCACACATTACGTTCCTGTACCCCATTATACTCATACTACAAATTCTAACGAAAACACACTATAAAAGTAAACAGCCACATACAAAAACATCAACCTGTACGACTGTACTTAGACAGGCACAGGTAGGTACAGGTAGAGTAACATAAGGCATGAATAGTTGATGAGATAGTGAGGTGCATTCGCAACCGCAACGAGATACTCTATTTCTACGGCTAAATAAATGATGTCGTCTGTACATTCGTTCGGCCACAGTTGGCATTAGATTAGATGCTTTCGAGTTATGTGATGATTATTTTTCCAGTACATAAAAAAGCCTTTATTTCTATCACATTATTTTACACTACCTTATATTTATTATTTAAAATTAATATTACCATTTTATTATTACACCAGTACATAAATAGTCCTTATTTATATTAATTAAACATAAGGGAAGAAAAACTAAACATACTTTTAGCTACAACATAAAAAGGACACTCAGAAAATCTTTAGAAAAGCCTAAATATAGTGTAAGTGTGTAGCCCACTGCCAGAGGGCAGCATGCCCAGCACACTGGCTGCATTACCACGCTGGATGGCGATGCAATTCCAGTAAATAGTTAATAATCGCGTCCTTGTTTTTACACATACGCCCCATTTGATATGAATTTGAACACTAAAGTAAATGACTCTCAAGAAGAAAAGTGCAAGCATTAAACACAATATTCTTCACATTCTTATTATGAATCTTATTACAAAATATTTCTATAGTAAAACATAGTTGCAGTCAATTATGTGTCTCAATTAGATATAAAAAATATCTAAAATATCATTTACTATTCATTTAAATTCAAACATTAATTTTATAGTACTAGCAATAGAAAATCGGACGTTTAACTGTAATTACCCAATTAAGTTGTTATTAAATTATGTTCCGTGTGTAATTTAATTTCAATGTTTTAAATAATGACTACTGGCTTACCAAAATTGTATCGAAACTAGAGATGTCATTTATGTTCTTATGGTGTTCATTTTAATAATATTTTAAAAATGTTTTATATAAACGAATACTTTTTTGTGTCAAGCAAATGCTACACAACAATAGCACTACGTTATATGAGAAAATAAGTTTGTTTTCTATTTTCCTAAGCATATGTATATTTACTCAACATACACAAATTTTTGGCAAGAACAGCGTGAAATAGGGAGTATTGGCGTAAGAGGGAGGAGGCCTATATCCTGCAGTGGGTCTCATTAGGCTGATGATGATGATACAATTTTTTATCAATTCTGTCTTTGTGAAGTTCTTCTTTTGCTCGCTTACTTACTTACGTAAATAGTTTCCAAACAACATGGGATATTCCACTTTCATTATCAAGATAAAAAACAAATCGTCGTACAACAATTATCGATACTTTAACGCATATCGTGTTGCATCCTTATTGTCCGGCCACAGCCCAGGCCAGCCCATAACGCGACCGTGTTCGCTTTCAGAGTCATAACAGCAGCTATTTACCGAAAACTAATTTGTGTTAAAACAGCAAACTCCTAATTACGATGCAAATTGATCGTTCAGATCACCGCATTTATAAAATGGGTTTCATCAAAATATTCGGTTACCGGAATATAACAAAATTATGGTATACACAGGCGTTAACGTAAACGAATGTATTCAACGGTAGGGCGTTATTTGCATGTGGCATTAAAAATAAATAAGGATTATTTTGCTTTATGATGCCAAAGTCGGCTTATGTAAGCTGATGACCGTGATCGAAGGACTCGTATGCACGTAGGAATATATACGTTTTAGAGTTTTGATACCAGAAACACACAGACTCTAGTGTCGTTATAACTAAGCCATATCCTTAATTTCAAATAACTTTTTAAAAAACTGTACAAAAAGTATTTGTAGAAATGTTCTAGAACAAAATAAATAGAACACAACCCCTACATTCCTAAAACACATGTGACATCTACATAGCGTACTCAGCACGCGTTCTAATCTTTCTAATCAAGAGCAGAGAGACCCTCCTTGCTCCCAGCCTCATTTCCACTTGCATGGCGGAGGACAGACAAAAGAGGCCGATAATAATCTTCATAATAACCTCTTTGGTCGCGTGTCCACCACTGATCCTTCCGGAGGAGGATGTCAACATTTGCAGTCGTGATTCTGCTCGTTCTGCCCTCCAGGCGACTGCGAAATGACGAGCGGCTTTGCATTGCAGGGCTTTTGCATGGTGCTGTCGTTGGGCGTTCTGGTAATTATTTGAGAACATAAATTGCGTCTGTATGGGGCTTGATGGCGCCGTGTGCGCATTAGGTAGTAGTATTGACAATAAAGATTCTGCATTACTTGCGTCGGTGTTTGTTTCGGTTGCTAGAAGCTTTGCAAATTGTTCAAGAAAATTATTGCTTGACAGAGCTTTTTTTGAAGATTCGAAATCACAACAATAATTACGAATATCGATATAACTAATCTATGATCCATCATCAGATTGATCATAGATTATATTTGTCTGCGTCACAAAAAAAATACCAAACTTACTACAAAAGAAGCGCAAACCTTCGTGAACTATAATTTATCGATCTTCAAGTCGTGAGTGAACCGCATTCTTTTAGGCAAGCGCGCTAGATCGTAGACCATAACATTGCTTATTATCAGGCGAGTTGTAGTGAGCCTATCCAGTTTAAAAAAAACACCTACTTAAAACCTAACCCACAAAAAAGACTTCAACTAGAACAGACATCGCTTACAAATGAACAGCCTGCCACAAACAGCAACAATAGTTAAACGCCCAGACAATAACCCGCGCAGTCGTATTCTAATTTGCACCATAGAAAAATGGAATGCACAGGCAAAGCTCGAGTCAGGCGTCACTGGGAAAGCGGAATTACGAGCGCAAACATTGACTCTAAACCTTTTACTCTTATACTCAGTGACTCTGAATCACTCGCTGCGAAGTTCTCTATTCGAAAATTTTCTTTATAACATTCGAGATCTATGCATTTATGGATCTGAGGGTGTGATTGCTCAAGCTATTAGAGTGGGGATGAAATTTGGTTACCGGAGAATTGAATACGATTTTATTGGTCAGTTAGTTAATCAAATGAATGAAATTATTAAATTTAATTAAATTTGACAATTGGTCAATCATTTGTTAGATTAATAAATTTAGTATCGTTTTACATACCAATGGTGGTATTGATATTAAATTTATCACAAGGCGCCTTTTACTTCAAAATTATCATTTACCAGAATTGGATAACATTGTATCTGGAGGTCGATTATACTCTGGGTAAATTTACTCTCTATCATATATTTGTGAGGGTAACACTGCGGGGGACACTAGTGTATAATATATAGGTATGTACGTACCAACTGGAATCAAATAAAGAAATTCCGAACCTTTAACTCCGAACACACCTTTCAACACAAAGACAGATGAAAAATTCAAATCCGAGAGAATAATATACGAACCAAGTTCAGAGGTTTTATTTCCAGATTTACTTTTAGCTTTCGCCTGAAAGCTAATAGTAAATGCAAACAATGTCAGCTATGTTTAGTATTTACTCAGTAAACTAGCTGGAAAAACTAGACGGTCTTGTAAAGTTGACTTTGTAATTTTATTTAACAAATGGCTCTTCATGACGAGAGATTTTCGTTGAAAACATAACAATTTAAACTTAATTTTCATTATGAAGTACGTTTAAGCCTTTAGTTATTTACACATACTCGTATAAAAACAGTGACAGACTATAATGTGTCTTCATTAAGAACCTCTATTAAATAAACCTTTGTACCTGGATCCCTAAGCCGTCCTTTAGAGCCAACAATGAAAACGTCAACCTTACCTATTTAGATCTAAGCCAGTTCGTTACTGTATCAAAATACCGCGCACACCAACCCATATAAATAATTATAACGCTTTTTCAGTAACATGTGAGTTTAAGGCGGTTTCTTGTGAGGGTCCAAAGTGAATGTGAGGGTGAACTTGTAAGGAAACTTTTGGGTCTTTATTTATTGTTATGGCCTCATTAAGGTGCCTACCTAGCGAACGATATCCAACAAATTGCGTATAAATAAGCTACCTACACACACTCGCGGAATAAGTAAGCGGGGCGCTGCCAACCTAATTATTTTAGTTGTGCACAACCTACGTGAGAATAGAACGGATTCTGGAAATATTGAGTGAGTTTATAGTTTGACCACGGAATGTGGTATTTTTTATATCGCGCCCAAAAAATGCTGTCTTATTACAAAGTGCTATATATTTTATGCATGTGTATACCTACACTCTGGTTAACCTAAATTCATTGTAAGATATTTGTATTCGTGGGTGATAACTTGATCGTCCGGACAAAATAAACATCGTTTCAATCTACAAGATTTAAAGTATGCAATACAATAATTTTATCTATAAAATATTATACTAGAACGATAAAATAATAAGTTCAAGCATAATTATAAATCAACGACGCGGCGCGGCGGTTAGCGTCTTACACAAACTTTATTAAGTCTACAAATTGAAATTAATTATGTAATTAGTTTCACCTCTAATTATTGGTGTAATATTAAATGGTTCGAAAACTCTTTTTGATTGGATTTTAAATTAATTTCAAGGCTTTTTATTTTAAGTAGAGAAATAATGATAAATAAGTAAATACCTACTAAAAAAATATTTTTCTGTCTGAAGCGAGTCATATTTTATAGAGTATAGTTTTTGTAGACGTGCCTTGGTATATTTGAAGATCTTTGTTACCTATGTTGAAAATTTATTTGCTAAATATAATCAAGTTCAGGTTACGAATATAAGAATAATTAATTTCGCTTACCGCATAAATGACCGCTGATCATTAAAAACCATTGACAGACCATCACTGCGACCGCATTTCACCACTTTTACGATGCATCATCAAGTCAACTCCAACTCTCGATTAAAATACGATTATTTAAAATTAAAACGCTGACTAACGGCCTGTTATCCGAAGCATCAGCAACACTCATCGCAAATTACGCGTAAAACTCAAAGGTCTTTTAGAGAGCGCAGGTATTTTGAACTTATTGAGCGCAAATTTTGAGGACCGCAACCCTTTGAATAGTCAATGTCGCGTACCCTTATCTCGCCACAGAAGGCGACACCACATTACCAGCATTATGCTCTATCATACATCCAAAAGAAAACCGTCCTTGTGTCCAAGAATTAAAGTTGTGTATTGCATGCGGACAACACAAAGTACAGGCCATTTTCAAAGTGCAATTTATATTGTATTGGAAGTTAGAGCGCCACGCCACAGCGTATGTGCTTTAGAATGATTGCTTTGCAACGGCATGCCCAAGAAATGTAAACTGTAGTGTACAAACAAAGATAATCAAAACCAAGACATTTTTACCACAACCCTTTAAATTTTCTGATTTATTAAATCTTATTAATTAAAACTTCGTGTTGAACAAAAATTATTTGATCACTAAATGCCTAAAGCATATACGCATTAGTACGTTTAAAGATTGAGTACAGGTAGGTACATTAGTCAACATACAGCCTTTTTTTTCCGTGGAGAAAATGCAGCCATATCATATACACAAGTAAATGCTCTAATTACTTACATATGCATGTGTTACAAAAATTAAACTTCAACATAAGTTGAATGAATAAATACTTACCTAAATAGATGCAAGATGAGAAATACCATTTCAATATATAAATCAAATTAAAAATTAAATCCACTCTCAAAACAATTAGTAATCACTATCATATTATTTTCTCCCAGTGACTGTGGCAGTATTTCCCCGCGCCGCAATATTTTGTATCGGACCTACTCGACTCAGCCATGGCTATGCTTGTGTATCCAGTTTACATTGCTATGGACCAATAACAATACAGCTAATAGACGCCTCTGTATTACTTGAGTAGTCTAGGTTGTATTTGTAGAGTCACTCTCCTAAAAATTGTTCATTAAATCTTAGTGGTCGTAAAGTTAAAATTAACTTAGCAATTAGCGCCTTTTTAGTCGGAATAAAAAAGTCTATGGTTTTCTTGGTTATGTTTAAAGTGTTTACTTATAATTTTTTTATCATATAATTGTAAAATTTTATTTTTTATCATAAAAAAAAAATTGGTCAATACATCCAATAGATATATCGCAAGACTAATTCGAATGATGGCTCCATCTTTGCCATGTATTGACATTCCTAACCCTAACCCTAACTTTTTTTATAAGCGCGCTGAGCTTACGTCACCAAAGGTAGTTTGGTGACGTCACCAAAGGTAGTTTGGTGACGTAAGCTCAGCGCGCGTGGGCTCTAGTTACAAGTCTCTATTTTACACCATCTCTGCGATAGCCATAAAGAAAAATGTAATGAGAAAAAGTGGTTTCCCCTCACTTTATTGTGACTAGTGGGCTCAATGGGCGATTAGAAAACTTTTGCCCTTCCTCCATCCTTTTGTAGTAGGTATATTATTACGTTCAAACTTTTCAGTGCGTATCATTGTAATAGTCATCCTTAAAATTGAAAGCTCTGTTGTTGCGAGCTGTCTATCTTGGAAGATGTGTTTTTATAGCTCCCTTATTATTTTCACGACATTACTAAACTTGTTCATTTTACGTGAAAATTACAAAAGAAATTTTTGTGACATGTTAATCAGGTATATACTTACGTTAAAAATCGTTAACATAAATTTGATATGAGATGATGATTTTTTTTATATGAAACCGACGTTTTTAAAGAAAGAAAGAAAGAAAATTATTTATTGTAGCAATAATAAACAAATGAGTACAAACAAGAAATACATATATATAACTACTTAAATAAGATACATATTTGCCACAATACAACCCCAACTCAGCATAATGCTGGCTGCATAGCAACCAGCGCTGGTCTTCCGTTGGGGTTGGTGAAAGAATTTTCATAGATCGTATTTTTTGACATTAATATTCTATGCCGTTGCATAGAACAATGCCAATAAATATAATTATAAATAAATAATAAATAAATAAAATTTTCAGGACTTATCACACAGCGCCAACTAGCCCCATACTAAGCTTACGCTTGTATCATGGGGACTAGATAACGGATATAATACATACATTATACTTTTCTTTTGTAAATACATACTTATTATACATAGAAACGACCAGACTCAGCACAAGTAATTATAAATTTTAGAGTTCATAAGTACTTGTGTCATGCGGGAATCGAACCCGCACCCTTAGATTAGAAGGCAGAGCCACTACCAACTAAGCTAACAGAGCAGTCATTATAATAACGATAGACTCCTTTCACGATATCACTTCTGCATGATATATGTTATAGACTTTATTAAGTCTATCATTAAATAGTGTTATGTTGATTACTAAGATATGATTTAACGTTAATCGAACCGCGAGGCAATAAATAGTGATAAAATGCTTAAATTTCTTTATTTAAAACCATTTAAATTGCAATCTCATGCTTACATTTCACGTTAGCTTATAGAGTAGCAAAAATGTAGCTTGTATTTTTCTTCCTCGCCAAGAAAGTTTATATTATTAATTTTGTTATGTGAGCACTCTGGTCTCGAATTTTCAAACCTTTACTTATAAACTTTACACAACCAAGTACATTATATTAACCCCTTTAATCCCAGCACCAGATTAGTATGTATTTATTTCCATGTAATGAGGTCGGCGCAGTGATCGACGGCCGGCGTCCGAGCCCTGTAAACAATCCATTACTGGCTGTCACACCAACACATACATACCTAACCAGGATACTTATAATAGTAGATTAAAGTAACTACCTATATGATAGCTCGGCAGAGGAGGTACTCGTACGTGATCGCCAAAGTTAAACGACAATGCGGCTATTTAGTGAATTAAAACCAAAATAATAAACTATCCATTACTGGCTGTCACACCAACACATACATACCTAACCAGGATACTTATAAAAGTGCATCAAAGTAACTCTATGATAGCTCGGCAGGGGAGGTACTCGTACGTGATCGCCAAAGTTAAACGACGATGCAGCTATTTAGTAAATGATAACTAAAATGATAAACAATCCATTACTGGCTGTCACACCAACACATACATACCTAACCAGGCTACTTATAAAAGTGCATCAAAGTAACTCTATGATAGCTCGGCAGGGGAGGTACTCGTACGTGATCGCCAAAGTTAAACGACGATGCAGCTATTTAGTAAATGATAACTAAAATGATAAGCAATCCATTACTGGCTGTCACACCACCACATACCTACCAAGCTACTAGTAAAACTAGCTCAAAGTACGCTCAGAGGGCTGAGGTTTTGTGACGTGATCATCAAAGTTAAGCGATGATATGGTTGTTAAATGGTTTATCAAAACTAATTTGTTGGAGGTTTTCAGGAACAAATCTTAGGTTTTTTACTTATTGACAGATGAATTTCTAAATGGTGAAAAAATGAGCATACTAAATATGCTTTATATTTTAAGTAACTGACTTTTTAATTGTGTGATTCAGAATAAAATGCTACATGACTATAAATCCTAAGTTATGTTAGCATTTTCTATTGTGAATTAAATTACTGACTGAGCCTTATTCTCAAATTAATCTCTTTTAAAATTTCCTTTCACTAAAATTTCTGTCCAAACTAATCAATTTCCTCACTTGTGAGCTAAAAGCACGAGAATCAATTTGAGAACGGTCAATTAGCATGTTTGCTTTAAATAGGCTACGCCACCACGCCCACATTAGCCTTGTTAACTCTACAAACCTATGCTAGGGTTGCCATGTACACCTCCTACTTTAAATGCGTAAAGCGACTGTCTTACTTGTGCATATTTTATGTATCTTTATTTCTTTGTGCTTAACTGCACGATCTTATTATTTTTTCGTATTTAAAACGACAAGAGAAAACAAAAGTTATGTATTTTTCAAGGATCTAAAATACAATCCAGTTACGAGTAGTAAGTTACTCTTTACTTTTTTCTGTCAAAGCTAATGATACGAAAGAAAAAAAAATGTGACTTCCACTCTAAGAATAAAAAAATGCCCAGAAGGAGTCGCAGTAAAACAACACTCTATATCTCTAATCTCTAACTATCCAAAGTTATCATCTGCAATAAATTCTTAAATATCTTATCTTAAAAACCATGACGTATGTAACCAAAACAGTCGCTCCAACCTAACAAGACCTATTAACAATACCTACACAAAGTACCAAACAGGCCAATATGGGCGGCAAACACGCGAATTTAGACCAGTCCGTCGGCCGCCGTCAATATTTGCTTCTATTGACTTTTTGACGTGTTCCAGTGACGGCCTTTGATAGCAACCTAGTGGTTTATGTGAAAGGCACCAGATAGTAACTTGAAATAGCTGTGGACGTGCAAATCAAAGGATACCTGGCTCTGATCGGTTGGCCTAGTATTGGGATAGATGGTGCTATGTGAATTGTCCAAGAATATTTGTTTCATTTAATTGTGTGCTCTGATTGTTACATAATATTTGACATAGCTGCGTCCTACAAATAGTTTTAAATCATTTTGAAAGATTTCTGATACAAGTTAGCCATTAAAATAAATAATTAGATATTGAGCTTATTATTATTCACTAACTCACACTGGTTTAGCTTAAACAAAAATATTATCGTCATTAGCAATACGACTATACTAAAATTATCAAAGAACACATAAAGCTGTATTTTCGCTTTGTTCAACCAAATCACAAATCTCAACCCATTTTGTTGTGTGTATCCGAAAAAATTCCAAATATAATCCTCGGAGAGCACAAAGCAGACCTCAGTCCAGTAATCCATTCAATGCATCACTATGCGACTCTTATCTTACCACGTATAGCCACACCGATCCGTTACCAACATTTAGGCAAAATACAAATTCTTTTATACATCCAACGAATTTCAACCCTATGCGAACAACATAAGAGTCAATTTATCACGACCCAAACTAAGTTTTACAACATTTTACAGCGCATAATCCGACTGATATTGGAAGGCTCGTCGATGCATTCACTGGGATGCACAAAATTTTCTATAAGGATAAAAGCAAACAAGATAGCCATCGAACTAATGTTACGAGCCTGAGCCGGTATACCTACACGGGATGGCAATATCGCAAAGTTGTCTTGCTTTCCAATAGAGCTTTCCCTCCGCTAAATCTTGCAAAGAAGGAAAAGTTATGGCAGTACATATATGAAGATACAAAAACACCATATGCATTTCATTGATAAGGCTCTGTGTTACATGTACATTTAGTATAGCTTTTGATATCAGATTCCATCAGCAAATCAGTCATGCGTCACAATTTTAATAGCTCAGTTCGCCCGCTCTCCCCGCTCTGAGTATCAGATATCAGTTGATGCAAATAGATTTTTTATTCCAGTTAACCAATCAATTAACACAGAATACCCGGAATGCTCTAATACAGCGAACAAACGGACAAATGGGAGTTTAAAAAGCTATAAAACACTTTTATTTGCTCGCGTCAAGCACTGACCGATGAAGCCGAAATTTTACAATTTACCGAGGTTTTCAACGCAAATATTTGCTATTACGTTTTCGTTTCATTAAAATATTTCGTTTTAAATGTAGCTGCGTTTATTTCGGGGGTTTATGATTTCAAGTTTTTTGGCGTGTAATAGGAAGAAAGGAGACAATACAACGTGCGGCCAGCTCGCTGCCGGTGGACGTTAAATGTTTCCGTTTTTGGCCAACTCTCAAGGCTCCAAAACAACGCGGTGAACAGGGCCTATTTGCGGCGCAAAGTTGTCGGAAGTACCTCGCTGGTGGGCTCACGTCAGCGCAATCATAGCATTACATGCGACCAACTGCCTCCCTACATCGACTACATTAACCGGAATAATCTCCGCAAACTCAGACAGACCTTTGATTTTCCCAACAAATAATACTTTCGCAAAGTTTGTTTTCTCCCAACCTTGGAATAACGGAATAGGTAAATAACAGTCGAGAATTGTAAGGCATAACGGTCGCAGGTTGTCGCAACTTTAGCGCAAATGAAAACAATTTGTTTTCCTCGGCGGCACTCTCTCACACCGGACACCGAACCTTTTTAAGCGCATTTTACTGAATCCGGTTAAAATATAGTGGAACTAAATAAAACCGATTCGGGTGGAGTTGTCCTAGAATTTGTCGGTACATTTTGTGCGGGGTGTGTAAAACACAGCACATTTTTGACGAGACTTGTTGGCGCGGTGCCGGCTTCACGCGCGAGAACTGTCGACTCCGGGATTCGCTCACATGTGTATTTCTTTTAGTGCCGTCGGACTGTGGACAAGATTGAGAACTACATACTACAGACTCAATTTTCTAAGCCTTTTTGTGGACACGTTTCGGCGGAATCGGTTGTTTCCCGGAGAAAAGATAAATGAGGTTTTCTCAATGTGGTCGCACTTTCGTTGACAGGACAAGGTTACAAAACGTATTACTACATTAACGCCACACACTCTTATGGTTTTATTCTGCACTTTTTCTACTTTCAACTGTAAACCCCTATATGGTAAGGCATACCTACTTTTATACCTTTGAAATGATTATACATACACGTTTTGTCAGCCCGTCTCCCACCTTCACCCATACATAATCAGGCGACCCTAAATCAAAACAAAAGAAAATTAATAAAACATGATTGTCAAACATGTTCCGCGATGCAAAGTAAGTAGGTACAGGGCAGTCAGCTACAATTAACGCGCGGCGCGGGCCATATTTCACCCGGGTGACACGTGCTATCGCGGCACGCTCGCATCCGCGCCGCGCAAAACGCTGCTTTTATCCACCGCTGTACGAGGTATTTGTGTACTGCTGCCATCATTTGCGAACAGTATCGTGGTAATATGGTTAGGGCTGGTTAGGGATAAGTCAGAGAGTAATTATTGGTTTAATCTCAACCTCGATCGGATTGAAAACGCGTGATCTAGTACTTTGTGGAGCTTAACGTAACAGATGAAATTAGTTATGTCCATCCAAAAGGTTGCCTGAAAGAAATCGCCTAAGGCGATAAGGCCGTCCAATGTGCAACACTTTAATCTAAGTATATTTCTCTGTTTTGTAATTTATGTGTTTTATAATAACTTTAATGTTCACCATTAAAGTTATAATATAATCTATTCTATGAAAATGAAGAGCCGTAAAATACTACAAAACGTTGTAAAACTTAAAAGTTTGTTACAAACCAAAAAAATATAACAAACAGAATTTTATTATTTTACGATATTTTTGAGCACAAAAACGCTTTCAGAACGCTTTCATTATCAAGTATGAAAATTAACTTAGTGTAGGTACTTAGGCTAACTATAAAATACATGCTGAAGAACATATATCTTGTCTACTCCAAAGCTCTATTAATAACCTATCTACCCCTCATGCAGTTTTAAGTTAATGCACGTTACATTAATCTACGTAATGTACTGCTACATATACATTTAACTAGTTTATATCGGTTCAAGAACGCAATTTGTTAATACGCAAATAGTGCAAGGTAATTTACGAGTTCTTGGCTCTTCGCTTGCATGTTTGCGGCACCGTCAAAACCTTGGCGTTTTACATAATTTAACATGTATTTTCTGGCATTAAGCTGCATGTTTGATATGGCTATGAATCACTTTCCCAATAAAAAGAAAACTTGTCAAAATGATACTACAGTAAGATATCTCTGATAATGATAAAAAATATTAGGTCTTTACCTATGAAATTGCCGATTTGTATGACGAAATTGAGAAATATGATATTTCCATACAAACATTTTTAATGTTTGTATGAAAATGTCTGAACAGATTTAGATGCAATTGATAACTATAGTTAGATGGAAAAAAAGCTATGCACTGCGTATATCAATTTCTTAATAACAGAGTATATGATAAAAATATACCTAATTAAGGTAGTGAAACCGACGACACATTGAAAGAGGTGTTTTCAATGACTTTCCTATAAGTAATATGCACTAGTAATACATTTTTTTTTATCTAAAAGGTACATAATTCAACAATTGATACAATAAAAATTGTATTTGGAAAAAATATAGCTGTACGTAAAAGTTACAAACAGATTAAAATGTAAGAAAAAAACGGCAATTTCATAGGTAAAGACCTTTATTATGTATGATAATTGACTACCTACTATGATTAATGTACCTACTATTCACATTATGATTTGATAAGACATACATATGTATGTATGTAGATGGTAGACTGATTGATTGATTTATGTTGTAAACGTATAGAACAGAGAGAATAAAACACTTTATTAACTGAGAGTATATAACATTTATGTGCATATGTATCTACGTAAATAAGATAATTTTTTACGTCAAAAGTTAATTCTGAATTGTTCATTGTTCATCATTCTACAGTGATTTTAAGGTATAGTGTGTAGAATTGTCTGTCAATATTACCTTGTTATATTGTATAGCAACTTTATGAAAACCATTGTCGAGGGGAAGCTAGAGGCACGAAGAGGAAGAGGAAGGCCGAGAAGGACATAATATATCGATCAGATCAAAGAGAAGGCAAGCCTAATGAATGTCGTATAAGGAGGTCAAGGAATTGGCCGAAAATCGAAGAGAATGGCGCATACTCCACAGACAAGAGCATCGCTCTTAAATTTCGAATGAATGAATATTGTATAGCGTTTCTATAAGTCGCGTAGTGAAAATCATTTAATAATCATATTTTTTTTTAATTGAAATAAAAAATTTGCTTACCTCTTTTCTGCACCAGTTTAATTTTTCCTCACCTGAATAGTTGCGGAAGGGGCCAAGTAATCTCGAGTAGGTAGAGTCACGAAAATTTTTCATTTTAATTAAAGGCACGCCGAGGAACGCCTAATTAACCCATTAAAACAGACTCCACTTTCATTCTGTCTTTTTTCATCGCGATCATTTACTTTCTTACGATTTTAGAATAGGAATTAAGGGATCGTGTTTACTTACCTGTTTTTTTATATAAAAAGATAAGTTACATACATTATATAGGTATATATAGGTATTTTATATGTCAGAAAAAACTGGACTAACTTACCAAAAATAGTTTTTCTTTTATATTTTTATATTTACCTGATTCGTTAAGTACAAGATTACACCATAATTACAAATTTTACTTATAAACTATTAAACTATATATACTAAAAAAACAACCTAAACTAGAGTGACTGATAAACTCTGGCGAAAAAAAAAACAAGTTTAATGTTAAATCTAATAACCTACCAAATTTGTTAATGAAACTTACCCCAACATTTCATTGCAAACTGGTCTATATTCCACCACAATAAAGTACAATTTCCCAGTTTGCAGATTGTCACTAAAGCAAGGTACACACTGGGTGGAACTTGTTGCCGCCACAAAAGAAGTGGAGAGCGCTGAAACAATGGCTCAGCTCAGTGGCACTACGTTAATCTGCAAAGTACATTCAATGACAAAAAAGCTAAAAATTTGCGGATTTCAGCTAAGCTTACACTCATGATTTTAATTGTTTAAGTTCTACTTCATCGTTTTGCAAGAGCGCGCTTTTGAGCGAAGTTTATTTTTTAAAAAGAAAGTGTGTGAAGATGATTTGTTAAAGATTACATATAAGGAATCATGAGAATAATTTAAATTAGGAAACATGTTATAATTATTTTCGCATAAAATAAGTATGAAAATGAAGTGCATAAAAAAATATTTAATCTGATATGTCAGTGCTAGGGGTGCATAAACACTATGAAAAGCGAGTGATTTCTCGGCAAATTACAACAGCATTTTACTACCGTTAACAAGAGAACCAAGCCATTGCCACATAAGATAGATATTTGTTGTCTAACATATATTTCTTGTCATATACAAATACACAATCTGACATCTCAGCGCTTAATGCACGTGTGCACTATACAACAGAAAAGAATAGCAATATAAAAAATAATCTATAAGTACATATGATAGAGCTGAAGATGGTCGAAAGTCTGTAATAAAAAAAAATGTTTGGATATATGTACTTCGAATTGGTAACAGAACACATTCCCACAATTTATAGAAATTTTCTCTATTTATCTGTGTCTCTGTTTATACGTATAAACGGTCATCATACAAATACGGCTGAACGGATCATCATGATTTTTGGTATGTAGGTACTTATTATCCTGAAATAATGCGAGCTAAGCCGCGGACGCTCACTAATAAAATCATGTGTAACAAATATTTCTCATAAAATTACCGCAAAAGAAAACAATAGACAATCTGACATGTCAGTGCTGCTCCGTACAAAGCAAGTGGCTGTACGCACAAGTACAGTGAACAAGACAAGCGGCGCCGCGATCATCTGAATGACGGGCCATTACTGGCATTCAGGCGGCGCAGTCGGCCGAGCCAAGTGCTGGGACCGCCGAGATTGGTTTCAATAAAAGCGCAACCCTCCCCCATGTTTTTCTTTCATCACTCAACTTTGAATGGCGTTATTCTGTACTGAATTATTGTTAATTTTTTTTTTGTGTTTGTTGCAGGTTACTTTTCTGGTTGATAACTTCCGCTGTGTTCTTCACCAATCAAAGAAAACAGAAGTCCTAGTACTTCAAAAAGTGAGTTGCATTTTTTTATAAAAAAAAATTGAAAACGACAATGTGTTGATAATTAGTAATAGGTAGGTATAAAAAAGTAGTAGGTCTTTAAAATATTTTTTTAGATATCGGCTAGGAGTTTAATTATTACTATATAAATATTTGATTTTACAATGCACAAGAAGAAACCATGATTTGCAACTCACATATAACGATATCTTAAAACAATAATAAACTTAACAAGAAATAAAAAATGTAATAATTAATACTGCATATTGCATAAGCCCATCCACAGGCCACGGCGCGGGCGGGATAAAACACTACTGTCCAACAAACGGATCATTAAAGTCTGCTTTAAATACGCCTAGGGCTGTGCTGATTAATCATCTCCCGGGATTAATTAGTGGTGAAAAACCCGATGAAAAAAGCATCGATCTCCGGATAAAGCTGGCGGGGTGGTTTTAGCCGGTTTAATACCGGATATCGACTGGATGTTTTACGAATGTGTGATTACAGCTTTATTCAAACTTATTGAATTTAAACAATAGTAAACCTAGTGTTGTTTTTTTCTGGATGAATTATATAATATTATTTTTATGATTTTTTATACAATTTTCGTAAGTAAGTAAAATTAACTAAATAGTATTATAAATCTAGAAGTTTGATTCATCGCAGATTAATCTATACTAAAATAACACATACATAGGAACATTTCATTACCCTTTGCAATAAAATTGCTGTTTCCTGAGCCAATGACGCAATAGTTCAATTATTCTCTACGTCATAGGTTTGTAAACCCACTGGCGGGCAGTTAGTGCTAATGGTGTAGTTAACTGAGAGTGGGTAACGTACTCTATTGGATTGAGTCGATCTGACGCCGATCAGGGAGAAGTTTTGGCAGTAAGAGATGTTTTCTAACTTTTTTGTAAATGAATTGTACCAAAGATAAAAACATAAGTAGAAAGTAGTTTTTATCTTTTTTTGCCACATGATAGGCCTTCGTCTGACACTCACTCACGTCAGTCACTCACTCTGTAGTCTAATGTATCACGCTCGCTTAAAAAACTTCACTGTACATTAGTAATCCCTGGATTGTAATCGTTGTATTTCTAAAAATGATATATTGCATTCCTGTGATATTCTTATATTTTACTGGTAATAGAAATTACCTATGTAATAAACTCAATATAAAATTGGCATACAATAATTAATACAAATCAAATATTTTATTTACATAGTTATGTAATTAGTTTCACTAACACACACATGCATTTTTGGTCTAGCTAACTATACTTAAAAAAACAATGGCAAACTTTGTCGTGCATAAAAAAACACCATTTTTCACATTCGCAAAAACAAGAGCAAACGTCGCCAACTTTCTCTTACTGTTTCCACACAAACCAAATATCTCACCACTCATATTACAGAGGGAGTTCTAAATGTCGCATTTTAAAGATGAATATTTTACAGTCGGCCGTAACTCATTGTCGGCGAATTTAATACGTTGAGTGCGTTTACAGAGCAACTTTTAAATGTTCGAGATTGATCGTCGGATTGGATGACTAAATGGCTTAATGCTTTTAAGCTACCGCTATTAGGGATGTGCCATGTCATCGTAAAATGATAGATGTCTAGACATTTTAAAAATTTTATCGACTGGCTCATTTTAGTTTTCATTTGTTAAAATATTTTTATTGGTATTTATTGATTTTTGCAAAAGTTAAGAATTTTATTCATGAAACTCCAAATACATATCATATGCATAAATAGTATCTTTTAGGCGTCCGCGCTACATCATTACAACTCAACTAAAATAGTGATTACAAGTACATTCACATTGGGCACGCAGTACGTAAGCCACTGCACACGTAAGTACATATTCCACGTACTACAAAATATTATTCGTTTTGTAATTACACGCAATTATATTTATTTTCCTCGACGTAAGTATGTAGGTAATGATATTTACGAGCAGTCAGTGGTTAGTTAGCCAACTAATATAATGAAACGGCGTCGTAGGCGTGCTTTATGCGAGCTAATGGAGAAACTACTCGCAGAGAGTATATCAAAATGATGCGATACATAAATAATACTAATTGCTGTTGTGAAATTTCAAACGCAATATAGCATGAGCACGCCTCGTAATTTGCGGGAATCATAATGAATTGATTTATATTTATAATAATGTTCGCAACTCGGTGCGATTAAGTAGGAAATATGACGATGTCGGGACTGGATGGTTCTCGGTCGGCGCATAATTAGAATAATTGCAAAAGTTTTCTCACTACACAGACTTAACCGCGATGCTTTAGAGCCATTCATTTGTATTTATGCACGCCGCGTAAACAAGTCTTAATGGCGTTTCATTTTTATATTTTCCTTTGTGCCCCGGTCGTGGAGAAAACGTTGCGCCGCCGGTATTCTTCGGAGAAAATCCTAGTTGAAGTTTACGAGTGTTTCATAATCCTTGTGTCGAAACACGTAAAATTTCCTGGAGTTTTATGCAGACGCAGCGTCGTTGGGCCGGATGGGTCGTCCGGTGCGCTGTAAAAATACATATCCCTGGAAACAAAACAAGTGTTACGTAAAAAGTAACAGATTACAGACCACTCTCGTTTACAGCGGACGCGTTATGGCTCTTTGTTCAAATTCGGGCCCCTGGGAGATGAGCTATCTGACTCGCAGCCTCTCACGCCGCCGTTTTACTCATAGTTTTTAGTTTCATACATTTTTGCGCTGAATTTTACGACTTTGAAGGTAAAATTTTTGTTCCAAATTGAAACATTAGTTTTTATCCCCATACAAGTCTTATAGAAAGCCGCAAAATAAGTACCTACATACACTTATTTTTGTAAAAGTCTTGCGTAATTTTTTTAACATTATTTTTCATGGTTTATTAATATCAATTAATTTTATTAAGCTATGCACTCATTCTCTCATAACAAACGCTACCTGAATCAGATCAAATAACCAGGCAACGGGGCACATAAAAACGACAAGAGTTCTAAATTCCGATTTTCTCCGATATTAAATTCGAGAGAGCAAATTGTCTAATCTAAAAACAGTTCGATACACGTGGCGGCGGGATGACTCGCGTTTATCTTCCCCAGAATCTGGGTTTCCATTTAAGTTTGTTGGGTTGTGTAAGTAACGACTGAGATCACTCCGAGTTATGTCAGCAGTGCTGCCCTCGCGACGACGCTGCCTGCAACAGTATACCAACTTCACGGTAACCGCACAGCACTCGGGTTACGGAAATACGGTGTGTGGTTTACTATGTATAGAAGAATCTATAACATGATTATGTCACGTATTGTATGCAAATATAAATATAGGTAGTACGGTAGAATAAATAAATAAATATCTCAGGACATATCACACAGCGCCATCTAGCTCCATACTAAGCTTACGCTTGTATCATGGGTACTAGATAACGGATATAATACATAAATACTTTTCTTTCGTAAATACATACTTATTATACATAGAAACATCCAGACTCAACACAAGTAATTACAAATTTTAATATTCATAATTATTTTTTTATAGAATGTAAAGAGTTTGTGAAGACAATTGTTTTTGTAATAAACTAATTTTATTACTATCTTATTAGTTATCATATTAAAGATTACTATTTTTTTAAAGAAATAAAATGACAATTTCGATCTAATGGCTGTTCGTAGCTAAATCTCGTAGCTTTTGCTACGCGAGGTCTACGCCAAAGTCTAAACATCACAATTGAAAATAAAGATCTGAATCAGATAAATCCTTACTGTAGTTCCTCCACTCCAACTTACAGACCTTATGTTCGCACCAAATCCGCGAAATTAACTAGAAAATGTAATGCGGTGTGAGAACCCGCTGCTTGCGACAAAATGTACATAATTAGGAAAGTTTTTACGAGGCACGTCGTCGAGTCGTCGGCTGTCACAACCTGACACGACGCCCCATGTCCGGGCGACAGTCATATTTAACTGAGCAAATTATTTACAAATTGTAATTCTTTTTGTTGCCCCTCGCTCGCGTTTCTCGCCGGCGGCTATTGATGTTTCTTATTGTAATCTTTGTACGTATTCAAAAAATCCGTAGGCCTTAACGCTGTAATACGAGATTACATTTTGTAATAACATTGTGTAGGATTTTTTTACTGAATAATAAAATGATGTTTAGATTTGTTTTACTGTCTAGCCGTATTTTAATTAGATACCTACTTGTGTGCTAAGTAATCCGTTTCATATTAGATCTTTTCTTTTTCGATGTATACCGACATAAACAACGATTAATATGAAGTCTTTAATTTTTTTTATACCTAATGTTTATGATAAAAAAATATTAGCTAAACTTTTTTTTTTTTTTTTACATGAAATAAGCTCACGTTTGACTACAACTTGCCTGATAACCAAATAAATATACTGTATGTCAGCTTATTATACCTACCTTACTGCTGTATTGAAACTGGCCATAATATCAAAATTATTGCTGAAACTAGCAGACTTTTGGCATCTGTGGCAACGCAGACACCATTAACTCTTATGTGTCAACAGTCACGAAAGGGCTAAAAGAAGCCAAACTTGTATTATAAAATGAAAAATAATGGCCAGTTTTGGCACGACACCGCGTCAGCGATGGGGTTTCTTGGCCTAAATGAGTGCAATTAGAAAAGTTTTTATTGGGCACCGCGCGCCAAAACCCAGGGGTTGTACTTAGATAGCTAGCGAGCGAAATATGTTAGCGTTGTTTTAAACTAACACTCACTATAGCTTTGTACAGGTTTTGTTATTTAACACAAATTAGGTATTGTTGCAATCGTTCGGTATCTTAATTAGTCAATTAAGTAAACACAAAGTACCTAGACTACATCAAAAACATAAGTTATTATACATAAACAATATCCACTTATACCGATTCTTATAAGAAACAATATAATCAAATACATATGTATCCTTACGCATACAAATGTAATTAGGCATTATTTATTTTAACTTGGACATTTTTACTTTGATGATTAGTAGTTTAACTTGACATTTCATTTAATTTGAAATTTTAAATTTATTTGTCATTTTATTTTATTCTGACATTTTTACCATTATTAAAAATGTAATACTTTTGGAAAATTTTAGACATGTTTAATATCCTTTAACTGACATTAATATTTTTGTAAGACGAGACAATAGAATTACCAACTGTTTACGTTTAGTTCATAAGTTGACTATTTCTATTGATGAATAAATGATTATCTTATCTTATCTTACGCAAAGTAGTGTAAGTAACTATTATATTTGAAAATTCTGTTTGTAAGTAATGTTAATGTTGGGAATTAATCACTGTTTATTAAATACGAATTTACTAAAATGGAAATTGTTGAATATCTAAGAGCGCCGTTAGCCAATTTAAAAGTGACCTATTTGACCTATCTAAGTACAATTGTCTAGACTTGAATGCAATAAACATAAGATATAATTTCACAAAACTAAGTACTCAAGTATTTCCAACAGCATCGAAGAGTAAATTCTAATAATACCTAGCCATTAGCGAGATGGTATCTAAATTGGCAAGCGAAAGTAACGGTGTAACGAGAAATTAAATTTTCATTTCAGATCGCCTTCTAGTACAATAGTTTTTACGTTTTCCATACAAAAAAAATATGTATTCACTTTTCTTTTGCTTTTGTTCACAACAATTTTTTATTCTACCAAAATGTTTGTTATTTTTTTTAATAGCAGTGTGATTTTTTATTTTAAATAAAAATAACTTAGCTCTTACTAGGCAATGAAAAATGTTTTTTTTTACAATTGAAATAAAATCTAAAAATAATAAGAACTTTAATTATTTTAAAAAAACCAATTCACAGCGCGCGCTCATTTCAGTAACAAAAATTACGATAAAGCAAACATTGTGAAGTAATCACAACGCCTTAACAGCAAAAAATAACTACAAAATATTTAGTACATATAGGTATTTTTCTCTGTCAGATTATGAACTTAACTGGACATCTGTACTACAGGTCTTTAAGAGCTATCTCCAATCGAATGAGGTCAGGTCTGAGTGCAAGTCCAGCACAATGAGCCGATTAGGTTCTTAACGAAGCCAGGGAGTGATTTCAAGCGTATCGATAGAATCTATTGCTTTTTGCTTCGTTACTTAGACGCTTTCCAACTTGTACGCCTGGATTCTCACTAATTAACTGGCACGTTTGTTAAGTTAACGCTTGCTTTCTTTGTTTACTTTTGTTATTTTCTATCTGCCCATATGTGCAAAATGGATGTGAAGCGGATACTAAAATCAGTCAATTTAGAGTCTAACGACTAATTACTTTTCGTTTTGAAGTAACAATAATTATATAGTAACAAAATAATAATAACAATAAATATAAATGAACTTATTTATTAATATTTTTGTTATATTTTGTATCAAAAACAGAATCATTAAATAAGAAGTGAACGGCTACATATTCACAGATCCTTATTAGATTAGAAGCTTTGGTTCCCGAAATAGATTGTCACAAACCATTCAATCATCTTCTTCAATCAAACAAAATTCATTTTTTTTGCGTCGTAATCTTCTAATCTGTATTGCAATCATCACATGGTGACACAAAGATATCACAAAGCTTACCTAATTCCAATATGCGCATATTCCAAAATGACCCTGTTGGCGTAATACGAGTAGACCCGTATCATCACGTAAAAATGACGCTATACAATTTGCGCATTTCCCAATTCGCCCGTGACGTCACCTAGGGGAATAAGCATGGAGTCAACGACATTAAACCAAAAAGATACCTAAATTTTATGTAAAATATTCTACACACATGTGCCAAATGATGCGCACTGAGTAAAAATCGATTACCATGTCAGAAGGCCTTAGGGCGGCTTGATAAACTCTTGACACCAGATTTTAAAGAGAAGAAGTAGATTTAAAACTCCGGCAAGTTGGACTATCTCTCAAAAATAGGTAACACGCCATAAATAAACTCTACATTAGCAAATGGGTTCTTGATGCATCTTGGTAATTTATCCACACATGAGCTATAATTTGTATATTAAAAGATATGAGGTAAAACTATTGTTGTTCGGAGCGGAATCGTGCCATAGTTTTGTGAAGAGATATAAATAAAGTTATTCATGAGGTAATATGTTGCGCATCGTACAACACTGGGAGGTATTTATTATAAAAAAGAAAGACAGGTTGGAGTCTCTGATTTATTTCCTACATGCACAGAATATACGGAAAAGCACGTTAGGAAAATCCCAAGGCGCATTCCCTTTCTGGAGGAACACGACTTTTCACATCGAAGAATGTAAATGGCGTTTAATATGGTGTAAAGAGTTGACTGGGTTATATAGAATGCGAATATAGCGTTAATGCTTCAAGACTTTTGCGGTTGAAATGTTACGTAGGTACTTTGTACTTTGGAGGGTGATACCAAGTGGGTTTAAATTTAAACGTGCTCAAACCATCTCTATTTATCTTCTTAATGTTTAAGTATTAATTATATCTAGAATGTATGTAACGAACGTACAAATAGTTTTTTGTAGATTGCATACATTATTCACACATTTAAAGCTGTTCACACGATGCGATTATACCCTTGCTTCTCTAAAGTCTTCAACTAAAACAGATCAAGGCAAAGTAGCAAACAGACAACTAAATAATACTATTAAAAAAAACACAAAGGGTCCTATTTTTTGCTATTTGGCTAAGGTGTCCTAAAACCTTAGAATATTCTGACTCCATACTAGCATATTCTAAGCCCGTCTTGAGAACCGCAACACCGAAGCGTTTAATAATCGCCATTTCTCCAGTGACAGGGTTATTCTGCAGTTATTATTTACTGCATCTATTTTCGTGTTACAGTACTCCATTATTTATGAGCGTGAACGCATAAGGCCGTACGTAAACTAGGCTATAACAAGCTTTAGGTATTTTGTGGTAACGTAATCGCTTGAGACAGTGCCTCAATTTAGTACTTTATACGTGTGATATCGATTTGTTTGAGTACCAGATATTTGTGAAGGGTTTCTTGCTAATTATTAGGTTATTTATTTTCAAAATACTAACCTGTGTAAATACTCACATCCGTAGCCGTTACTAAAATAGAAATAAAAATATACTTTGTTATGTGAAAACTCCAATGAACTGAGACTTGAAGTTTTATAAAGTCCATCAAAATGCATTAATTAATTTTAAAACCCCGAATCAAAACGACTTCACTGTTCTGTGCTTCCATTATGATATCAATAAGACATATGTATAAATAAAAAGTTAGATACAATACTTTAAGAAAATATTTGAAAGCAGCTTTGTGTTTTTCTTTGCAGTCTATGAGATATACCATATACAATGCAATAATTGTAGGTCCAGGCTGTTCGTCATAATACGACAGTCGTAAATCCATGTCAGAGGCCCTTAGGGCGGCTTGATTAACTCTCGACACCAGAGTTGGCCACTCTCTTTCGGTAAGAAAAGAAGAAGAAAGTCAAAAACTTTCTCAAGAGCTGTGTAACTGCGTGGCAGCGAGACAACAACATGTAGGCAGCGCAGCAGGTCTGCGCCCGCATATGCTGTGTCTCCGCGATACGCCACGTTCCCGTGATGTATGAGACGCTAACTTGCTTGCCCCTTCTTGCTTAACACTCGCACGGCATAAATTCCACACTAAAACCCACAACTTTGGTCTAGAAATGTACGGAATCCGCCGAATGAAGTTTTTACAACTCTACAGACGTTTTCACCCGTTAACTCCTTAAATTATTACGTTTCGGTTGTTCGTATACGCGGGCTGGTGTTACCGTGATTTATACGTGACGCGCCCTTTGAATTTTGTCAGGAACTTAAGAAAAAGCGTTATGAGGTAACTGAAAAATAATGTTTACACCTGTGTGGGTTAAATTGGCCTTTTCTCTGAGTCGGGCTTGTGCAAATTCTTGGCGGTCGGAAAGCGATTTCAAATAATGTCGTCATAACTGCTATTTTTCAAACAAAACACAGTGTAATAATATTTTTCACTACTAGCTGGTTTCCCGTTTCTGTTGGTTTAAATACCTAACAACAATCTCGTTACAATTGTCGTTAGTAAATACACCAGTTGTGTTTTCATAATCATATTTTCTTGGACGATTACAAAAGCACTCCGCTCTGCCATTAATACTTATGAAAAGCAACTGAAATTAATCAATTTTATTTTCATTCGAAACGGCTAATCATTGACTGCTACAGTAACAAAAACAAAAAACACCAGTGAAAATGTTGCCAACCGCAGAAATTTACCTTCCACATAATGCGGTAAACAGTTTCTGTGCATTTCCTGAAAAAAGACTGGGATTTTTTAATAAATTCTCCGAAGAGCGATTAAAAGTGAAGATACGCGAGGTGAGGAAAGGGGGGGTGAGGGGAGGAGGGGAGCAGATACCGGTAGAATGGCGATAATTTTCAGTCTAGAGTACGTGATATTTTTAAGCAATCTTAGAGCTGAAACATTTTTGGCGGCGCCGCTTGCATATTTTAGTCTAGAGGCACTATTGTTGACTTGATTTTTGTTTTGCTTGTAATGCGCTAATGGAGCTACATTTTTTGTACAAACATTTCAGTTCGTATTTTAAATAGCAGAGCAGACTTAAATACGAAATTAACAGTTACGAAGTAGATTTATGTACAGACATAAGATACATACATACGTGTGAATATAAGCGATCTCTTTAAAACCTTTCTTCATATCTCTGCAAGTAAAACATTGAACAAATTAACATATATTTACGAAAAACCGATTGAAGCAAATATTGCAACGCGGTAATTATCTTATTCAAGCAATCTGGAACTATTTGTGTATACATACCTACATAAATAACGAAAGTAGAATATTGCTTCCTATTCGCTATTCTTGTTTTTTTACAGCAAGTAATATCGAGATCTGTGGAACGGGCTTCGCTGCGACTTATGCTGCATCCTAAATTAAGCCTTATTGCCTATGTCGTTGTGTATCTATTGCGATGATAGCATATCGATACGAATTCAGGTTTTTTATTTGTTGCGAAAATTATGTACTGGTTGACAAAAATAAGTATAAAGTGTGAGTAAATATGTAAAAATTTGGTTAACAGGCAAAATAGATAGTTTCTAGTAATCTAACAAGTGTTAAGGGAACGCGTTATGCTTTGTCTTTTTAAGGTCTTCTACGATCATGTCTGTCTACGCCATCCTGTGCGTAGCAGCGTAGCTTTTACGCCGTAGCGAATTGTAGGCATTCGTAGTTCAGTATAATTTGCATAAAACACAAGTTATTAAGGGACATTTATTTTTATCGTAAATATGCAGTCAGATGAAACGAAACGTACTGAATGATGAATCTACGGAATAAAATTTCAACAAAATCTTTGTTCTGCAAATTGAACATATACAATATCTTACTGCATTCGATATTCGATGCGTAGTTATACGAATTAACCTACTTAAATCAGCCACATAAAAAACAATGGCCATAAAACAAAATTAAAGTTGTATTAATTAAAAGCACCCGCCATTTATTGTAAAGCAAAATGAATCGGTCGCCATGCCGACCGCGGCGCGTATTTAATTTTATCATTCATCATTATTTATGTCAATTATTATGTAATAATGTACGCATGCAAAATTAAACTTATTGTCCGGTTTAAGGCATGATAATGTGAGTTTATTGATGGATTGTGCGTGGTCACTTACAGTGCTTATTTTATTAACAATGACACACATATGTAGGTACATGTATGCGTTCAAAAACAATGTTTTATTATAGCAGTACTCGTATGGCGATATGGGTTTAATTAAAACAAATAAATCGATAACATGTCATAAAGATTAAATTGAGGACTTTTATTACAGTAAACTTTCTTTCAAATAAATAAAACCAAAGAAACATTCAAAAAGGGTCTTCATAAACAAGAAAAAAGCCATGTACCTTAAAAAATTTACAACATGTTGCGTAACACGTTGTAAATTTATATACATGGCTTTTTTCTTCATATTTAGCATCTGAAACAGTTCCATCATCTTAGATCTTTGTACCGTAACTTAAAAATTAAAGTTGGTCAGAAAGATTCCCGCCACGTACCATCTTTGATTTCATCCGAAGAGAAAGGCGCGAGGCGGAATAGGCGGCCATTCCCCGCCGCAATATGTATGATAAATAAATTGCTATCCAATATCAAACGGTGGCAATACTGGAGAAATGTACAAACCGTTTACTCTTATTACATGGTATCCTTTAAATGACAGGATGAGAGGCTATGTCTAAAGTTTCAGTTTTGTTTTTGACCATATAATTTTAATGAAGCTAAATTAACTTTGCTGAGTACTACTACTCAACTTAAATCTGTATCCGAAATTATAATTGAGCATACATTGAATCGAATCACTAATATTACTAAAGATGTATAGTAACCATGACTAAATCTAGATATATAAGACGAAATAAATAAAAAAACACGAGATACGAAGCAACATCGAAGATTTATCTTCCATGGCAACAGCTAAACGTAAAAATCCGAAGACCAGCTTTTGTTAAACCAAATGAATAGTAATCCTACGTCTAGCCTTAATATACTTAGGCTGCCAGAGAAGCCAAATAAACAAACAAAACTTATGAACATAATATTCGTCCATATCGTAATTTACTTCGGAAAATGAACGCATATGTCTCTCAAGATTGCCGCTATAGGAACTTGGTAAAAAAGATATCAAGAACAAAAAACATTCATGTCATTTTGAGCTGAGGACAAATGAGGCAGAGGAAATAAGAAAAATATTAAACGTGACTGGAAATATGAAGCTGTTTTCCATACAATGACACGGCGTACGACGCCACGTCGGCCGTGTAAACCGTGCCTTATGGATTGTAATAATGTTATGGCATAATAACAATAGGAGACTGTATCAAAGTGAATATTTTAATGTTTACTTCTTTAAAAAACACATGTTACTGAGTTTCATCACTATACGAGTACGTATAATGTTCTGAGTATTGAGTGGTGAGTGTTATAAAAAAATGATAAAATTAATATATCTACGAAAACAGGATGAAACTCATTCTCAGCATACAAAAAAACGACAGTTCCTAGATCAACACTTGTAGGCATCAAAAGTAACAGACTCTTGTCCCAACATTCTCATGAAGTTCGAAAGCAGATAATGCGAGTAATGAAATAATGAGCTAAACTTAAACGAGCTGTAAAATTTATGTTTTGTTCAGCTTAAAAACAGCTCTCCGGAGATTTCCGTCGGAACCAAGTTAGCGTTGTTTCAGCTTTTTTCGGGCGGGCTGAATTCAGTTCGCGGTTGCGTCTGTTTTTCAGAGTTCAAAGTTCACCAACAGCTGCTTTATTGCATTTCGGTGATTAATTGCACTTCATTTTGCATTTTGTTCGCTTTTCGAGGGATATTGTGACGTGTATTGCTAATATAAAGAAGGATTTGACGTATTTTATTAATATTTCACGGATATTTGATATTGAAACTGTATTAAATGTAAAATTGAAGTCATTGTTTAGGAGTAAACTAGGAAACTAAGAAAAATACTGTAAGTAAGAATATGATCTCAGTAAATGTAAAATGCACAGTCAAAATTTTACAACCGTGCTAGTAATGTTATAAACTTGAACTAAAAATTCGTATATGCAAGTAAAATAAAATTCACCAAGAAACGTTTTAGAATAGTTTCCGAAGCAAATCTAATAACAACGGACACTTGGAGTCGGATTGTGCTCACGTTGACCTCGCCTCTGGGAAAATAAAAGGAACGTGTACATTCAGCCAGACTTATATAATCTAGAGATCTAAGTGGAACAGACCTGATTAACGTCAGTCGGGGGTGGGGCGGGGTGAGGGGCGCGGGCAACAAACTACTGGATTTATTGTTAATGGCCCACAGTGAGACGTTTAACGCTACGAAATCCCGCACAAACAACACAAATAACATTATACACATTGATGAAGACGCGTAATATGTTAACATAAACTCCGATAAAGCTACCATTGAACCAATTAAGTCTGCGCGAATTACGGGGCTTATCTTTTCTTCGCAGGTTTGCGTAAATTAAGCCGTAACAAAGCAAGTGGATTTCACGCGGTAACAAGACTTTACAACTCGCTCGAGTGTCGACTCGCGGGAACTTTGTAGACGCGCAGCGACGCTACCCACACGTATGCCTATATTATATGCATATACATGCCAGATTATCCCCAAGAAGCTCAAAAATTAATATTTTTTAAATCGCTTAAGGTCGAGTTTCACGCCACTCTCTAAAAGTTTATTGCCCGTAAAATAGTCGGGAGACTCACTTTGTTTGGAGCAGCATAGGATGTAGTTTCGGAAGCGAAACTTTGCGAAAATATTGTGCTGGATATTAATTGTTCGCGGAGCTCGCGTTTCCTCTGTTTTGCATGCATTTTGTGATACCCGCATTATGAAACAGGGATATTAACAACGTTTGTAATTTAACGTATTTTATTCACACATTCGTACAACGGGTCAAACATAAAAAAACATACTTAACTTTTAGCGCAGTACGAAAACGCCATTACTGTTATATTCACTCCATAAGGGGTAACGCTTGCCATTTCGGAAACAAAGCCATTCAACGTACGACGAATAATTCCTTTCGGGTGGCGTTAAAAATGTAAAAGTGGCGTCTCTCTCCCCGTTCAACCCTGTTGGAAGATTAGAAAACACGTTTGTGAGAGGTTTCGAACAATTTTCCGTTTACGTAGCGGTAATTGTGTAAGAAGAGAGCCGCACGGCGCGGCGGCGGCGCAGTGCGGGGCCGCAGACCGCTTCCTCCGCAGAAACCTCCGATACGGGACGTGCACTGAATCCTAATACCACCTGTACTGATTTTATTTTCCCCTCCCTCATTCTTGATTCAACTATCTAATAGTTATCTGCAGACGTCCGATCATTCCGCGGCGCTGCTTCCGCCGAACTTTACTTCTCCTTCTCCTCGTACCTACCTATACTACGTACATATGTATAGGTATATACATCAAGATTTTAACTCGGATCTCTCCCCCGGCAGGTACCTTAACACGACCGCCGTTTTATTGCAGTTTTTATGTTTTTCTGCAACGTTTCCTTTTGTCTAAATTATGCAGAAATCAATTCGGCCCAGTAAGCTGGGCCCTGGTAAATAATTCAGCGCTGATTGTAACGAGGGTCCGAGCCGCACTAAATGTTCCCTGGGAACCTTGCGGTCCACAAACAAGCCTTGTTTTCCTTATCTTTGTAAAGGAATCTACTCGCTTTGCGCATTTTGAGAGTCTAGCATTTTTATCCTGGGAATATTTTGTATTGATATTCCATTTATTGCGATGCTGATGAGTCACTAAGGGTTACTTATTACATAATTAAGTTTGGTGCAAATTCTTAAAGCACGTTTTAGGAAACTTGCCCTGAGGGGCAGCAAATGAAATCAGAGCGTGGCGGGCGCTGGCTACTCGAGATTCTGCTCGCGTGCACTGTCCACCCTACTCGTGCTAATTTAATTATTTCATTAAAATAATTTTGTGCAAAGACAGTGGTCTGCGCCTCTGCAGCACCACATTGGCTAATAGCATCACGACAACTACTACAGAGATATGTGATAACTTTACCGATGTTAACTTTGCCCAACTCTCCGTCCCCGCGCAGACCAAATTGCCATCTTTTCTAATTAAAACAGTTAAGAGATTTGATTACAATATTAAGCCAGATAAATTGAGCAAGATATCCGCTGTAAAGACGGCCCTTAAACAGTACAAATAGCTTTAAAATTAAATCGTTTTCTGCAAAGATTTTTCCATGAAAAGTTTTCCACTTCGAAGTTTGCCACTTCGGCGAAGGCAAGTCGCGTGTAACAAAGCTTTTTTATACATTTTTATATCAGGAATGGGACGTCACGCTCGGTTACACGGCGCGGCGCCGACCGCGTCGGAACGCATACACCGGTAATAGGTGACGCGCCCTGCGGTATTCCGCTCACGTTTACAATTCCTTATATTTCATCTTTTTCCGCGGCCCCGAAAAATGTCATCGAATACACATTTCCCCGTAATCCTTATAAGTCTGGTGGCCGCCCTCCCCGCCCCGCGACAAGTTCCCGCGGCTGCGTGACTCGCATCCACAATATGCCACCAGCCGACAAGCCACTCTTCAATTAGATCTGTCATACTCGTTATCTTATAGGCTCAACATAACATCAGGAAAGTTTCCCTGACAATTTTCTACCTAATCAAACCGAACTTTTCCCGTGCCGTTTTCCTCTACGATATCATTTTCACTGGCGCTCGTTTCAAGTGAAACACAAACACATGTTGGTTGATTAAGTTTCTCTGCGCTACCTATATTATCTGTGTCTCGGAACTTATAGGAACTTTATCCTTAGTTAGTCTTTGGCAATCTATGTCACCTGTTTCTTGTCCTTATGCTCGTAATGGGTTTCCGTATAATTGCGTATGAGTACATCTGTTTCTAATTAAACGAGGTTATGTCTAAAATTTCGGCTTGTATACTTGGGTTTTCATTTTCACTGACACAGAAATCCGGATGCATTGTAAGACAGCGCGTTCCGTGAGAATGTACAGGCAGCATCAAAAGAAGCAGCAAAGCGAAAGTTTTTAATTGCAACGGGTGTGAGCGTCCGCGGCCACCGGACGCGTACAAGGATTTAGGGAATCTGTTCTTATCGGGAACATGCACCTAGCAGAGCATCGGCACAAGTTGTGCAACAACTAGTTTGGAAGCTTGGAAACTCCATCAGATACGTGAGAGCCGGCGATTACCTTAAGCCAGAGGGGCGATGTGCATTCACAAATTTGTTGGCAGACTTGTCTCAAATCAGAGCCTTGCTTTCTGTATAGCACCTACTTAGTACATTGTTTTGTATCATTTCAATAGGATGAATTTAACTCATCAGAATGGTGGAAGAGTAGTTTCTGGTAACCGTCTGGTTTATACCATTTTAAATCCTTTTTTATGTATATTTCTCATATTTCAAGAATTTGTTTTGTTGTTTTTGTTTCAGAAAAACCATTGCAATGTGTACCGAAAACTGAGGCCTGAAAAAAAATCTAATCGCAGTCTATTTTAGTACGTATAAAAACAAGAAAGACACGTTGGTACACGATACTGTTTTCATTCTGTTACAACCAGCCGAAATTAATCTCAATAACATGACATGTATAGAAAGAGAAAATAGTTTCCAGTCCAATGTCAGAAATAGATTTATGTATGAGCCAGCAACATTGGTAAACAAGGAATGTTTGCGTTACTAAGTAGGCCGCTCCTTCTAGTCTTGGGAAAACTAATAAAAGTTATTTTATTCTGCGTGTTTTATGTTCTGATTCCATAATAAGTTCTTAATGTCTTGCGACGTTTTTCCATAGCAGACAATAATGTTGTGAAAGTTTTAACATTCATTATTAAGAGATATCATTTGTTTGTTTTAGTGTTATTTAAAGTTCGATAGTTTATTTTAGGGAATTCACCGGAAACATATATAGGTATATTCTGTGCAAAACATGCCCGGGCATTTCGATTCGATAGCCAGACTAGGTAAATATTAAAGTAAATCCACTTTTACATTCTATAAAATCGTATAAACAAACGGATTCTAAACAGGAAGTGTTACTAAATCCAAATATCTACGCGCATAAAATGTTTGCTGGATATGATAATCCGTAAATTTACGTTTTAATTAACAATGTGCATTGCTTTTATGTGCCACTAACTTTTCGAAGCTAGTAATTATTTATTTTGGCTTTAAAATTTTAGCGCGCAATAAATTCACATGCGCATATACGAGTACTTTTACAGCCCATTTCGTTTAACTAGCACCGTTCAAATTTAGTTTTGAAGGCAAAATTATGCAATGTTTCACAGTGGTAGAATAGGATTTAGAAATTACTACTAATATATAAGCTTAACCTCACTTTAACCTGAATGCAAAAATTGTAAAATACCTTCATTTAAATCAGATTTACCTACGACAAGATAAACTGTTTGAGTAACAAGCAATTTACGTCTGTTGTTGTCGTCAGTTTTCAATCAACCAAGTACCAAAAAGACCACCTTTTTCCTGCCACCAAGGAGGTGGCAAGCATCTGTCCTGCATCTTTGACGTCGCCGTTACTCGTCCGTTTATCGATGAAGTCCCAGTGCTAACAGCGGCCATATTTCAGCACGTACGTCCGTGTGGGCACTAACTAGTGAACACAGCTGGAGTTGCGGCGCAGTGACAATGTTTGGGCCATCCCCTGAGGCCGGACCGTGCGACGCATCCGCAATGAGCCCTGCCCCCCCTAACTACCTACCCTCTCTAATTTATAGCAACGGTTAATTACCTACAAGAATCTGAGTCAGCTCACAACAAAGCCAATGGACCCGCCTGTTTGTTCTAATCAAACTGATGCAGTTACAACGAACGTGCACCGCTCTGCACGGGATTAGAACGACCTGTAACTAACGCCGCGGTCTCGGTTTCGACCAATGAGCTGGATATCAAGTTGCTAAACTTTGCTAATGAGGAACATCTCCAGGAGTAATTTGAATAAAAGATGATAAAACAGTTTCGAAAATCTTCGTAACGTCCCAAAACAAAAACGAAAAAACTTCTTAAGTTTTTATACAAGTATGTTTAATCCAATGGTTTCGCATGCTAATGCAGTCAAACATATCCTATGTGGTTAAAATAGGAGTAAATAAAAAATTACCATACCATCCTCAATTATTACTTTGTTTTTTATTCGGTTCAGTGTTCCCGACCCGAGTGTAACTTAATTAAAATAATCAACTCCGTCCCCTTTTTGTAAACAGAATTTTATGAAGCATATTTCTGCGGCGACTGAAACCTACTAATTAATATGCAGTATGTGTATCAAGCTCAACACTAGGAAAAGTTATGCTATTTACGCGACTTTGATTAAGATTTTATATTCATAAAGGCCATTTAATTATTATGTTAACGAAACCATCTTCTGAATAAAATATAAGACGCAAACTGTCAAAGGGAATTAATTCTTAATTATTCTTTGAAAATAATTATGATGAAAAATGTACCTTTTCAACGAATATTTTCGAAGATACAAACACGATACGATAAAAAGTTATAACATATATTTCACACCTTCTAGCTATACTTAAACGTATGTATGTACATATGTATTACATAAAAAATGCATTTATTCAGAGGCGTGTAGTAAAATACAAACGAATGCTTTGTTTTTAGTACTTGCGAGAGGTCTCTCGGAGGTGTTTTCGGTGTTAAATTATGCAGAAATCAATTTCTTTTCCCGGACTGAACTCCGCCTCGTCTGATAAATAATACATTTGTAATTGTGAGCCTGGACCGGGTTATAGCAGCCGCCTGAGATAATGGTACGCTTTCTTGAGATATAAGTTTAATGATACAACATAATAAGATGCATACAAACTCTTGTTTGAAGCTCAAAATATATAAAGATGACCGTAATAAAAACCAAGTATTAATCAATCACGAATTCTTTATTGTACACCAATAGCAAAAGAACAAGCATAAAGAAAATATGTAGACCATAGTATTGGGACAGAGGGCGGCCTTATCTATAGTATTAATGTAGAATTTAGTCTTTTATCAACTATTAAAACGTATAATTTTAATTTGTCGTTAATTTAATCTAAATCGGCGAATCGAAGGTTTGTCAATCGTTCATCGCCGACAACAATGCCTCTCCCCTCCCAGCGGGCCGATAAAGAGCATTTTAATATAGAAAGTAAATTTTCTTTTCAACAAAAATGTAACCCTAAATTCAAGCCACCTTTCCATAAGCTCCTCCAGATCCAAACTTAGTATCATAAATGCATAGCTAGGTTATAAAGTAGGTACCTAAGCATCGGTAACAGCTACTACAATGTTTATGACGTACTTTGCATCAACTAAATCGCATTATCAGGTATCACGGCTTAAGCTCCACAATTTCGCCTGAAGCTAAAACCTAACTCAACGATGTTAATAAAGAAAACATATTTTCCTGGATAAAATACATGGGTGTTACTTCTTTACTTACTTCAGTCAAGTTTGGTTATTTGATATTTTGAGTGCATCATAGATGAAATGTTATATTTTTCTAGATTTCATTTCTATGACAATTTATATAAATATAGGAAAAAATACCGTTGTCATCTTATCGCAGCTTCTTAAACTTTTCCGCTGCAATTAAAGTTACTAGATATACCACATCGTTAACCACACATTTAAAAATCGTGAAATCATTTCTTAGTATCTGGAAAATAATCCGATAAAATGTGAATTTGATATGGTCAGGTACCTACATACACGTTTACCATGAGACACGCGTTCTGTTACTCACATCACAAAACTAATGAATAACTTTAAGATCATTACATATTGCCATTTAAACTACATAACTATACATGTGGCATTATTGACGCAAATAATCTGTTTGTAATAATAGAAAGTGTTTACTTTGAAAAATGCTAGTCAAATAAAATAGTAGCTCTCTCTGTCTCTCTGTGAGTCGTATTTCCTCATGACTGAGGGTCGTGACTCGTGGAGAATTAAGGGGAGTTCTCTTGGGCAGATACATCGTGGTGGGCGCCCAGGTCCTTCCACGGAAGACACATGTCCTCGGATATTGTGGTCCTTAAACATGTCAGTTTCTTCACTATGTTTTCCTTCACCGTTAAGCGAGTGCAAATCCACACATAACTTGAAAATACAAGTCATTGGTGTAGGGCCAGATTCGAACCAGGGTGCGTCTGGATGAAAAACAGACACTGGAACCGCCGAGCCACACTCGCTTAGAAATAAAATAGTAGCCATGATACTGAAAGTATAATACATATTGTAACATCAAATTTTCCACCTCCTCCTCACCTAGTCCGGCCACCTTGCATTCCTGGCATGCAAGCTTTATCTCTAACGAGGTGCTCGGTATATAACACATAAGCTGATAATGTTCGCTGCACTTAGCATCCGCAGTCGTTATTGATAGCGCCATATGATACTATGTCACATAACACCGGTCGGATTATGCTCTACTAGGCTGCTGGCACAGCTCAAGATTGTATAAGATGCACAACTTCAAGGATTAGTTATTCTTCTTATAAATTCGATGTACCTATATGATGATATCTATGTATAATAATGATTTTAATGATAATAAACATGATTTTAATAACAAAAAGTTACATTATTTTAATAATATTTAAATTTCATTTTTTTAATTGTATTGAGACATCACATTCTTAGCATGTAAGTTTAGTAAGTAAATAGGTTAAAGTTTTGTGTGTCTCAATAAATACATTTTCTTTCTTTCTTTTCTTTAATAAAACTAGTCATTGTACCTACCTTCTAAAGTTTTTTTAAAGCTAAATGTAATAAATTCAATTTGACGAGATATTGTAATTAGTGAAGCATATTCTATGATATTAATACTAATATTATGTAGTATGTTACAACTTTACAGTACCAATAAAGATTATTTATCTTTATGTGTGATTTGTGTAGCGTCTGTTAGATTTAGACATTATTTTATCATGGTTCTGATCTCATGATTTCATCATAATCAAGGCTAGCCAAATTTAACGTTTCTTTCAATTGTATCAACAAACAAACGTGTTCGTACAGAAACAACTCGGATTGTTTTTTTAAACTTTATCATAAATCTAAATACCTAATCTTTTGTATTCTGTTCTGAAATAGAGTTCAGATGATCAAATTGTAATACACATAGTTCACGAAGTTTACAGCTACAACATAAAATTTCAAAACTTGAAGATTGTTTACTGTCTATTGACTGTACATTGTAACAAGAACGTACGCGCTGGTACGTAGCCTGTATCAGTTCTAAGTGCGCTTTATGTAGCCACTTTATACTAGTTACGTACATACTGCTTAGATCCCACTCTAGCAAAGAATATAAATATCTAGAATAGACTAAATTTATCTAGTATTCCATGACACTCATCATGAATCACGTATCTCTAATTTTTTTACAACTTCGTCTAAAGTAAAAGCTGGAATTTGCACTCGTTAATACTTCAAAGCTCTCACACGCTCACACCTTTATAGATTTGGTGAATATCCAATTTTTATTTGAAACCATCCGCCGCAGCCGGCTATTGTTATTCAAGACGCGCACAGTTGCGGACGCGTCTGCAATCTATGCAATCAGCGCGGACAGACAGACGGACAATGCACCCGCTTTGTGCATTAGCGCTCAATGCCCATTGCCAATGCTTAGCATTTGAGGGACTCCCTGGAGCGAGTGACATTTGTGAAACAAAACTAGTACCTATACTCTGAGTGGTCTCTTTGTAAATTGTATAATGTACTAAACAACTGTATTGCAAACTAATGTACCTCTGCCGCACTGTGCCGTAAAGTAAAATATCTCATCATATTTTACATCTAGGAAAGAAAACATCAAATATATTTACAGCGGTGACACACATTTTACAGCTATTGTTTCCACTGCTAGCCTTCACGCTACATAAATATTGTTCATGGAAAAGCTTCCAAATCTGTTTTAGATGTATAGTTTCATTGAAATGAAATACGGACGCACGCGTGTGTAACTGCGAGGCGAGTTGCAAATGCCAGCCTTATTCATGGCCCATGTAAGTCAATCAAATCGATATCCTGAGCGAAACAATAAGACTGACGCGCCCATTATGAATAGAATAGGCGTACGTTCAACGAGCTATAAAGAGCACGCATTCGTATGATAATAAACGATACGGCAATGAGAATCCATCTTATAAATAATTCCAGGCAATAAAGCCAACTTATGGCATCATTCCATAAAAGCGTATTTACCGAAATATCGCAATAGTGTACCTTTTCCAATAAGCATGATCGGACGGCGGAGTTTGGGAAGCAGCGGCCAAGTTAGGGCTGCGGCCAATATCCGAGGCGGCCGCAGCTGGCCGCGCCGATGTCTCAATAATGTCAAGGTGCCTCCTAATCGACTCCCGTACTCCGCCGCAAGTGCGACTAACTGATTAATCCGGCTCCGTACGTGCCCCGGACCGATATTGTTTGCCCTACACTTTCCACTCGACTCCCATTATTGGACAATATTCGGACTATTATTGGCGCAGACTTCTATTTATGTCTTATCGAAGGACGCCCGTTACCCGATACGGCATATAGTCGGGTATTGTAATTGCAGCTATTTTGTTAGATTGAATCCGGCTGCTTTATAGCAGTTTGTTCTTGTTTCGAGTTTCGGAAGATGCGGTCTGTAAATTCGTTCGTGTGAGATGTTTTGGCTCGTATTTGAGTCGGGATTATTTGATGTTCATAATTCCAGCAGTTAAATTAAATTAATAGGTTCAGTTTCGCTCCAGCGGTACTCAGTGTCAACTAAATTTAAATTTGCGTAATTTTATTAGGTCAATATTATACCTGGGTGCTTATGCGTCATTTATATTTGAACTCGGCGTGGGTTCGTAATGGGAGTTTAAAATGGGGACATCCTTCATAAATTTGATTATTAAATTTAAAGCGTAGCTAATTATGGAGTGTCGTTTGACAAATATAGTGCGAGTTAAGCATACAATACATTAGGTATTGGCAAAGATCGGCTGCAGTTTGTAGACTGCATATTAATGGTGTCGCACGTTCCCTGGCGTGGCATGTTGCATGCTACATCGCATTAAACAACTAGTTGCGAGTTATTTTTGAAAGTTTCTTGTAATTCCAGTGTTGATAGCTCGTAGAACTCGCACAACAAATAAATATTGTGCATCCAAAATATACCTTACGTGCCGGCGCGTGTCGAAAACCTATTATCTCTATCATTAATTCGTCGTAATAACACATCCACGCATGTAACGAATCTAAAAAAAAAGTAAGTTTTAACTTTATTGTCAGAGTAAAATATGTACATTATAAAATCTGTATTTATTATAAAGGAACCAATATTTTCATGTTTTTAACAAAACTGCTACAAAATAATCTAATCAAAATGTCAGATCGTTAACACAGATTTATTCTAAAGCTTTTTTTCCTGCAAATTAGCTAGCTAAGGAAGAGAAGGCTGTAGCGGCGTTATTGAAAGGCTATTAAACCTTGACGTTAACTCCTCGCCCGTTAATTGGTGTATTGTTGATCGGCTGCAACCTTTTTCCGATAAAATGAAGATTGCCGCGGGATTAAAACGGCCATCTTCTTGAACATACATTTATGCTATACTTTGTTTAATTTTCTGTATTTTTATATGTATATGATTTTGTTACTTGAAAGCAACTGCTTCTATTTTTTGTCAAAATAATAAGTGATTTATTCAAGCAGTCTTCTTTAAACTACTTGTATTGTTCTAAGTGTGAGTTTTTATGATGATCCGTTTTCATCTGAAAAAGTACAGCCGGTCTAAAATCGATCACCCAACTTGTGAATCATAATGTGATAAAGCAACCAGTTTTAGATTCCCAGTACTTGTTGGGAGACAATCGAGGGAGGGGATAGATAATACGAGGGTAGATCGCCAATAACTTGCTCCATTGTTTGTCGGCGGCTGACTTAATAAGTTCTCCGAATTTATTATGATTTGTAGGCTCCCTTGTCGTCTTATTACGACGCTTTAACCATACGCCACTCGTATACTACCCTCAAATAACTTGTACCCACCAATTTGTACTTTTACAGCCCCCTTAGAAAGGATACTTCTCCCGAATTTCTCGTCCTTCTAGAAACTACAGGCGTGTTATTTTTTATGTCGGTCTGGAATAAAACTAGGTACGTAACAAAGGTTTATGTTTCGGTGTCAGGAATGAAAAACGAAATTACATCCCGTGTTTTTGATATGACGCCGAGAAAATAGGAAGACAAAGATATTTACTTTCATGCGCAGTTTTATTATCCTGTTTCTTAGTTCGTAACACTCTTCTATGCACATAACTGGGCATGTCAATTTTTTGCCTGTTTTTTTACTTTCAGTTTTTCAGCGATTCCAAAAAGCACCCAATATTTATTACAATTACATGTTATAAAAATATTTTTCATGAAAACAAACATTCATACACGGTAACAAAAAAAAAATACACATTTACGCGTGTAATCCACGGAAAACGTTACTAAAATCTCTTTAACCTATTTTCATGCAAGATTTTCGGCACATTGTTTCAGTAATTTATTAGCAACGTCAATTTTGTGATGCCTACTTAACTCCGGATCATTAATATTGGTGATGGATGTCAAATATGCTCCGAGTTTATGTTGTAAATCAATCTGAGGCAAATTATAGTAAGTGCGGTGGGCTGAAATTGACGTTTTTACTCCATACTCGTATACTTTGTATAATGGAAGGATTATTTTGGCTAGATGTCCATACAAGTTCTTCAACTACTCACTACAGGTCGACCAATCTGATTAATATTTCATTTATTTTATGAATAATGTACAATCGATGTAAAACAAATATGGGCTTCAAATTATAAGTCATATTCACATACCTCGCATCACAGCACGCAAAAATCTCAGTTTTGGTCACGTGATGTCATGATTTCAATTTCTGTATGATTACATTTTGGATCATTCATTCGGCCTTTTAGTCATAAGTTGTTTACGATAGTCAATATCAATAAAATAACTACGTCAAATAAGATATTCATATGAAAAACAAGGTACAAGCAGTGGGTGATATGGCCTCATGACACAGAAAAAATATACCTATATAACACTAGGTAAGTATTTAGACAATTTTACATTTGGATTTCAATGCTTCATGATAACAATTAAAAGTCAATCAATAAGTAAATATTTAAATAAATATATAATCTGTACAAATAATAAGCATTTTCCCTTTAAAAAACTTAAACGTACTTAGTTTCAGTAAGTTGGTCGCGTAGTTGCCGCCGCCACGAGTCTACGCATTAAGAAAATAACTTAAGCTTATAACAATAACTTATAAAAATAATAGGTGTCGGGCCGACTTTATTAGCCCCGTCACAAGAACTAAGCAAAGATTTCTCTTTAGAACCATTTGTTAGCGTTTTTATTTTCAGAAACGACGCGGTCTTTTTAGTATAGAATTAATTTGTAAGTACTGATATTTGTGAATATTCCATATTTTTTAGTTTCAATTTATCAATAATTCTTAAATAATATACTATTGGTGCCCCGTAGTTTTAATCAAAGTTTATCCGAAAAAAGAAGCATATACCTATATATGTTAGTCCAAGGTTTAACCGCCCCCTCCAAATTTCATTCAAATCAATCAAACAAAAATATTTTAGAATTAGAATTTATTTCTTACCTTAAAGATAACTTAATTAACAGAGTTTTAAATTTTATTTAAATTGACCTTATAGTAGAGTTGCCAGTGGCTACTGCACTAGGTAGGTACCCCTGTATCGCAGCAGCCACAGGTGCTTTTAAAATTGTATGATGTAATGCCTTTACAACATTTGTAAAATAGTTTGGAGTTTGATGCTATACAAAATCTCATATCACCTTTTTTACTTACATAAAATCATAACAAAATAAATTACATATAACATCGATTATTTATTAACTGTTGATAATATTATAGGATGGTCTGATAAAAACTCTTATTTTATAATTACGAAAAAACATACATTTAAACACGCTTTCGACATAAACTCAAATTTCAAACAAGCAACATATCCCCCGAGGCTCTGTAGAAGAAGGGTCTTGTACTACAAATTGTAATCCTCTGTCTCAATTACTATAAAATTTAGTATATGTTCTAATACTGTAACGCAAATTTAATGTCCATGTTTACCAAACATATTACAGCTCATAAATTGGTAATTTACGAGTTAGTGGATGTCTGAACTTCAAAGCTAGTAAAATATTCAGTAATTTGTGTAAAACAAACGTTCGCTCCGGTTTTTAACGCGTATTCAAAATCTTTAAATGTGATCTCATAACTGGAGATACATATTATAATTTCATTTATATTTTTGTCGATTTCTTAATTTCATTTGATACAGTATATCTAATGACTGACAAGGCACTAGTTTTAACAGACGATGTAAAATAAAATATAAATTGTTACAATAACACAAACATAAAACTGATATCAACCCTTCTGCCCATCAACACAGTATCTCCGCTACTAATTTCGTAACACACTCAGACATCAAAATTTATCTCCAACGTAACGTTACAGCTAGTTTGATATTTTTGTAACATTCTCAATGTCAGACAAGTATAAAACACCTAGAGATGATTCAACGTACCAGGTGATATATACATTCTGACGAGAGGCGAGAAATCTTGACGTTCTCTAGATATTTTGCGTTGCCTATAATTTAGAGTGACAGTGTTAAATTGTTTGTCATAATTTTGGTTTATACGGTGAGTAATAATAACAAATAGGTCGATGTGATGCCCCGGCGATGGCTATGAAATTTTCTGCAAAAAATTATTAAATTAATGTTTTTTTTTAATTTGCAAGTGTTCGCTAATAGTAGTTCTGCATTATTTCCCAAACAATGATTGTAATTTAAGATTTTAATTATTTTCAATGTCTCTAACTAACTATCAGTAATACTTTTCTCAAATACAAAATCCACTTACGTTACGAAAATTATCGTAGCGTGTTAAACAAATTATATACTTTTACTATTATGTCTGTTTGTTTTCCCCATAAATGTTGTTAAACACGGTATTATATAATGCTTAATGGCGTGTACAATCAGCAGTCATACAGCAGGGCGGCGTCTCTGGCCCGCCTCTGTTCCTCGCATCCGTTCTATCAGCGATGATTTACGAGCGAGCACCTCCATTTCGACAGCAACGGTTAATGATGTCTACCCACCGCTGAACTGCACTCAATTTTATTTATTGGCCTTCTTAAAAGTCACTATAAGATGTTACATGAAATATGTCTCGCAGCGTCTCCTGACTAACAAATATTGGCATCTTACATCGAGACTACAAGATCTAAGTAAGCTGAAAAATGGACGTGATATTGGAATTTAGGAGTGATGAACTCTTAGCTTGAGAAGCTTTTAGCTTATCAGACTAAAATTGTCCAATTTTGTAGGTGATGCTGACTTAAAACGAGATGAAGTGTTGAAATACGTCTAAGTTCTTAATAAGAATAAAGCCAATTTCATTTATCAATCTTTTTCATCAATCTGTTTCAAAGTCCAATATTCCATTGACCCGCTAGCGAAACTTCAAACGCGTCCAGATTTCAATACAAAAAATATAGATATTGAAACGTCCAGAAGTGTACAGGCAATAAACCGATCCGAAACCAATCGGTCGTCGCAGAGAACAATACGCGGCGCAACTCTATTCCCAGTGTTCTCCTCACGTCGAGGAACGGGTGCAATTTCCCGCTTCCCGTACACCGACTCTCGTGCAAAAATTGCTTTTCTGCTAAAAAAAATAGCATGCAAATTTTTGTAAAGTCATTGGAGGGTGTGCGTTTATATTTCTCGGAGGGTAAGGAAGGAACGATTGTCGCGGCGGATTCCTTTATTTTGCGAGGGGGATATTGCGCGTCGCCTGCAGACGGGCAGCTGGCTGCCTTGTTTACCGTTGCCATCCTCGGATGCGGGTACATGCGACACACCGACCGCCGACTTATTAAACACGCCTCTACAACCGCTCTCCGGGAAATTTCCGGAACACATTCCCAATTCAGATCCGGATTTGGTGTCTGAAACAGGCAGGTATTCAAAGAGATTGGCTGAGTGTGGAGCTCGCCCGATGCTCACTGAGCTTCGATTGATGGACTCTCTAAATTAAGTAAAAGCAATCTGTCTGCGGAAATTCCAGTTTGTTTGAGTAATCGGATTTGTTTTTCGTGCTCGAAATTCAATAAGGTATTTTTGTAACCGATTCCGCGTCCCGACCGCCGCCTAATTGACCGAGGAATCCCGACCCGATCTCATTTGGCAGTAAATCATGACAGGAGTCAGCCGTTTTTATCTGACGCGTTGTTTTTCCTAACACACAAACAAAATATACAATGTTCAATATAAGTAGATACAGTATACAAACTTAGCATAATAATATAACTCTAAACAGCATAGTTCTATACTGAGAATGCAAACATTTTACCATTGTACAGTTCACTACAGTTTCATGTTCTAGATTGAGTACAAATTTTTCACGAACATTTTTGGGGCAAAATGTATTTTTTTTTAATATCAATCCGTTAATTCTTGCAAGCTGATACTCTGACAACGAACAACAGTTCCCAGGCGGCCGAGCCCGGGTCAAGGCTCGATTCCTCGTAAATACAAATAAATAGGATACCGCCTGAATCTCATTGCCTGATTCTTATCATGTTTTATGATTTCGTAAACTAGCCTACAAATGTTACAATAACGAGGCATTGTTTTATTCAGGTCCTTCCTATAAATTACTGATAACAATATGCCGTAGTAATCCTTGGGGCGAAAAGAGTTTAGCTGAACGAAAAAATGTCATGTTTATTTTTTCATTAGATGGGATTATATGAGCCCTTTTTTCTGCATCATAAACACATTGATTGCTAGATATAGAACGAATGTGTCGCTAGTCTGATAGCAAGTATGTACCTATATTATAGTCCACTTAAAGTCCTCTCAAGTTAGTAATCTGTAAACACAACATGCTTAAAATGAAATTATACAAATACAGTCTCATGGATTTAAAAAGAAACACGCTACAATTTAAGTACATTATCAGTGCCGTAGGTTTTAAAAAGAAGAATTAGTTCAATAGAGGGTATGATTACATCCCAGCGCTGGCTGGCGTCGCGTCGCTCCGTACGTAGTGGTAGCAAGCACCATTGCCACGCGCGAATGAGCCCATTTGCTAGTTGTCATGTCTTTCCGCCCCCGTTCCGCCCCTAACACTCTGTTACCGGAAAACCTAAATTACAAGCAGATATTTTGGTAAATGCGAAAATTACTAAAGTAGCAACGGTTTACACGCTCTGTGGGCTCGTGGAGACGTAATGGTTACGGCTCATAATGAACTTGCAGATTTTATGCTTTGACATTCCTTAAGAGCCTTTTTCATTGTTCGGTGTTGGTACCAAACATGAAAAAAGAACTTCTGTTACGGGTTTAATCTACATTTTCTGACATTATTTTTGACTTATTTTAAGAAAGTGTGTTTACATAATCTCTCTCGCTCTCTCTCTCTCTCTCTCTCTCTCTCTCTCTCTCTCTCTCTCTCTCTCTTACAAAAGCTCTAATTTAATACTAAGTTACTCATATTAAATTGACTGTCCAAATCAAAGTACGCTTAAGATTAAGATACGATATAACCTGTAAGAAAATCTGCCTAATTGGTGTTCTTTTAGTGACTATATAGAAACAATACACGATCACATCTTCTTAAATCTATGACGATCACGTTATTATTATTAAACAAGTTACAATACTTATCGGCATTTTCCTATGTCCTATCAAATTTCCAATAAGTACAAATACGTTGTGTACGTAAGCCATTTACCTAAGCATTCCTTCGTAAGCTACCATTTGCGATAACAATCAAATAAGTATACCCTCCAGTAATGGCGTCTCAGCAATATTCCAATGATAAGATTGGCTCCCAACTAAATAAGCCGTCTATAAAAACTATAAAATTTTGTTTGCAGGTTACGTTGCCGGCTTGTAAGGAGATAATTTGCGAAAAGGTGAGTCCTATTCTTATCTTACTTAGGGATGAGCTTGTTAGACATTTGCTATTTCAGTCGGAGAGTTAAGACAAATTTGTTACAAAATCACGAATTTCTGTATCTTGATAAATTAATTAAAAAGTTAGCATCTACCTGTAAACCCAATAACATTGATTGTGTCCTTAAAATACTTGTTTACATACATGTAAAACAGTAAATTAACAACGACTAAGTTCAACCATCGCCGAAGCCGCAAATAGGTACGACCAATATCCGGGTCTCTAATAGCATGACATAGTGACCGGATAGACCGCGGTCCGGTTATTTGTCCCGGATGCTAAAAAGTGACCGGATTTCCGGAGCATCTCTAGATTAAGGTAAGTATCCATTTGTATTCAGGAACATGAGAACGGTTTCAGGACGAACGAAATGGTTTGGATCTTGGAACTAGCTTTTTAGAAAGGACAGTGATGGGAATTTACTCAGGGGAGGCTAATTTTTAGGCAGTTAATTGGAAATGGAACTCTCTTTCCAAATTAAGATTTTCTTTTGTTTGTATTTACTATATTTATCTGCATGATTAGTATATACGAGTTGCTACTTATTGTTTCCTACAGTAAATGATTTTCTTTCTTTTCTTTCCCTTTTCTACTTTACAGATTACAGAACTCATTAGATTGTATAGACCAGCATATTATAATATCGTACAATTCTATAGTGTTTTCGCCTTTTATACCGACGCAATAATAAACTTAATAGATCGCATAATAATGACAATTGCCTGTATTAGACTGTCAAAATATAGGTAATCAATGTGTTTTGACTGTGTACATAACATTAGTAAAAGAGATAATTTAATTTACACTCTCAATAACAAATGGTAACACAAACAGAGCTATATAGTTCATAAAAAGCGTCACTTCCATGCAAATGTGAGTAAAATGTTGTAGAGTACGTGTTCAATAAAATATTAGTGTTATTTGCCTTTGCCTATTCAGTGGAATGTGCAAAAACATTCCAGCTTGTGTTTATTGCCACCATCTGAAAAAATAAAGCTGAATTTGTTTATCGGTGATCTTCTCGTGATGTGAAAATCAATCTCAATAAACATTGTTAAAGAGTAAAATGTTGTGCATGTTAAATGAACATTTCAACTGCAATTGGTAACTTATTTTACTTTTAAATTATTTGATTTATGTTAACTTTGAGCAAACTAAACCATAATTCAATCTTAGTTCAGGCCAAATCTCAATTAAACGATTCAAAGGACAAAGATCTATCCTAAGTACAAGTTAAACCTCGCTCTAAAAACGCCCCAGCCGTCCCAGGCGGCTATGACTCGCACCAGACTAGAACTATAACAATAAAACGAATAAGAAAATAGTGAAAAAAGAACAAGCACGATTTCCATCCGACAAAAAATCTATGTAGAGAATGAGAGCAGGCGGGCCGCTTCGAGTGCGCAGTTTACGAGTTTCATCGAGCCGGCTTCGTCTTCCTATTTCGTGGCGGAATAGTCCTAATAACATGCCACAACTCATTCTGATTTATACCGTCTCGTTATAATTGTGCGCTTCGCTGCCGCTCGGCATTGCCTGCTGTTGCAATTTTCATGCAACCGATCCGCGAGAATGGATTTATTCTTTCTGGCAATTTGTTCGTGACTCCCCGCGCGCGCTCCAGATAATTCAATTTTGAAACGGCTACGTACGCCGCTAATGGGGCTTTTGTGCTTAATTCACCTACTCCGGGATCGCTTCCTTTGTAACTCGCGGCACGTAAATACAGATAGACTCATCAAATAGACGCCAAAAAACGTATTATGCAAATGGAGCGGATTCTGGGTTAATATCAGCACGATTTCCAGCGGTGTAAACGGGCGCGCTGAAATCGTGCGAAGGACGGCTTAAAATAGAGGAGCTATTTATTACGGTATGATTCAGCGGGCGTTGTAAAGAAACAGTTTTGTGGTGTGTACTCCCATAAATAAAGCTTAACAGTCTCGCGCTCGGTTCGAAGTGAACGCATAAAAATATTCATCGTGTCGGTTGGCGACGCCGACGCGGCTTCCGTAACCCAAGTTGCGCAGTTTCTTTCGGTCGGGTCGCACGACGGCGCACAAACTAGGCTAACTCTCGGCTTAACGCATCCAAACTTGGCCCGCTCGTGATTGCGACCTCCCCGGCAGTACAATCAATCGTCAACTTTTATTTGAGTTATCTGGGAAATAAAAAACAAGTATACAAACGCGGGGTTCGGATTCCGCGGATGTCGGCGCAAACTTTGAAGGTGAGTCGGCGACCGTCTCCCTAATAGAGAAGAAAAATACGTTAATGTACCCTCAGATCCCGAAGACAAATAAACCGAGTCGGACAGGAACGAAATAAAAGCGGGGAGGCAACGAGATAAATAACAATGATGTTGCTGAACGAGTCAGGGACTACTATTTGCCGGAACAATCAACTAGTTTTCTTCTTCAACTATCGCAACCATGCATTGAAGACAGTTTTACTTATTTAGATCTCGCTTGAATCATAAATAAAAAAACTATATTTCATGAAATAACTTTTTTCTTAGCATTAATCTAAAATCAACCAACGAGCAACAACTTCCTCTAATCCCATACAAGCTGTGTCTAGAACCTCGAGTAGCCGTCGCGCGGGAAGGCAGGGGCAGGCCGCTGGGCGGGCGCGGGCGGGGGCGCCTGTCACACTACTTACACTTGCCGCGTTATTAGACTATCGTTTACAACCTTACATCGGTTCACTGGCGCTAGAATGCGACTGGCTATTTTAGAACCTGAATTAGAGAGGGGAAATGTGATTTTTATGCAATTCTACTTTGTAGGAGCATGCGTTGTATGCATTGTTCAACAGCTGTATGGTACAATATTTAGTTGCATTTTTTTATTTATTATTGCTTATTTTTACTCAAATTTTCAATTGCTGGCACACCTCTAAAAATACAACCTTACTGCCAAACTTTAACCATAATTGGGAATGATTATGAATACACATAAGGCTATTTTGCCCGGTAGTGGGTGTTAACTGATACTAGCGTTGTCAATTTTAATTCATATATATTTTCGCTAATAGTGCCTTTCATGACCAAAATATCACCACATTAGACTGATAAACGTATGCCAAATACAGTATTCTACCCTATAGCTATAGCTGTAATTCGATCTTCTTTAGTTCTTCACAAACGTATGTATGTCTACTTTTGTCAGGCGACACGAAACATTTCAAACTGATGAAGTTAGTAAACAAATGGTGGACACATCCATACGCGTGTAAACGTATTGTTTCTACGACAGACAGACTAGCATGATGCATTGTCGATGACTGGCATTTTTCAAAGGTGTGTGTACTTATCTCTACAAATATCTATTAATACTACGAGTAGGTATATGTATAAAGAAAAACTTAACTGTCATTGTCAAGTGTCACTGTCAGATTGATGAAATTGGTGGGATCGAAAATGTGTTGTAGAAAAGGAAATCGTAGAAAAATAATATTATACTGCATACATACTGAATTCAATGTAAAAATCTAAATATTATCGTTTATGTGATCTTTTTAGAACAACTTCATGTTTGATTTATTCTACCAGCTTACCAGCAACTCTGTACTAGAACATACACACCATACTCACACACATACCTACACTAGACACGACTGCGATACTCGAGTGAGAATCAGCTGGGAGTCATAGATCATATTCATGCCCTCTCGCTCCATATAGCTGTAACTTAAGGCTAACATGCGAAGCAGAATATTCGTATAAACCAACTTAAGATATTATAAGCATAGATTTATATTTAAATTGAATAGCCAAAGTATGTCAAAATCATTTAAATAGAAATTTAATGTAACACCTAGTTTTCTAGTTAAGTTAGGCCCCCATAAACAACATGGGAAGTAAGATGTAGATATAACAACAAAAAAAACTTTTTAGTCAGTATTTTTTGTAGAAGACTTTTTTCATGATAATTATGCTTACATATATTTTTCGACTTTTTTAAATGATGCTGTAAGGCCGATACATTTCTATTATTAAGATAGATTTGAAGAGCTAAAAAGTGAGCTCAATTTGTTTCATTTTGACTTGGAAGTCAATTTTTTACTTTTATGAAAATTCCCATCCGCGGCTCACCTTAACTGAAAACCTGAATCAGTTTCACCTCGGGAACGTCAAATCGAAACGAAACAATCCAATGCTTGGTTGCGCAAAACAATATCAACCGGTCTTCGGGACCGGAACTGCATGTTACGGAGTTGACAGTTTTGGATCAACATTTTATTGTATCGATTTCGGGTTACAGTAATCATGATCGTGACTTACCTACTGAGCACTGCTAGAGTCATGTGCATAGATTTTATATGTACGTGATAAACCTTGACAGATCTATTGAGTGCAGTAAAATTTGCGTAGCATACATCATCATCATCATCATCGGCCTGTTATCGCCCACTGCTGAGCATAGGCCATCTTCTTGTACGCCACTCGTCCCGGTCCTGTGCAGATTGAATCCAGGTGATCCCTGCGGTTATCCTAATGGCTAGACCCCCCGCATAGGTGGACGACCTCTGTTTGGCATGCAGATTTATTAAAATATGTTTTTGCGATATATATGAATTAATAACGTCATATTTCGTTTGTTAAAACAAATTATGTATGAATCTTAATAAGACAAACAGACAGTTACGTTTTTCATACATAGATACATTAGATTTTGGACAATTTGGAGAAGCTTATAGTGACCGGAAAAATGAGAGGAACGAGATCCAGAGGTCGAAGCCCTACAAGATGGTCCGATCAGGTGGCTGAACACATTGGCGCCAAAGCAAGTGCTGCCATACACGAAGCTACCGACCGTGATAAATGGCGTCTAATGGTCCACAATTTTGGTCGGGGTCATCACGATGCTCAGCATTGAGCTATCGCCTAGAGGAGGAGGGGACATTAGATTTTAAATTTTTCACCAATCAAAATAAAATAACTTCATGTTAATAAGCCCTATTCTATAAACTTAACACTCACAAACATTTTGTACTCAAAGCTTCCATTGTATTTTCCACAACAATTACAATTTACAATACCAACTTCACAATCGAATTCCCGAAAGCAAAACTCCGAGTGAAATGATACTAAGCAAATTCTAAAATCCATTTATTCGATTCGACGTTTATGAATATTAAAATACTTCTAATCTTTTGTTGTTTTGAGTTTTCCAGAGCCATTGAATATCTATAATTCGCTGAAATGTGACTAGAATTGTAATTTTCCTTTTGATTCAAAGATAAATCTATTACGAATATATCATTTGCTGAATATCAATGACATTGAATGATTATTTTAGTGTTTTATCTGCTCTAAAGGCGCATGTCTAGGTTAAATATTCTGTGACTATAACCAGTATCAGATTTGCAATAAAAGTCTAAAAGGTACAACAAACAAATAAATTAAAAAAAAAACTTGTGAACTCACTTTATCACTAACATCACCTACTGAATGATAAAACTTAGGTTATCTGTGTAATACCTATCTAGAAATGTAATGTATTTACAAGCCTTAATAAAGTTCAATGAACTTATCCTAACGGCCTAGTCACACTAAATGCTGTTACTATGTTAGCTTTTTTTACTATCTTACTTGATTACAATCACTAATATTGTTCTTCTAAAATTATTTGATACGCTTTGATTACTCACAAGTAAATCAAATATAATAAGTAATAAAATTTTATTTCCTAACATTTTCCGGGTAAGTAAGCATTTTATGTTCGCAAATAACTTATAGAATAGCTAGATACAATTGGATACAAAATTCATAGGCCATTAATTATTTATTATTGTTTTATTCTCCAGTGGAGAAGGCAAGCATGCGTTAGAAACCGCAATATCACTACTCTACTGGCTTTACTCCCCCTTGGCGACGCCATGTAGTCCTGCTACCCCCCGCCCCACTCGACCCCTCACGCCCCCTCCTACCCCCATGGGTAATGAATTCGACCACAGCCGTTCTATCGGTATGACCTATAAAAATTTAGGACACCATTGCCTTAATCACTTCATGAGTTTGGAACGGGGTTGCGTAGAAGTGTTAATTATATTGTTGTTACTGTATTAGTGAGTTTAAACGTGCTGTTATTAAAATGTTTTATTTTGGGAAAGGAAACGTGAAACATTTATGAGAAAGTAGGTTCTAGAAGTAGTTTAAAACTATTGAGGTATAATATAACAAGGTCTATCGATGTGTATGTATTAATTTATACCCGTAGTTTTTTTTTATACTGTATGTGTTAGAAAATAGACCACTGGATATAATATATATGTCACGCTCCTTAACAATTTGATATCCAACAATTTCCCGTACATACCACGAACCTGTGGCCCAAGTTAATCCCTAAACGCATTTCCCTAACTACATTATTTTCGCTCCATGTAAAGTAACAACATTTTCCTGCTTACTCTATAAACATAAATTCTCTTGATCCCCTTGACCTTCCCTTTATACCTCGCCGGTGAGAGCCTGTTTCATGTTACCTCACTTTACCCTATCCCAGTCGAACAAATCAAAGCGCGAATTTTTCCTAAATCGTATTTTCACGACTTCCCGTTCTAATGCTCGTAGCGGAATGCAAATATTTTGTTTTGTTAATATAATATCATGGCTATTGTGTCAGAGGCGCACAATACGGCTCCCACTAGCGCCTACTGGCTGCGAAATTCCAGCGACCACTGCACGATGATCTCCCGTGAACCCCCTGACAGTACTGGAGTCATCCCAGCCCGCTGGAGCTGCGAGCGATATGACAGCTCCACTGCTATTGGTCGGGTTGTAATAGCGAAAGCGTGTCCCATAAAGAACATTCTATGTTTTGTACATCTGGCTTGTTTCATTACGCTCGGTACGTATTTCAATATTTATATCGCGGATAAGTTGGAAATTACTAGCGCCAATGGAAACATTATTTTGCATTGCGATTTGCGAGCGTAGCAACGTACTGTTGCGAGAAAAAGTTGAAACAGCCAATAAATTAAAGAGTCGACCGTTCTCTGTGTCAGCGACAGTAAAGAATCGAGCCAACATAAACGTCGTTGTCTTCAGATTTTACAAGCCATTTATCAGGCGGTACACAAACATGTCGTCAAATGAAAACAATTGCCGCTTTTATCGACTATCGGGCGCACTGGGACACCAGAATAACCGCTTTTATTATTTAGTTTTCGCCTGAGCAGTGTTCTTTTTAAAATTTCAGTTACGAGTACATTGATCACGCTAGTGAAGTGGCATTATGCGATTACATATTGCTTATTTAAAGCATATTCCGGATACACTTTATTCATGTCAGAATAATAGCCGGTTTTATCTCTATAGCTTTCCCCGTAAATCTGTCGTTTAAAAATTAATCCCGGCTCGAGTAGGACGCGGCATCAATCTGTAAATTGAGCGATATTTCAGTGGTCTCCTTACCGCGATAATTGAATGAAAATATAATCGGTGTCATATTACACGGATGTGTAAATATTTATTGATAGCATTTTTTTTATATATATCTTACATTCGATAAGTCCTGGCCAAGCACCTGCATGTTTTGCTTCAATTAAATTTATTTTACTATCTATCACTATCAAAGTTGTCGAACTCATAAAGTTAAAGTTCGGTTACTGTTGCAAAGTACACCACGTGCCACGCAATTGTGTATTCTGCTACTCGTGAACTATGCAATAGCTGGGGCTGAATCACTTGGAAACAAATTCAATGCTGTGCTAGCTTCATAGTCGTAAACTTCCGCCTAGTCTAGCGAGCTCGGTGTTGCTCCCGTTCATTTTTAAACAAGCGATTTAAGGCAATAAAAAGTTTCAGCCAGTGCACCAAGTCAGTGAGAAACATCACATAAAACGGGCAATAAAACAAAGGCGTAACTTAGTAACAGTCATAAATCTCCTCACAAACAAACACTTATGATGGGCAACAAAGGAAGCACTAACGTGGAGTGACTGGGGGATGGGATTGAAACGAAAAACCGCAAACAAATAAAGTGTCACAGTCGCATGTTTGCCGGCTAAGCGGCGACTAATCTCTTACCGCGTCACCGGCGCACGCACATAAATCCACCTGAAATACGAGCCGGCCAAACACTCACCTTGCAGTTCCCACCTTCGCGCCTGTAAATTCCAACTTCACTCGCTCCCCGGCGTACTTGCGCGAACCAAATAATCGAATCGCACGCGTCATCCAATCGAATATTCCGCTTTATTACTTCCAGGGCAAACTGAAAATTATTTCGTGCGATCGAACCGCGCTGACACTTGCAATTTGCGACGTGAAAGATCATTTTTATCCGGTTATTTCGTCTATAAAATATTTATTGGCGTTTCGTCTTTATTGTCTCGTTCGATGGAATTAAACGTCCTCCAAGTTAGGTCCTCGTACTTGGCGAGCTGTAAGAAAATGAATTATTCTTTAGTCGGCGGAGTGGTATAGCTGTAGTCTCATTCTTAGTTCTTCATTATAACGTTCCTGTTTCCGGTCGTCGGATTTTGATTTATGGCTTTAATTTGGCAAGGTTGGCGGCGACAGGTCGAGACATGTCGGAGTGTTTTCAAAGAGCCATCGTGCAATTGTTTAATTAATCTTAAGGCTCCGGAAGCGCTGCGGGTGCACTACACTTGGCCCAACTTTAAACTCGTTAAAAGTTCCTTTGAAACATTTGGCGTCAGATAAGCCGCAGTCAGACTTCGGTTGCGAGATTGTTAACTTATTTAACTGGAGATATAATTAAATGTATTTTTGTATGCTAAGTACCTCAGAATTAGATAATTTTATTAATTTCATAGGTACTTACATCTATTAAACGTTTTGATTAGTCTTTGTAAAGTCATCTGACTAATAGCACACAATACAGGTCGTCAGTAAATTACCTATTCCCTAATAGAATAATAAGTGTTGGGACAGCCATTGGCAGTAGTGGCAGTACTGATCAACAAAAGTACTACATCATCTAACTTCATAGAACTATTTTTAACTATTCACACCTCTTTATTAAAAGTTATTAGGATAAAATTTGTTGTGAACACACATAAATAAGCTCTAAGTAAACAAGACTGTATAAAAATAAAGTATAGCCAGTAATTCATAATTCTCACTGAAAACACACAAAATGACCGGCAAACTGTTTGCTATTCATCTGTAAAGTAAACCGACTAAACGGCAGACAACACAGGTCGTGAATTACCCGGCGAGAGCACAATAAGTGTTTGTACAGTCATTGACGGCACTCCGGGGCCACTGTCTCTGATCACCAAAAGCATGTACATAACTGGCGTGCTTGGGACAGATCGAGAATGGAAAGATGGACAATTTGTAATGAAACTTTCGTGAGACATTTTATTATTATGTTAAATAAAACTATGTAGTTATGTAAAACGAAACGGTGCTGCCGCGGTCACAGAACGCACGTTCTGAAAATGGGTGTCATTACATCCGAAGCGCGTAAACGACATACGCAAATTACACGTGAGTGAAAACCGTTTAGTTAACATATAGAATTTGTTATAATAAACAGAGCTGAATGACGCATAATTTTTTTTTTCACCCTTAAAAGGTAACGTTTTAGTTACCACTAGCCCTATATGCAGTGTTATGTGACAAACCACAACTTTATATTTTATCTGACAAATAACAAAAAATTAAAATCATGGCGACACGAAGCGACATGTCATTTGCTTAAAATTCTTGAAAAGAGATTTATCTCTTAAAAAAAATTGAATTCCTACAATGATCAAGAAATGCGATACCAATTAATACATACAATATCGTAAAATTCTAAGATAAGACTGTCTAGGAAATGATTTATTTAAAATCGCAGGTCCGCTTAGCTGTTCGACGCACTAACCAAAACATAGAAAAAAATGTAGATTATTATTTCGTTTAAATTACCAATGTTACCCCTCCCTAATCTGTACAGCGAGCAAGGCTCATTCCGCGCATGCAAGATGCCCAACAATGGCCCTTGGCGAATAATTACTCAAATAGATTGCCCATTGGGGCATTGTCTCTCGCCTTAGCTCTCACCTACGCAATATTAGGTTTGTTACTCCAATACCTAGACTTATACCTACACGAATTGACTCATGAATTTCGTTGTAAAAGTCATAAGAACTTGTTATATGAGGATACAAGTAAAGTCGTATCTACGTTAGCTGGCGTAAGTTGTATTATGTATTATTATAATTGACTGACCTGTTAGCTTAGTTGGTAGTGGCTCTGCCTTCTAATCTAAAGGTCGCGGGTTCGATTCCCGCATGACACAAGTATTTATGTACTTTAAAAATTTATAATTACTTGTGTTGAGTCTGGTCGTTTGTATGTATAATAAGTATGTATTTACAAAAGAAAAGTATATAAGTATTATATCCGTTATCTAGTACCCACGACACAAGCGTTTGCTTAGTGTGGGGTTAGATGGCGCTGTGTGCAATGTCCCGGAATATTTATTATTTATTTATTATTATTATTATTCTGTGGCGTAAGTAAAAGTAAAGTATCTGTATGGATACTTTCTTCTTAAACTTTATTAGCGAAGAAAAATTGATAACGCTTGTTATATAGTTTATGATAAAAAAATAATACAAAAAAAGCAATTATCAAAGGTTTGCGTATACGCATTATGTTTTATCTTAAGAATGGTAAAATATAATTTGTCTGAAACTCTGGAGAAATATAATTTATGGATATATAGTGGGAGAGTATCCGACCGGTGTTATTATTTTACCGACTTCAAAACAAAAGGTTTCAGAAATGTTACAAGTTACAAAAACTGTTGATGTTTCGCAAAAGCTGGTTTGATAAAATTAGTTGGAAATACATAGAAAAACACATGCCAGTATTATAAAGATGATAAAGTAAGATTCCGGTATTTTTTTTTTAAACCACATGTTACCTTCATACACAAAATACTTAATACCTAAGTTTTATAATTATTAAGTTCCATTGCTGGGCAAATGCCTCTCTATCCTCTTTCCACTCATATCTGTTTGTTTTAACACCTAATTAAAATAAAAAAAAATAATACCTAAGTAACTAGCTATTAAATAAAATAGTTGCCATCACAATATAATAATGTAATCTATGAAACAGGCAAATGCTTTAGCTAATTATATTGGCACCACTAATTCCACTGATCTCTTGTTATTTATTCAATAGGGAAGTATTCAACTGAAATTAAGGCAATTAGCAAGCATTATTATAATTATCCGATATTCTAATCCGCTATTAAATTTATTAATGTTTAAACAAGTTACTCGAAATAATATATAGGTACATAATGTTACTTGTTGAATTAAAGTACATTATTATTAATACAAAGGCTTAAAAATACGCTAATTAACAGTACTGATATAATTACCGTATTTATATACGCTAGTAGACTGTGGCGTTGCTTCACTGCGGTTTGTGGTCTGATGTAAGATTTTCTGCCTCTAAAAATAATGTTGTCATAATCTGTCACTTGTAGTAGTACTTTAATTGTTAGTTGGAATGATTTATGTAACTGTAAATGATATGTATATTAAAAAACAAACTTATATTTGCTTTCATAAACAAGTTTCGTTTAGAGTTAAGCTTTTTTAACGCATAGACGACATAGGTTTTTTTTTTTTTTTTATCTTGAACGGGTTTGATTTGACCATAGTTTACCTGATAGCAAGCAAAGGCTATGGCCTAAGATGGAGCGTGCTTATGTCTGAGTACAACTTGCCTGTAGTGATACACCACTATAGTCCAAAATGTCCAATATACCGTAGACCGGGATCCGACACCAAAAGCCATGAATTATTTCAATTCCATGTCTTTATTGCAATCACTTATGTTAGCAGCGAACTACTATATTGTTATACTAATAATAAAGAATATTTGAAAACAAACAAACAAATCACTTATGTTACAATTAAATCTTACAATATGTGTATTGTGCTCCCTGTGCTGATAATCTAGGGTATATGTTAAGACTAAGATTAAGATGAACAATATAGCCAGCCCATAATGTAAGGTGTAGCACGCTTGCCTAAAAGAAAATAATTTACACTAGGTTCCAAGACACATAAGAGGCGTAAATATTATACTTATATTGAATCGAAGATGATACATTTTAAAAGTTATTGCTCGATTAGCGAGTCTTTAAAAGTTTTATTTCTTTAAAACTTTTACAAGCCGAGTGCAATTGTTAAGTCTAAGTTGAAACCTTATTTAAACTTGTTCCTTTTTTGTTCCCCAAGTATTCAAAGAAAACGTTGCAAAGTAAATAATAAGTAGTACCTCTAAAAGGTCTTTGGAAGTTCCTAGTAGAGTAAGAAATAATAAAATTTATGAGAATACTGCGCTTTTTGCTTTCTTAAATTATGTAGTTGTTTGTTATTTCCTTTTAACATTTTAAGGTTACTAATGAAATATGTTTTGTTTGATAAGATAACAATATCGAGTACATAACACCACTAATTAAATTATGTAGTACTTTTAAATATATAAAACTCAAAGGTGACTGACTGACTGACTGATATAATGATCTATCAACGCACAGACCAAACCACTTGACGGATTGGGCTGAAATTTGGAATGAAGGTAGATGTCATGACGTAGACATCTGTTAAGATAGGATTTTTGGAAATGCCACTTTTAAAGGGGTGAAATAGGGGATGCAAGTTTTACTTTTTAATGAGAGCGAAGCACCCACTAGTCATTACTAAAGCATCGTTAGATTTTTTATACTAAACAGGTTCGCATTTGAATATTAGGCTACCTACAGCGACATTCAAGTGACACTGTAGCCTCAGTAGGAGCATACCGAACATGTACTTGAATAGAAATGGCTCTCAAACGAGTCTGCCACAACACACCATCGGAGCCTGATAAAATTTGTACCCAAGTTATTTACTTATTCGAATTAGTTAGCTGTGATATAAAACAATAGAATTGAAACATCGCCGGACCATAAACGCCGAGCTCGTTACGTTCCAGTACTGAGAGGGTCGCTGAATTTTTTTCTCGTCACGAGTCTGTAATCGGGGGTTTAGATCAACACGTCCTCGCCGGGTAATATAATTACAGTTAACAGCAGTGCGGCGACGTTATCGCGCGTATAAATTAGAGCGATTTACATTTACGGCCCGAGACATAGGCCTCCATTACTGTGAATGATGCGGGGACTGCGGGCCCTGATCGGATGATGCTGGGCGCCACTGGACTGGGTGTGATATCTAGAACTAAACCAGCTATTATCTTGTTTTGCTAGCCTGTCTGTTTCTTGATCGAAGATGAATCAACTTGATTTTTGACATGGAGAAGGTAGTTCTTGATATTGATAAAAAAGCCTGGAAGAGATCACTCAAAGTGATAAGGCCGCCCACTTGTACATTTATTTATAGTTTAAGTCCTTTTAATACTGTAATTTATTTTGATGTGTAATAAAGAGTTATTGTATTGTATTGTATAAAAAAAGTCAGTAAAACCGGAGACAACCACCAGTACGAATACATACGCGGAATACCAATTATGGATTTTGTTTTAATTGCCGATTAAATATCTCTTCATCATTTATACCGACAAAATAACGGAAAATTAAGTAGCGGCAACGAGAAAAAACTTTCAAGCGCAATAAACTCGAAACGAATTAAAGTCGTTCATTACACGTTCACTCAAATTACATCCGTCATGCCTCTCTTAAATTAAATTCCCATATTCCGAGCAAAACCTCTGCAAATTGGTCTTAATTTACTCGAAACGTATAGCCTTAATGGTAAGCGTATAAGCAATATCACTTTAATTCAGTGACGGGGCGTAACACCTTCATGAACAATGTTTATGTCGTTGTGTTTCAGTATCTAAGCTTATCATAAAATAACCGGACTGAGCTATTGTTACTAGAAAGACAATAACGTAAGAAAATTTTTAATTAAGATAATTTTATTTAAGTTAATAATAATCAGTATAATCACGTACAAATAACGCATTTACAAACGCAAAGTTTGTAACATGACATTTTGATTTATGATCTGCTCGGAAATATCGTAATGTTACGATATTTCCGAGCAGATCTCATATCTAATATATATATAAGAATATCTTGTACTTATTTTGTGAACTTAAACAACCAATCAAATCAATACATATTTAATATTTATTGTACACCAGAATAAATACAAATGTAAAAATAACATAAACTCTGAACCTTAGTCACTGTTCCACGCGACACTCCGGGGGTGGCTTCCACACAATAATTCCTCCTATATAATATTATTTATTATAGTCTTAGAGACAGTCCCCTGATACAGGAGTATAACAGACACCGCCGAGAATCGGAGTATGATCTGAATATCACTGAAGTTATTCGCTGACTGAATATTTATGACCGCTATCAGATACACGGTTACATATCTCTGTGTTTTCAAAATGACAATTTCAATTTGGAAAATAGAAGTAACGGATTTATTATGGCTATACTTTTAGAAGTTAGATAGATAGATAGATAGATTGATACTTTATTGGACATTCACATAAAAAAACATAATACAAAACGGAAAAAAAACTAATGCCACAAATGGCGGCCTTATCGCTAAAAGCGATCTCTTCCAGGCAACCGTAGGATGGAGAGGAAAATATGAAAAAAAGACTAGACGAAGAAGAAGTTATGATTGAAGCTAGGCTTTGGTTCCTATTAATACTGATGTATGTAACTCAAAGATTACATAAGGAGGTCTCTGTTGTAATAAATTCTAAACTAAGCATTAGAACCTAAGTTTTGCTAAATAAAGTTATCTTTATCTTATTCTCCAGGTTATCAAATCAATGATGACTAGCAAAATATAGAAGTAAAATATAAGGTTTATAAGAAGAGATATGTATATCAAGCAGCAGATAGACGTAATGTAGATATTGTGATGATGATACTTTTAGTGTGCCTAGGTTCTAGATAATTCTAAAAGAATAATTACAAATACACAGTTACAAGTTTACATTAACATCAAAACTTTACAAGTCACCTGTCTACATATCTATACAATACTGTTGTCAAATGGCAAAGCTCATTGCAATTGGCAGAGCTAATTCGTGTTATAGAACTCAGGCGATTCGATTTACAAGAGATATAAGACGGATCATTAGTAAACAGATTGTCAGAGGCCCGAAGCTACGAACACAATATACCGAGACAAATTGATCTACAACGCCGTTACATTGTTCAACACGGTGCTCTGTTTTAATAAATTAGGTATTAATTGCGGATTTAAAACGTTTAAAAGCCTTTGTGTTTATGAAGTTTTAACCTAAGTTACACATTTAGGTAAGGTAAGACAAAATAAATCAATAATATAGGTGAATGATTAAGTATTAACTAACAACAATAATACCCGTGTTGTCTCTTTTGGTATCTGCTTATACGAGTACTTGTGCTCTGTTAGCTTAGTTGGTAGTGGCTCTGCCTTCTAATCCAGGGGTGCGGGTTCGATTCCCGCATAACACAAGTAATTATGAATATTTAAATTTGTAATTATTTGTGTTGAGTCTGGTCGTTTCTATGTATAATAAGTATGTATTTACAAAAGAAAAGTATATATGTATTATATCCGTTATCTAGTACCCATGATACAAGCGTAAGCTTAGTATGGGGCTAGATGGCGCTGTGTGATATGTCCTGAAATATTTATTTTATTTATTTATTTATTTAATTGAAGAAAAACCAACACAAACTTGTATCGTATGTTTTACATCATGTTAACCAATTGATAACTAAAATCATTTTGGTATAACAAAGAATTAATTGGAAATCCGAGAAAAAGTAGAAATTGAACATTTTGTAAATACACGAGTACTTAAGAAGCTAACTTTGCAACAAGATATTGCAGAAAGTACTGAACAAATCGAGATTCATTCAATAGTCGGGCGACTTTATAGACTTCATACAGTTACTTATTCAGAAGTTTAAAAATAAAAATCGGAATTCAATCCAGACGAGCCAAGTACGAACAAGGACTCTTCCAGTAATCATACATGAGAGACTACTTGGCCCCGGTCTAATGCCTCTGACCTTTGCTTACATCTTATAAAATGTACGTATAGAAAAATCTAGACTTGAGCTTTGGGAATACATAACACAATAGTTCCGAGTCGATCATAATAAACCGTCACTTCAATTGTTATGGTAACGTTCTAGTCATCGTTGGATCGGGCCCAAGGACTCGAATAGATTAATTTATGTCGGCGCTTATTTATTACAGCATGTTCATTTGTCCGCAAGTTAATAGAGACATGTGATAAAGCGAGCGAGCTAACGGTGATTTGCGGCCGGGCGGCCATATCTTCGGTGCGATCTCATTTTTGCACGGCGACAGTGCTCTAGGTTACTACATATTACGTTCATTATTGGGGATATCGATGGAAATCTCGAGCATCCAATCTCGCGGGATCGCTGCCGGCACGCGTATTCTTGTAATTTCTGAGGCATAATTTTATTTATTAGAGTGTGCCCTCGGTGGCGGCGAACACCCCATTTGCCGCTTCATTGACTTACAACGGCACTCCATAACACTTCGCACATATTTCTGTAGCGCCTCTCGCTGAGATCCCCCGCACCTCATTATATTGCGGATGACATTTAATAAAACATTATGGATATCTCGAAAACGTTTTTCGATAACCGTGTCTGTGCACTACACACCGCAGAACTCTTTTTATATGGGATCAATTCTGTAGTGCGGTTGTGTAAGGTTTCTAAGCCGTGTTTACGAGGTAAAGATGCTTTCACGCTTTAGCTCGTTGAGCTCTTGTAAGGCGCTTCAGTTTATTGCTTGCTTTTTAACTTACAATAATTACATGTTACTAGTTCATTTATTGCTTTTTTTGAAATTGAAACAATTATATTACATCATGGTTTATAGAATAGGCAACTCTCTTCCATCATTCTAACATTATATTAATAAATTAGTTACTACTCTCTTTGAGTCGTATTTCCTCATGACTGAGGGTCGTGACTCCCCCGCAGAATTAATTCGTTAGGGGAGTTTTCTTGTGCAGATACATCGTGGTGGGCGCCCAGGTCCTTCCACGGAACACGCATGTCCTCGGATATTGTGGTCCTCAAACATGTCGGTTTCCTCACGATGTTTTCCTTCACCGTTAAGCGACTTTTTAGTACTAGTTACTACTATTAAAGTTATATCAGTGAATGTACAATGTGTATATGTATGTTTACCTATCAATTTACTTATAATAGTGATTCGGGCCACAATTATCAAATTTTAATAATGTACGACACGCTAATGTATTTGATTCAACTTGCACGTTAATCAGCACGTTTAGTTAGGTAACATAATACCACTGATTACTTCGTGCAGATTCAATATATTATTTTTTTAGAATTCAAATAAAAATTATGCATGCAAAATAAAGTAAAAATCAACGATTTTATGGTTTCTAAATGTTAATTAGTTGCTTTAGCTCGTACATGCTACTGAAACAAGCGTCAAGTGAATTAAGTTGAAATGATTACCTAACTTATTAAAATTTTATTTATTATTAAATATTTTTTCCCTTGATCATGGTCATACATAAATCCATCATATATCTTATGGTCTACGGGCAGAACGGTTGGTTGAAAACTGGCAATCTTATAGGGCCTTATTACAAAACGTGCTTTAAACTTATTAGTCCAGAATTTGAAAATACCATGTTCGATTTTGTTGTTCAAAATTTGTCTGTCTACTGTCATAATAATGAAACTGTCATTGATGTTACCAGTGGTTTAATCAACGTTCCAATTTGACGTTGACATTTCGATTGTTTGTTTATGATGTTAGAACAACAAGAACCGACTTTTTATTTTCAAAGTTCTAGACTAATAGTTAAACCACGTCAGTGAAGCTGGTAATCCGCGCCAGGCGGCCACTAACCGGCCGACGGCGCTGATGAATTGCAGTTCATTTCGATTTGCCGCACAATTAGTTTTAGCATGTCCACTTACCGCATCTGCATGGGCAAATATTTAACACTAAGTATAGTCATTTTGTGCACATAATAATATAATTAATTACGTATATTATTAGTAGCATACATATTCATACTACTTATATTCTGCGGCTGTATAGCATTTGGAGGATTAAACTTAGTTTTAGAAAGTCTTGTAAGTATATGCACTTGTTAGTTAATTGATTGTCGATCACTTTTGATTCTTACACTTGATAGGCTCACGTTTTTGACTACAGCTTGCGTGATGTAAGGCATCGTTGTAACCTACAATCCTAGCGCGTTTGTCTAGAAGAAATCGGTTTTACTCTCGACTTCCCAACCAGTTTGCCAAGATGTTATAGGTTTCAAATATTCAGTTTAAGATAGCTCATATTACACGACTAGCAACTTCAAAGTAATAAATTGTTAATAAAAAAAAAGGTAATATCGCAATAAAAATATTAAGTTCATAATCCGATGAAATGACATTACGACATTTAATTCTAATCTGCAAATTATTATCTCTCCGAAATAATTTCGATAAACTCATAAATAAAAGAAAAAACATACAATTAAATTAAGCGAGCATGATTCTAGTTATAGCAAAATGTCGCTTCGCTTTGTTTCTCGCTGTGTCAATGTTAGCATTGTTATCATGTTCCTATACATATATTAGTTTGATTGTATTGCCGTATGTACGTAAATTACACGGATGGCCAGAGTTCACCTGAACACACAAATTAAGGTTGAATTTTTGACTGCTCCGTTAGCTTAGTTGGTAGTGGCTCTGCCTTCTAATCTAGGGGTGCGGGTTCGATTCCCGCATGGCACAAGTAATTATGAATATTAAAATTTGTAATTACTTGTGTTAAGTCTGGTCGTTTCTATGTATAATAAGTATGTATTTACAAAAGAAAAAGTATATATGTATTATATCCGTTATCTATTACCCATGATACAAGCGTAAGCTTAGTATGGAGCTAGATGGCGCTGTGTGATATGTCTTGAAATATTTATTTATTTATTTAATTTGCTAAACTAGATGGAAAAACTGAATAAGTACCAACAGGTATCAGTAGTTCAAAAGATGTCATCTAAAATCTTAATAATGATTTTTAAAAAGGGATTGTTTTCTTCGATCTTTTTCAAAATTACCAATGTGAGAAAAAGAATAAAAGTAGAAAGTTATTAACAAATAAAACTTGTATTAGTAAAAACTTAAAACATTGTAATTTTCGTCACTTTACACAAAAATTGCTTTCGTAAGTTCGTTCACACATATTACAGGAAATTTGGTGATACCGCATAATTTCCCAAACTTCATCATCATCATCCACAGTCTTCTCTATCCCACTGCTGGGCATAGGCCTCTCTCTGAATGTGCCAGCTGCGTCGATCTTGTGCACACCTCATCCATAACTTACAACTCGCATATGTTTATTCAGTTGATATCTGCAAATAATAATTAATTTCACTCAATTATGATTGCGCTTGTGTTTCATTGTTCTTTTTCTTCTGCTGTTTGCTTTTGAACCGAAAAGAATTGAATTCTCGGGCATTCATTAATGTTTTATGAGTTTTAAAACGTTCTGCATACATTTTATTTTATACGATTTTTACATCAAATTTATACATCAAAGCATACCTACCTATGTAAAACATGTAGTGCAATGTTATCTGCAACGTAGAATAATCAAAGTATAAGGGTTTCTTCTAGGCAGGCGTGCCACTTCTCAGACTATAGCAGTTTAACCTCTGACAGGTTTTAGGCAAACATTACTCGTTGCTTGATAATATTGTCATTATATCTATAAATATCATAATTATCTAACTAAATAGTGATACATACCTACTTCTAATCATATAACGTTTAACTGGCACAGCTCCTAGAGTCATGAATTTAATATTCATTAACAAGCGACTGCTTACTGTGGAACGAGATATTCATTTTTATTTCTCACAATTGTTACGGTATAATTTCTACATTATCCTTCGAGGCAGTTTTCTGAATAAAATGATTAAATTGCTACAATTTTCAGCCCTTTCTTTTAAGGAGGAAAAATGAAAAGTGATGCTGTGCATTCTATAAAATTGCGGTAATTTCTTTTGTCAACATTTTGAGGGAGTGAAACTCGAATTACTGAAATTGCTACAGACGCAAAGCTTTATTCGAAATAAGAATTTAATATATAAAAAATAAATATATTAATAAAATCTTCTGAACCGATTTTCATATGTTTTTTTTATACCAGTAACAAAAAGTGCAGTGGAAGCATATACCCTCATCCCTATATTCACAAACAGAGAAAAATATTCAACCCATTACATCACAGCCAATTTGAATTACCACAAAACTTGGTAATAATTAGCCTGAATTAAATGTAATATTAAAAACAAGAGGCGTATTCCAATGGCCGCGTTAAAAGTTGAGCGGTTGATTTAAGTTCGTTTCATATCATAGCCGGGCGGCTGACGGATTTTGATTTATCATTTTAATTTGGCGCTGTGAGGACGGCGAGGTGTGCTCCGCAGGGCCCGGACCCTTGGTTTAAATTTAAATCCCCTGTATTAAATAATTATTTTGTTGGTCGCATTCAAAATTCATTTATCTGTCGCAATGAACGCTGAATTTTGTCGCTGTGAGTACTCGGTAATTAGTAAAATAAGTGACTGAATGCTAAGTACATAAATATGTTATTATTTGTTCGGTATAAACAGTAATTGTGTGCTTAAATATATAATATAGTACATGCCACAACACTTGCTAGAGTGTCATAAATAAATAAATCTTCAATATCGGCTGATAGTTATGTTTTGATGGTATGCATATTGCATATTTATCGACAGCTTTTTATCAGAAATGCTTTTACGAGTAAGTTCACTGAAGCTATTTACATTCGCGTGCGTTAACGGGCAGTCAAAATGTGTGCACAGCAATCAAAGGGTGTGAAAATAGTAAAGGAAGGGAACCCATTACAAGAGTCCTTGAAAGAAACTTAAGTGAATTGCAAAATAAAGTCACGCATGAGTTAATTGTGTGCTTAGCCGAGTTAGCTTGCTTGGGGTGCGGCGGGCGGTGACGTCACGCCGCCCTTCGCCCTGTCTCCGCCCTCCGCCTTCATTTGTTTCTGGTGTCACTTCTTATCGCGACTCGCAATTATTACAATTTGTCCGCTCCTCCCTTATCTCGCCCAGTTCCCTACTTCAGCATAAAGGCGGCCGACTTCAGCAGATTTGCAGATCATATTGAGGAATCCTTTTCGGCTAATTTTCACGGTTGAATTTTTGTGGAAAACTTTGAATAATGAGAAGGTCGTAAATCGCAGAGGTGGCTGCAAACCGCCGCGGACAGCCGTGCCGTTTGTTTTGTTAACTTGAGTTTTTCATCGGCCGCTCGAGCGGTGACGGCTCCCGTTTGATAGGCCAGTTTACTCGACCGACTCCGAGTTTTTATAATCCTCCCTAGATCCACTTCAACTGGAACAGGAAGTTCTTTCTATCAGCCATAAGGAAACGGAAAACTTTTACAACAGCCCTATAGTAAAACAGCTTTTTGTTATAGAGCCAGTTTTTTATTCTCTCCAGTTTACTAAGTGAACTATTCGATGACTTCCCAGACCTTGAACAACTTGAGTCAGTTTTTGACTCGTGACTGGTAAAAATGTCATACGATTATGTAGAATCGGTACTTGTTGCTGGCATGGAATGCTAATTTGGTGGATGCGAGTGTCTGTGTGAATGATCAGGTCGCAATGGTGGTCGTTAGTGCGTCGATTGACGCTCGAAACGCGTCTTTCGTATTTTTATCGCTCCTTTGACGAAGGGGGGAGTCGCGGGCGCTCGTTGTCGCGACAAAATGTTCAATTTTAGATACAAATAAAAAAGGTCGGACGCGCTGCGCAGCATATTAACGGCGCACAATATGAACGTAGGCATCCGGAATTCGCGTCAAAAGTGCCAAAACGATGTTATTCTTTTCCGCGCGGAGGTAATAAGCGAGGCGGGCCCAGCCGTGCCGCGGATATGAAATCCAGAAATGTTTATGGCGCGCGATAATGGGAAGGCTTCGTATCCGATCTGGGTTCACGGATGAAAGGATCCACTCGTAATTAGAATCCTTAAGGCCTTTTGTAATAGCGTAATTGTTTCCCGTTGTCGCCTCGGAGCACGCTGTTATCTCTATGAATGGAACGAGTCGAATACAAAGAAGAAATGCAAGCGTACCGCAGATCGTTCTAGTTTCCCGGTGGGTTGTTACAGTGCCCTATTGTCTGGGGAGTAAGGTCCAGTATCTGGCAGCGAGTGGGTGACGCACGAGTGTCGAGTGATGGAGTGCCGCCACATGCGCCCGCGCCGACCTGCCCGACCCCATTCACTCGCCAAACATCGTCACTTCTAATTGCATGCGTAATTTACTAATGCATCACGATCACAATGCGCCGGGTGCACTCTAGAAAGTGACCTATGCGAGCACTGCGTCTCGGCGGTCGTTACGTAGCGCTCGACAGATTTACTGCACGTAAACCTGGAAATTACGTAACACGCTAATTGAAGCTCGATAGTGAGAACAAAATGAGAAGCCAAATGTGCATGAAGGTAATTAATCGCGGTTGTAGCGTCCCATTGAATAGATATGTAAAGGAGCACATTACCAAGTGAACACAATGCATCTTGCAGTGGCTAGGCAGGCAGGTAGGTATATGTATGTGCGGAGTGAGACACACGGATCGGTACACCGCAATAACCCCCGAGCCATGTTAACACGCTTAGAACAGATTTGCCTATGAATTGTTCAGCTCTGCAATTGGATTGAGTTATTGCTCGACGGACCATCAGCGGTAATAGTGTTTCCTAATTGGCTCAGCTTGCCTATTAGCTCGAATAATCCATTACTTGACGCTAACCTAGACCCTTGCCTTTATTTCGTTACCCGTCCCTAGTAAAGCCCGAAATTTTTCTTTGTTATTCTGGAAAACTTTCTAGGTAGTGTGTATTTTTTAAAAATGTGTGCTAAAGTTCTGTATTTGTGTGTGTTCAGTAGTGCCTTCCAATAGAGTTTAATAATAATATTTGCATACACGGAGCATTCAGTAGTTGCTATCCGATTTGTACTTGAATTGCTAAATTTTCTGCGAACTGCCACTACACTGCGTACTCAGGCGGGCTTTGTGTAAACTAACACCAAGACCATATCCATTCTTATAGGGTAAACAAGGATATTATACTACTATGTATATGATAACTTGGCTATCTGTACACTCCTACAATGATTCAACAAACAACAAAAACACACAAAGACTTAACTTTATAAATTGTCAATAAAGAATCTGAATTCTCTTCTTAAACAAACAAAGGCATACCTCAAGTTCATATTAAGTAGTGTCATGTCAAACGCATGCTAAATTACGGTAGGCATACATATATACCTACTTGACAATATCGAACACCATCATTAAGTGAAGTCCGAACGAAACAGCCGTAATAGCCGCCTCCGGAGAATTACTCCAACAGCACACCCTTACAAAGGATAAATCTTTCTAATTCAAACAATTGCCGGTGAGCACATTGCAAAGAGATTAATTGCAGCAACTTTCGCTGACCGAAACGTGTGGCAGTGGGAGAGAGAAAACAGCGTTTCCACGGGAGCGGAACAGAACGGATTAAATTGCAAGTACGTTGATGTATTTATAGCCGGGCCGGAGACAAACGAGCGCGCGTGATGGACCCGGCTCGTTATGCGAATTAATCGAAGTAGCGCTGCACCTGCAACCTGCCTGAAATATGCCCGCGCGCCGGCGCTGATCAATCTGCACTGCGCTGCTGCAGACCAGCGTGCTACTGCTGATGCCTTATTATCTCCTGTAAAGGACTAGTTTGTCACCTTTGCTTTCAGCACTCAGCAGCAGCTGCTTTGTAGAGTTACATAGTGCATGCTGTGCTCAAATGTTACATTAAGTATATACAGTCATTGCAGATCAGTTGATCAACACATCCTGCGTCCACTGAGAGGAGTTTTGTTTGTTTTTATTTTACTCAGGTTGTTATGTAGTGGTTACGGCCATCTGATCTTAACAAATACTTTTTAATTTTCATTTCACAAGTTTTTTTTTAAAAATCAATATCAGTTTTAATTGTTCCTTTAAAATACTTAATTGTTCTATTACCTATTTAAAAACGTTGATTCTAGTGCTTTGATTCACAAGTAAATTGTGAAACGTATCTTTTAAATAAGGCCAATTCAGTCAAAAACTCCGACAATAACGGGCTCAAACATGAGTACTGCTCAATTAAACTAAGCTTTACTTAGACATTATTGCGGCTCGCCTAAATTAACCAAGTTTTAATGTGCAAATTTTTTGTGCGAACAATGAAATCGCTTTCGTCTTAAACTCGGAAATAAGACATTTTAATTTCCAATCCCAAACAAAGTAAAACCCAATTTAAAAAGACGAATACATAAATAGTAATTTGCATTACAACGTCGGCAAGGTTTTTTTGGAAACGTAGCAGTTGTCGGTCGGTAAATAACTCTGAACAATGCTTAAACTTGTAACATTATTGTTGCATGTAACGTTAAGTTATTCGGAAGGAAATGTAGAACAGATACATATCGAATTGTTCAATTTGAGCATTATAGTTGGATCTGCACCTGAGCTCGACTGGAGGCTGGAGAGTGCTAAAATAACCGCAAAATGGAATTATTGGGCGTGCGATGCGCACTTGGACTAGCGGCCGGCGGCGACCCAACACAGTAGCGGGCCTCGAATCAGTTATGACTGCTTAAATTGTTCAGTGGTCTCATCGACGTTGATTACCTAACGTGCGCTAGAGCTTAGGATTTAGTTTCAAAGCACTCCCTCGGTACTTATCGATTCGCTCGTGAAGATCATCTATTCTGGACCGACTTTGGAAAGTCGTAGTTGTACGAATAAAACTTTCTAGCATTTTATAGTTACGTCAAGCTGAAAAATAGAACAACGCGACGGGAAAATCCGAGTCAACTGTTAAGCAACAACACAAAGGACGCTGTGATTCGTTCACAATGCAGCGAACGGCCTGCCGCCGGTATTGTATCGTTGCTAGAATATTTATTGCGTCTACAAACAAAACTCGAAGAAGCTAAGTGGTCTAAGTTAGCGCTAATTTAAGAGTTCGGCGCCGAAGCAGGCGCCTGGGAGACTGCCACAGTTTGTCATAAGTTGGGCGGTTCCTCCGCGCCCAGCTCCGCCGCCGCCCGCCCACACTCACGCCGGTTCATTTAACGCAGCTTTTGTTCTGCGAGAGCTAATCAAACCGTAGTGCCGTGAATGCCATTCAAAGCCAGATCGAGATTATGCTGATTTATTTTATAGTATCCGCGCAAACTACACGCCGAAATATTACATCCGGCTAACATAACGTACAACGAAAATGCATTTTTTATTTATATAATACTTTCTGACGTGACCGACGCCGTCGGTCACGTCGGTAAGAAACTGCAACCAAATTAACATAATTTGAAATTCAAAACGTATGAAACACTTCATCGCGAAGAGCACGCTACCAAAACGAGGCTTATTTAATTCTTTCATGTGAAACGTTACTACCCGGTATGAAAATTTATACACTTATCAAAACGAAATAGGAATGTACTTACTTTTTCAGACGCATAAGCTAAGAAATAGAAAAAAGATGCGGGTAAAATAATAAATAGCGGTATAATGGCGATCTTGGTGCGAAAGATTAGCCACAAAAGCCAGGGGATTACCAGTATTTATAAGGAGAGTTAGCGGCACGCGACCTGGCGGGACTCCACCCGAGCCGGGCCTGCAGGAAATGAAACATTTCGTTTTTTCCATAATATTTGACAATGATAACGGAAGATTGATATTGGCCGGGAAAATGATGTGGCAAGAGAGGATACGTGGCTATAGGAATTTATAAACTTACATATTGACATTTTTATCACCTAATTACCGGTTTGATAAGAAAAACACACAAACGCCTTTTTGTAAACAATCCTCTGTTAAATACAGAAGACAAAGTTGGTATAGTACCTATAATATTTTTCCAGTGTTGCATAGTAACTGCAGAAGTGTAGTTAACTCCGCCGCATTTGACACGGGCCGCAGTAGTTGTCGGGATCGAGAACTCCAGTTTACGCAGGGCATATTCGGGCCAACATTCTGGCCCGCTGTCCGCTCCCCAGCGGCCGCGTTGCCGCAACTTTGCCATAACTCGTTTACTCTGGACCACCTAATTTGCTTGCCGACTACGTACCAGTCAACTTGTCGGTATAATTTATGGCATCTTCATACTGTTTACGGGGTCGCGTAATATTCTCGTTTCTCGGTTAACAATGTTTGTGGAACTCGCCCATTTGCCCAACCTTGCGGAAACGAAATTTTATATCACTGATGGAATAGATAAGAAGTGTTTCGCGCTCTCTCAAAACTCCCGATGTCAGAAATGAGAGAGAAAATTGCGAAAGTAATCGCATTTTTGTAGAACAAAGGAGGTTGTGGATATCGTTTAAATTATTCCACAGACCGCACGTAAACTCGGAAATTAAATAAATGTTTGAGTTGTTGCAAATAAGCGCGGTGATTGCGCGCGGCATTAAATCTACTGGTCGGAGGTGGTATCAAGGTGGGTAATGAATACAAACTGCGAGGCGCGTGGTTAGCTGTAAATTAAGGCCGCGGAGCGACCGCTGGCGGCGCGGCGCGGCTGCAACGTGAGCTCCTCCCGGCACCTCCAGCATTCTTTATAAACCACACATTGCCCTGGGAACCACAGCCGAATGCTTGAGAAAACGAACACGTTTAGATATTTAGCAATAAACGTGCGCGCTGAAACCCGATAATATTAATCGGAATCAAACAATCGAGCCTGTAATTCGATCAAACAACGTCTTCATTATAGCATAAACTCTATCTAGGGTTGATTGCTTCCCGAGAGTGAAGTTAAATATTAAAGCGGTCGCCCTCAGCATATCGCACACGACATGGCCTACAATTTGCAATTACGTCAGTTCGTCGAAATGAATCGATAGGGGTCATCGGCACCATAGGCATCATCTATGAGGTCGAACCCTCGCGAGGGGGTACACTCGCCATACATTAATGCCCCCAACACTAAGAATTCCAGGAAATCGTTGCATCGCCTTTTATTCTTTATTTACCTGGGAAAACCAGAGGGGACGTTTACCCTTTATTGGTAACGTAGAAACATACAATATAAGTAAGTACATTTCACACAACCGTACTCGACAATGCAAAATTTCTAATCCTACTTCGGCGGAGTACGGCGGCTCCACTATTGTTGTCTACTTATCTCAAACTTGATCCGATAGTTCCGTAAATGTTTCCATTGGACCTGAATAGGAACGCGAAAACGAAACTTCTTTTCCAATTTTCTCTCAATGGCCATTAGGATGAGAAATGTAAAGTAGATTCCCGGACGAAGTCGAGATATGTGTTCGAGAAGAATGAAATTTCAAAGTGAACTGGCACCAAACCGGCACTAGGATCGACTCAGCCGACGAAACGGCTGCAGGATGCAGACTTCTTCGAAATTCTTTGCATGTATCACACGAGCTAGCTGCTCAAATTGACTTTCCTGCGAGTGTGTGTGTCGAATTTCAACGATAAGATTTGGAATTGGAAACTTTTATGAAAATACCGAGCAACAAATACCGAATGTAATAACCGGCTTCCAAATCTATTGTCTTGTTTATCCTGAGCTTGATAAAATCGTCGTTTTCAATGTTCGAGGATAGTGCCAAAAGCTATAGCAGTATGAGTTCGAATGTCCTGTTATGAGGGGCGATACAAGTTGTGTCCACAGCAAACAGGCCTCTCAAATGGTGACTTAACACAGTGTCAACAGGTTACTTGAGTCGAGTAGACGGTCTGTAATTTGGCTGGCGGACCAAGTTGTGGACGAGACCCTCCCTTATTTGCGAGCCCACAACTAACTTTAAACTGCTGAGACTAATATATAACGCGCTTTAGAGTTGTAAGCTTCCGAGCGCCCCATCGATTCACCTGTATCCTTGAGGACGCCTGAGGCTATATTTTCAGACAAGTGTCATACTTCGACTTAAAGTGTGAATTATTGGAACGTGTTAGCTTAACTTAAATGTTTCTTTGAAATATTTATATTGCATCGTTTAATTCCCAATTTATATTCAATCTAGATAAATTGAGTATAATTTGATAAATATGCGGCAGAAAAACAGATTTACGTGAGAATTATATTATTATATATATTGATATCATAAAATTTATCACTAAATTTTGATTGAATAATTCAGATTGCAATTTAATACCTTGATTTGGTATAATAAGTAGTGCTCTTGTTTGAACACGCCCAGCTAGTAAGCATCATGCTTGTTTCATGGTTGCTAAAAGAATGCGTGTGCATTGCTTTGTTTAAATGTTGTTTTAAATATATACTTAATCTTATATATAAAAATGAATCACAAAATGTGTTGGTAAGCGCATAACTCAACAACGCCTGGACCGATTTGGCCAATTCTTTTTTTTTTTAATATTCGTTGAAGTTCAAGGATGGTTTTTACGGCGAGAAAAATTCGAAAAAATGCCGGGAAATCCCTAAAAACCGCCCTTTTCTTTTTCCCATACAAACGTTTTCCCTAAATTAACTAAAGAGTGAAAGAGTCAACAGACAGGACGCAGTCTGTCGGGTCCGCTAGTTAATAATATTAATTTAGAAGCACAATATTTTTAAACGCCGGTGATAGAGCTAAGAACCTCATTTCGACACTTGAACCTTCTGAACCAGAAATCCATGCGATGACGCACACAATATAATTTTGTTTAAGGCTTTCTTTTCTTTATGGTCAGATGACCAACCGATTTGAACTGAACATAAAGAAAAAACATTTAAGCAAACAGATACACAAAGTATCCCCTTTACAAATTAGTGTAATACATAGCTAAAATAAATCTGCATATAACTGCAACGTTCGCAATATAGCTTCACTTAGTTCATTAAGCTCGAGTCTAGAACAACTTAGTACTAATTAAATGGACGATTCTTTGTACTGAGTCATATTTTCATATTAAGGGAACGACCCCAGTGGAACACAACTTTTACTTAGAGAGGGTGGAACTGCAGCTTTATATATTTATTTACCTTCTGCGTCATTAGATGACCAGTGCGTACCTGCTATTGTTTTATAAGTTAGTAGTAATACGTAAAAAAAATTGTGATTTGATTGCTCACTATTACAGTATTAAAAACGTGTACTTAAATCTTACACGTATTCTAAAAACTTAGCAGTTACCTTTTTAGTACAAAGTTTATGAAATTCTCGTATTATAAAAGTTAATTAAGTTATTTCGTGTAAGAGACAAACATATTAAATATATTGATCTGCAAGGTAAAATCAACTAGCCAGATACCGTATGAAACAACAATAAAATTCCAGAATAAATCCAATAACAACTAGGTACATACTCACAGCAAATAATACTGAAATTAATTAAAAACTTTTTACCTCGTGTAGGTGAAGTTGAACCTCTCTACAAATCAACATTCCCCCACTATCTCCCTGTATTACCCTAATGTATAACCCCAGGAGTAGGCAGCCTTAAATCTTCCAGGTCGTAATTTTCTATTCCTCATCTCTAATAGCGAGTCATTTTAAAGTAAAAGTTGAAAAATTCAAATTGGCGTGGTTGAGCAGACCGACTTATAAATTTACGCCGCATACCTACTCTCGTCTTGCGGGAGTAATCGTATCCGAGACTTTGTTCTGTGGCTGATGTAGGAAATGTGGATACGCTAAGTTGCTGTTATGTTATGTTTAAGCCCTAAACCTGTTATTAGCAAAAAAAAACTTTACCATATTTATATAGTTAATTAATTACAGTACCGTGTAATCAGATAAGCATTTGGACGACAACTGTTTTGGTGCTCTAAAAAGTCTATGCAAATCATAATGTTATAATTTTTCACTTGGCTGTAAAGAGCATCATTGCTACTGTTCATCTCACTAAGCAGATTTCGAATTTTTGATGTTGCTATTTAAACATAATATAGTCGAGTCAGCTCAGCCTTACATCCATTGAAATAAAAAAAGCTAAAATATCATTGTCTAGGGTTTGTAATAAAAAATGTCTAGCCACCTCCCGTCCTACCTCGTCCGACCAGTTTCCCAGATCAAAGGTCGCGATCTAGTGAGTTTTCGCCGTTATTTCTTTAGCTGAATCCCCTCGCACAAGTTTAGTTAGGAATTCCGCACACCTATCTTCGTTCGTATCGCGCCACATATTTTGTGTAGGGAGCCGGCGAACTTCCTTTTTCCTCGTGAAATCTTTCGTTATACTTTCAAAGCTTTGAACGATACTTGGAAAAAATGTAACATCGACGTGTACTTATGAACATTGATGTTTGTTAGGATTTTTGTTGTGATTATTAACTTTTTTACGTGGTATACCTAAGTTTACGTTTAACTACAGCCTGCCTGATGAAACAAACTAACTAAACAAACGATAGAAAAAATATGTGTCGGAATAAAGTTTAATATCTTAGACTTCATGGTCATATCATATCGTTTCAACAAGCTGCAATAGCTCATATATCGCTATATATAAAGCGTTTTCCTCTTTGTAAACTTTCTTATCTGTCGAAAACAAAAATCTACAAAGGTCAAAATAATTTAAATAGACAATAAACATACCTGTCTGATGATGGCGGAAAGTGATTATTAATCACTTTACAGTGAATCTAGACTCAATTCACTCGTTATCATCACTTCAACAGCATTTTAAAAAATAACAAAGTATTACAATGCAATATTGCAAAAATTTATAAAAACAATTCGCCAATCTCTAGAGTTGTATTTTGAAATTAAAGTACGGGCAATTTTATTTAGGTTTATCCACAGCCAGGAAAGAAATGAAAACGGGAGAAAAATACAGAAAAACATCACGAGTGGATATAAAATGTAGAAAATAAATATGTCATACAAGATTGCCAAACATTAACGTCAGATATCGAAAATCCTTGCAGAGATCAAAAAATTAACCACTTGTCAGATATAACAAATTTGACATTAGTGTGTAGGCATAAAGAGGTTATTTGACTAATATTTTTTTTTCTCGTCGATATGTTTGTTGAGGTTTGTTGTGTCCATATTTCGATTATATTGCTATAATCGGTAGATAAAACACGTACCTATACAAAGAAAATGTTAAATGACATGTGTGAATTTTAAAACTAACGTTTTCGTGTTATACGAGTAACTCCAAGCTAGGCCCAGTAAACAAATTTGAGAGGAGCGCTGTAATGTGGTGGCGTGGTAAATACATCTCCTGTGTAATATTGGGAAAAACTTGCGGCGGAGGATAGTTGCGGGGTCAAGTTAATGATATCGCCGCCATTTGCGGAGCGGCCCCCACGCTGCTGAATTGCGCTCCGGCACGTTAATGGGCTCAGCTACACCACTCTGAATATTTTAAAGGACATTCGGTGAAATTACTACAAAAATAATGTCGCTTTGCTTGTACCGAATTACCCGCGAAACGGTTTAGAGACCGGCAATAAATATGCACGGAATCCTCTTCCTATTGCCTCTCTAGAGATTGCTTATCAGGATTATACGTTTTCAGTTTGGAGTCCATGGGCCGTTATCTCACGAGCAACAGTCCGAGTAGTGCGTTGTTGTCGGGTCTGGTATCGATTTGTCATAAAGGAAAGGTGCTCGGAGTCAAATCCACGTGCGGCTTTAGTACTGCGAGCCTTTTAAATAAGAAATGAAGTCGTGTGGAGAAAGAGGAGCCGGCTGGCGGCACGGGGGAGTCCGGCCCCGAGCCGCTCCCGCGCCGCCTGTCGCCTCCCGCGCGCAGACAGCGCGCTACGTGCGCCGCATAATGCACCGTTTCGTGCAAAATTCACAACTACCTACCCTCCGGCAAAATAAATTTACTGCTTCTATCTTATTTGCTCTAATTCGCGAAAACTGCAACTCGAAACTCCGTTGTTGGCATAATGATCGCACGACACCGTTTGCTGAATTAGCGATGAGCGGTCGCGACTGTATTTTCGTTCAGATTTTTATAACGGGAAAATTTCTCGGTGTATCGTTGTTTCCGCTCTGAATGTTCCAAAGTTCTTATGCATTTTGCAAAGTGCAAAAGTTTTGTGCGCGCACTGGTGTATCGGAGCACGCGATGCATGAGAACGCGAGACGACCCCTCGCTAAGTTTTTCGCTTAGAAAGAAAATCTTCATTTAAATAATGTTTTGTCGAATAAACGCGTATCGCGTTCGTATCTGCCTTCTGTCTGACGCTGCACTAAGCTTTCGGAAATGAGATTCCTACAGCCTCAGATGAAAAGTACTTACTTACTACCTACGGTAACTCTGCAGGGAATTTTGCCCTAGGATTAGGAATTTAATTTGTCGGGACTAAAATTATCCAAATTTTTCAGAAATATTCTCTTTACATTTGTGATAATGGTCTATTCGTACTGGTTGTATAATATTTTACGAAGATTCGAAAACTCTCGACAATAGAGCTCAACAACCATACGATATGAAGAAGACCGCAAATTTGTTATAATTTTGCAATGATGAAATCACGTTTAAAGTGTTTTAATTTTTATTTAATTTCGGAGATTAGCAATAAATACCATTTCTTTTGCTACATTTCGAAATATTCACAATTCCTCTGCCATAGATAACTTACATAATGTTTATTTAAAAAAAAAACTAAAAAAGCATTATAAAAACCGTACAACAATGAAATTTTCCCAATCGTACACCCTTCCGATAACATTGCTACGGTTATTAGATTTAAATAAAGTCAAAACCTTTTGTCATGTCCCCTCTGCCACAATCAATGCATAAAGTCTGTTAGGGGTGTTTTCCAAAGGCATTGTAACAGATAAAGTGCACTTTTTATCCAAGTTTTCTGAATATTTTCCGATTTTACAGGTATTTCTTTTTATAAAGTAAATATGTATAGACAACTATTAAAAAACATAGAATAGAAGTCATTTATTTCAGAATTACATCCACTATTGTATTCTGTATTCTGTGTTATAGGTGAGCAAAAATTCATGTTACACGAATGAGAGTTTTTAAATTAAAATAAAAGAAAGAAAGAAAGAAAATCATTTATTGTAGCAAATAATAAGCAAATAAGTACAAGCAAGATATATACATATGTAATATAATAAATGTATATATATGTATGAAACTACTTAAATAAAATACATAACACTATTATATACATAACTACTTAAATACATAACATGTTTCAGTTGTTTTTTTTTGTTCTCAGCTACAGTGACATGTTAAAAAAAAACAAGAAAAAAGGTGTTTTGAGAATAACATCCTCATTTTAAAAATAACATGAGTAGCAGGTAGATATATCACAGAATACATAGATATACCAAAATCCAAAGTCAACCAAAGTATAGAAATAGCTACACCAGGAAGTTTGTAACGAATATTCAAACATATTGTTACTTGAAAGTAGGCTTTGTCTGGAGCATCTAATATCAAGACCCCCTACCTCCCTATATTGCGAAACCCCCCCATTTTGTGGGGAGTTTCGATACAAATCAACCTGTGCTAGCTTAAACTCTAAACAGGTAGGTAATTTGCATCTAATAAAGCCTTTTCGATAGATTTTTGCACAGTTTTGGAAACGATACTCTTTAGATTATTGTGTGTCCATTTATGTGTAGGTTTTGAAAGAGCCTATCTACTTTTATTTAATTTTAATTTTATATGTAACCGTAAAAATTTAAGGTATAAACTATCACTTCAATCTAATGTTCATTTATTACATATAAGGTCCATGTCAAATCTGTAGGTATATTTATGAACCCTAGCGGCTACTTATGTTTTTTTCTTAAAAGTAATCTACTTGTATTTTTTATTTTATTTTAAAATTTGTTTAAGATCATATTACAGTCCCATACAAGACGAAGACAGTCTTCTCAGCAAGCTTTCAGAATAAACGAGAACCGCTACTTCATCATTACAAACTTTTGAACCCAAATTACTTATCGGTATTTTACTTAACTTTGTGGCATATAACTGAAAATTTCCTCATCCAGACACTCGCCAGGAGACCCAGGGCGCGGTAAATTTGAATTCATGCTACGAATGGGCTACATAAACTAATTACACTGCCTGAACCAATGGCGGGTAGCGCGCTGAGAATCGATAATTCACAATATGTCCGCTAGAGGGCCATACCGCTGGAAGGAGCCGTGCGCCGCGCCGCGCCGCCGATGCGCGCCGCTCGCTATACTTCTCCACTACTCGTTTCGTTGCGCAGCTCTGCATATAACATTGTAATGACGTCACTGAATAAATATATTAATTAACTCATATTTTTGATACATAAAAAAATCTTTGCTGTCGATGTCTTCAAAAATATATATACTCAGATATCTATAAAATTAAATCATTTCTACATAGGTACTATTTTTTATAGATCCTACAATTATTATAGGTAGCTGGTTAGCTTGTAGCGAGAAAGTTACCATCAAAAATACGATATTTAAAAATACATAATATTTAACATCTCATGTACCTACTTAGTCTTGCTAAATATAAGATAACAAGATATATTATTATTTTATTTCGACATTGTGTCAAACGAATGCCGCACGCACGTTCGTTCAACGCCACTTCGTTCGGTCACTCGTAGTCAGCTGCTGCTTAGCTTGCCGTTTCGTGTCGCGCTTCTTGTCCGCTTTTAATGTTTTCGGTTTTATTTTGTTATTTCTGTGATGCAAACTAATTTTGACCCATTATACATAGAATTGCATTAAAGTGAATGAAACTGTGCTATTTTACAGTGATATCGGCCTCCGGACAGCAGTATAACGAGGTAAACGCCTTAATATTTTTGTTTGTCGTGAACATAACCTCTCCTACAACATTAACGATGCTCAATTCCAGTTGTTTGAGATTGTTATGTGTTTGTTTATGTAGCTAGTACGTATTAATAGTCAATTCTACGTGATAAAATGGAGCCAGGCCTGTGTAAAATGTTGTTTTTACGTCCACTTCCGAGTTCCCTCGCAATCTGCGTTCTAAACACTTTGTTGTCTTCAAAATGTTTGCAATTTGTGTGTGAAACGCTTACTATATGTATGAAATTTCACGTGTGATTTCTAAGTAGGTTTATTTTATGCTAAACACAACGGATAACAATGACATGGTCAGTGTTTTCTCATTCTCAAGTGAATCACCATGACAATGGATGCCTGATAGAACAATAACGCTGGATTCCCATAGGGGGCGCTAGACGTCGCGTACAGTCTGTTTTTGTACATAACTAGGTTTTACTGCATTTCACTTTCCAAACCTAAATAGGTGAAGAAATGCTCAGGATTACTGATATTTATTTAAGAACATAAAAAAAAATATAACTATTAAAGGTACCTACCTGTACTGATAAATAATACTAAGCCTTTCAGACATGTGCCTGCAAAACAGGTCAATGATCTCAGTATCAATGTGAAAGGAGATCCAAGATTTTTGTATGAATGGCCCCTAGCAGCTTTATAACTTATACATTATGGATGTTCACTAGGTACTTAGAATGTGCTTGAATTAAAAAACTGTACTTACGTGATTATAGATCACAACCAGTCGGGTTAGATTGAGTTATTTTTTCAGAAAAAGTTTGTTTTGGTTATTATTAAAAAAAATAAGTTGTTCTTTAATATGTTTGGTGATTTAAGTGTTTTGTCTTTCTATTTTTATTTATTTTATGAACCTATTTGTTAAGATTTTTCTGATAATGTAATCTATCGGACTGTGGAACAAATTTCACACAACTTTGTGTAAGTAGGTAACATTTATGAATCACAGTTTCTCTATTAGGTAGTTCATTTCTACCTATCCAGTAAGTATATTAAAGTTTTACAAATTCCACCTAAACCCCTTTGCTTAATAAATAAGGTTTTATTATGTATAAGTAAATTGATATCAATGATAACAAGATGTACCCCGTTAATACTCAATGATCATCTAACTAGTTATTTTATTATTTATTGGTTTTGCCTTCAAGTTTTCAATACCAAAACAAGAAATAGTTAATCCTGATCTTAAGACTGATATATTTGATTGTTGGTAGTATATAGGCCTCGGAAAATCATAACCTACTTTTTATTGGGAAACAAGTGAAGTCACAGAACCATTTCTACTGAAATATTCTCTTCTGTTCTAACAATTCTGAAACAAATGTCAACATATTGGTTAATTAGTAATTATGGATTATACTTAAGTAGTATTTATTCCAAATACCTGAGTAACAACTATGTAAAATGATACTAACTTCTATGTCGCTGAAGCGACCAGAAGTGGATCTTAGCTTCCATCACAAGAGAATGCCATCTGCGCTGGTCTTGGGCTGGCACTTGCCTCTCAGCAACTAACTATGTGTCTTATTATTTTTAAAGTTTAACTTCTCTTAGTGGAAAAAGTAAATTCAGGAAAATGAGAGTATAGAGAGTTTTCATGTTTATATTTTGATGGATAGCTAATATTTAAGTTAGTTTTATACTGTTTAAGATTTCAAATTTTAAATAAATTAAAAAAATATCTAATATAAGTCGTAAATTGGAAGTTATTGTATGAAATAAAATACTCAAGCAAATACTTGAATTTTGCAATGTTCATAATAAAAATGTGAAACATACTTTTTATCTAATCTTCATATGATTAAAATTCTATCAACTGCATTTTAGTCAACTATATTATGTCTTGATTATACCAAAATTACTCATCTTAATATGACTAAATTTTATTTTAGGAAATAAATTACTTGTTTCTATTTTACTTTATAAATGAAATTCTATTATTACTTTTCTCAATAGCTGAGCTACAAAATGCATTTTCATGTCCATAAAGATTAACATCCTTGTTTGAATAGCTGTATTGTTTGAACACCTGGGTGGCCAGACATTTCTAGTGACTTATAGACTTTGCCACAACATAAGTCCACCTGATGATAATAATAATAATAACTGACTGGGTGGGAAATTTTATTCATCATCATCATCATCAGCCCGTTATCACCCACTGCTGAGCATAGGCCTCTCTTCTTGTACGCCACTCATCCCAGTCCTGAATCCAGGTGCTCCCTGCAGTATTTTGTAATTTTATTTAACTATCCTAAACTAAGTAACTACTTATGTATGTAACATCAAACTTTCACAACACACTTTGGAGATTTTGTATGTTTGTTCATCACACACAAACAGCTGAATTTGTTAGGATTAAATTTTGTATGGTGATAGATTGAACTCTGGATTGATAGAGGCTACTTGTTAGGTTCCGGTAGCTGTTATTAAAAAGAATGTATGAATGTAGAGTGGCCAACTCTGGTGTCCAACATTATTAAAATATCCTACGAGTTTCTAATGTGACATAAAAGCAGATATAGTAGGTCAGCCAGGATAAATAATGCACATAAATAGATAGTAAGTCTAAATAGTTCTGAGGAGGAAAGTAGCATCTCTTAGCATGGGAGGTGGAACCGTTGTTGACATGATGCCAATAAAAGTAGCAAGAGTTACAGATTGTAGGTGTGTCATGAGTTACAGATTGTAGGTGTGTCATGCAGTCATAGGTGAAGATCTCATCGAATATCAAGAATTGATTGGATAATTGCCAACTGCACGGTATTTATTGTCCAATCTAATTGTGCGCTCCGCCCATCTGTTGGAATGATCAATGGTTGATTTGTTGGCGATTGATCGGAATCTGTAGCTCTTTGACCCTCTGATACCTACTGTTACTTACTTTCGCTCGTACAAATGCCAACCTTGCTCATTATTAGGTTGTTATGACCTACTTTTATGTTTATCTCTTGACTAACAACAGGGTGATGATTGAGTTCTGAACTTGAAGGCAAGTTATTTGGAATATTAGAGAGGAGTCTTAGAGTCTTGGACCTGTAGAAACTGTTGAGAGCAATCAAGGAACGATCGGTTTTGGCATTCCATTTGGGAAGGTGTTTCACCTGGGATGCTGGAAGTTAATGGTTCAATAAATAAATAAATAAATATTCCGGGACATTGTTAAACATTAAACATTTAATCAAATGTTTAGTGGTCCATATTCTTTCAAGTTTCTAGTTCACAATTTTTGTTTGGTTTAACTATGTAGTTATTTGAAAATGCTTATATTTAGAGATCATCAGTTCTGTTATTATGCATATTACCAAATGTATTTTTTTGCCAAAAAGGTCCGTCAGCCATATTCCGTTGAATGTCGCAATATTGTGAGCGACGTGCGGCGACGGGCGACGGGCGGCGGGCGGTCGCATGCATTTACATACATTAATGCGGACGCTGCACATGCATGCACCTCGCTCCGAATGTGTGTGCGCTGCGAATTAACTGTAATTGAGCCATTCGGATAGCGGCGAGCCGCGCTCTACTGCCTCTGTAGTTTGCCGGCTCTGCCGCCACTTTTCGCGTACTTCTTCTATCGCAAACAATATTAACTGCGCATTAATCTGTTTCACTCATTCTCATTTAAATCTCGACCGCAAAAATTCTCCGCTCCTCGCTGTTTTTCTCGCTGCTAAACCCGGACTGTTTTAAAAAGAAATTTTCCGTTTTACTATGAAAGCGAGAAACCGATGCCGACGCACTAGGATATTCATCTTCACCCCTTTCTGGAGAAACAAACAGGGGCGTCGGAATTTTGTTATTAGCGTTACTGAGGGGGGTAGGTGCCGGTGCCGTCGCGCACCTGACTGATTGATAGCACTTCTTTCCACCTCGGGTCGAGCTTGTAATCGAGCCATTAATAAACTTTACTGCCGCCAACTTTATCCTGTGGACTCTTTATTTGCTTAATGGGCTGGCAAACGGCCACGAGACACCTGTGAAGGTCCGCTCATTGTGAATACGTACTAATTGACATATTGCTGGAGATGTTCAGAAATGAGAGAAGAGCATTACAGATTTCGGGACGGCCTCACGAACCTTGTTATTTGAATACGTGTAAGGGCTCTAATATCGAAAACAATAGTTGTTCTGTTCCACTTGGGGAAGTTTAAACCTTTTGAAATTTTAAAGGTGATTTAAAAGTGTAATATCAATCAACTTGTTTTTTTTTTATTAACCTATACTGTCCCATTCCTGGGCAACATGTTACTTAAATAAAAAAAATATTAGTATAGTATCTGTACAAAATTTTACTTAGTTTCCACCAACACAAATTATAATCAGCATTTCATTAATGAGAAGAAATATCGTCGTATCTATTTTATTATTTGGCTCCCAAATTATCGTAAGGTGAGCCTAGCTAATGTTGCTCGACGGTTGACAAAGCGACGGTCGGCACGAAGGCTTTGTAAACAAACAGGGCGAGAACGTTGCATCCAAAATGTGATAAAGTCTTTGTTTATGCTCAGTGCTACCCAAAAAATTAACTTGCTAATTCGAATCACTCTCATATTTAACTTCATTATACATATATGTCTACGATGTAATACGTATCTAACCTCTACCATACATAGGCTGCATCAAGCCTGCTGTCAAGACTGTTCGTTCCTTCATTTTCTTTGTTCAAAATTCTGGTCAGCTCGACACAAAAATTCAAGTAATTTGTTTTTATCAACCTAAACAGCAACATAATACCAATTTTGATGATGGCTCAAAACGTAAGCCATTATCGACCACAATTCAGCTCGGGGGTGTTAGTGTATTAATGTCAACTGCGGAAGGGAGCCGCTACTCTGTCTAGCACTCGGCACCGAGAGGCTTAACATGACAGAATGTAAACGGCGCGGAGACAAGGGGGGCGCGGCCTCGTAAAAAGGCAAAGCAATAATTGTGGTGGAGCCTGCCATGCACAGCACAGCCTAGCGGAATATCTTGGTACAATATGAGAGATAATACTAAAAAGATAACTATGTTAATCTCCAAAGAATTCTGGTATAGTTATTCTGACCTTGTATGGAAGCTATTTAAGGCTACACGTGTGATTAGAAGTTAGGTACAAAACAAAATAGTAAAATTTGGTGAACTAATAAGCGAGTTGCTTAAATCCCTCACTGTATTCTGTGCGTAAGTGAAAAATTCGTGTATTGTAAGTAAGTTTGGAGAGTGGGTTAGCAGCGTGATAGGCTTGCGATGCCGCAGCGGCGCACGAGGCCGGCTTCCTTCCGCCCGCCCCGTGATTGAAAGTTGACATTGAACCGGGGCGGCGCCAGGTACGGCCCTCGCTATTTTTGACCCCGCGACCTATCGCGCCGCCGATCGGCCCCGGCACAAACTTGCCGCTTTAATCGCGTGAATGTGCCGCACCATTTGCAAATGCGCACAAAACGAACCTTTCGTGTTCTGCCATGAATTAACGTTGTTTTGCAGTCAAATAGAAAAAACCACACTCTAACTTTCCAAATGTTTGACCTCTATGTGGCAGAGATCAGAGTCCAGTTTCTATTTATGAATTCGTAGCATAAAAGAGTTATGACCGGCAGATGGTTGACATTCAAATCTAAATCATTTGAACGAAGATGATGTTGACACCGCCTGTGGCCGCGGGCGACCGGCACTCGGAATTAGGTCAACGCCTACCGACAAAAGGTGCGGCGTCAGATACCGACATTTCCCGCCGTCCAGCTGCCACTCGACCCCAGAAACAAAGAACAACCAAATACGACATTTTGTTTGCATTTCGTCCGTCTCTTTTTTTCTTCAGCTTTATGTCTGGATAATCATTTAGCTCCGTTTACTTGTCGCCCTTTAATGTGTTTGCATGCTCCACAATTTGATACCGCGCCTGTTTGCATTGTTGCCGTTTTGCCTTCCCGATTAGGGTCGCATTCGAGATCCATATTTATTAGAGCGTAGGACTCGTGACACGACTTTCATTTTATACGGATACATCGCACATTCGGTGTATAAAATATGTGAAGGCGGTTTACTTTCCCTTTCAGGGATTAATGGATACATCGGAGCGATGTGACGCGCGTGGTACGCAATAAATGTCAATACATGCTCTCAATGTGGTCTTGAACTTTGTTCTAAAAGCTTTTACTTAGGTAATATAAACAAGAAGTGATTTAGATGTGATCTTTACAGTATTTATTGTTCTTACATTTTTATACAAAATTTTCTGGAAACCTTAACTAATAATCTTGTACAATATTTTCCCATTCGTTCCCAAAGTTCCACGTATCGAGATAGTGGGTGGGCACGTATAGGCAGGCTGCGGCGGAAGGACGTGTCACTCACGGCGCGCTGACGTCTGCCTGCTTTCAGCCTACGGCGGAGCTTCCGACCTGCCCTCCGACACTGCCTGTGTGCTGTACTGTGTACAACCTATCTAAAGCTATAGTGGCCAAATAGAGTGGCTACTGTGGATAGACTGCCTAGTGTGTTTGTGTAACTCAACTAGCACCATCTAAATAGTATGGGCAAATAACAGTCACTTGTGAATCGCTTCAGGTGATTTGGTGGTCAAATGTCAGACTGAAAAATAGATCCAGAGTATCTAGTCCCACGCACCGTGCATTAGTTAATGACCGAATATTTCATTCTTCTATGGCCATGTTACCGAATTATATTAAAGCAGTAGTAAAATTACTTAGTAAAGATAATCTAATGTATAATTAATTTGATTAAGGACGTTATTATAACATTAAACCCTCCTTTATTCACGACGCTCGCGTTAAAACAAAGTCACAATTCAAACTCAGCCATAATTCAAAGCTCCCAAAAAATACAAATGGTCCTACATCAACACCCAAAACTTTCGGAGCGACAAATTACTCTAGGAACGAGACAATAATGGTGTCCCACGTCACCTCGAGGACACGGGGATATGCCACTAATCATTGGCGAAATGTGACACAGGACAAACACACACCTCTCACCATCCAATTTGGAATCAAATTAAACACGCCCTAATTAAATGTAACGTGGATATAGTAAAACAAGCAAGTTAATAGCCGTGTTGACTTTAGCTCCAGTCTTGGTAGCTCGCGTTAAAGAGAGTTTTGGATCATGAACCTAAATTAGTCGTAAGTATGAAGAAACTTCTATGAAACTGTGCTTGTACTTTCTTTGTTACTGTTCTTGTGTATTAGTACTAGCTGCGCTCGCGACTTCTTCCGCGTGTAATAGTTTATTTTAGGCATCATATTTAATTTTGCAAACAATATCTTCAGATTTATAAATTATAGCTGTTACCCACAACTTGAACCGTTTTCGCAGCGCACTTAACGGAAGCCCTCAAAGATGAATAATTTTCCCCGTTTTTCCCACATTTTCCATTGTTTCTTCGCTCCTATTAGTTGCAGTGTGATGTTATATAGCCTAAAGCCTTCCCCGATAAATGGTCTATTCAACACAAAAATATTTTTTCAATTCGGACCAGTAGTTCCTGAGATTAGCGCGTTCAAAGAAACAAACTCTTCAGCTTTATAATATTAGTATAGATTACTACTAACTGCTGTTTCATTTGATAAAAAGCATAGTTATGAATTATTTTAGATCTGATACTGATAAATTATCTTTAAATATATTATGGCGATTACTATCGTAAAGTGACAAACTCACAAATACTATGATCCGACAGTGCAATATAACAGGATAGTTTCTATTGTTTACCCCTGTCGGAGCGCAGATGGTACAAGAATGCATTTGAAGTGAAAGGATGTTTATTTGTGCTAACGAATGTTGCCGTTAATTTATCTCCAATAGTACTAGTTAACTTTTTTGCGGTTTTTAGTATTAGACTATATTAGAATAATAGGGTTTAACTGGTCAACTTCGCTTGACCCAAAGATTTTGTATTTAAATCAACTTTCAACAAAATTTTATCTAATATTGTTGTACGTATTGTCTTCATCATTGTCCAATGTAAAAAGTAATTAACGCTCTGCGCTTGTGTGTAATGGATAGAAGTCATTAAACGGTAGATTTACAGGTAACTGTTTTTACTTAACTTTCTATTAGTCTCGAGGGCAGGGTCACAGAGTTCCCAGACAGCCTGACGCTAAAAGGACTAATTCCTTGTAAGCCTATTATGTTTGGTAGATTAGGGCGGCTTGATAAATTCTCGACGCCAGAGTTGGCCACTCTCATTCGATAAGAAGAAGTTTGGTACATAGGTACTGACTATTAAATGCGTTACATTGTTATGACTGGCCTGTTAGCTTAGTTGGTAGTAGCTTTGCCTTCTAATCTAGGGGTTGCGGGTTCGATTCCCGCATGACACAAGTATTTATGAACTTTAAAAATGTATAATTACTTGTGTTGAGTCTGGTCGTTTGTATGTATAATAAGTATGTATTTACAAAATAAAAGTATATAAGTATTATATCCGTTATCTAGTACCCATGATATGAGCGTAAGCTTAGTGTGGGGCTAGATGGCGCTGTGTGCAATGTCCAGAAATATTTATTTATTTATTTATTTTTATTTGTTTTATTTGTTGACTACAAAAATTACTCAAACAATCGTGTACACTGTGAAAGTTTTAAAAATGCATCACTATTTTAAACTAAACGACGTTACGGCCTGTAAAGCAGTCATGCCGCGCCACTGACTCGTTTAGATTTATTTAACTGCTTTTATAGTAAATATACTCGGTGCAATATGGAAAAACATTCGGTCGGTGCTTAAAATAGGAATTTATTGAACGGCTCTGTACCGATGAGAACTAAAATTTTCTCTTATCGCCTGTAGCTTATCAAACATCCTAATCCTTTTGCTATGCACGACTGGTGTTGTGCCCTTTTTGATAAGTTACCTAACACGACTTTTGACTCGCCTCGAGTTCTCCCGTGAAATTTTGTCTGTTACCTACCTACCATGGCCATAATATTTTTGTAGTTCAATAAAAAGCAGCAAATCGATTTATTCAAACAACCACTCTCCATTAGTTTAGTAACGCATGAAATCGTATTAAAATCCAGTTGTCTGAGCTGAATTCGTTCAATTTCTCTCCGTAGAGATTGCGGTGAAGGCGGAAGGAGCAGCGTTCTATTAAACTAGAAAGTCGGCCTCCGAGATCCAATGTCCAGGGTTGCCATTACATTACGGAAAGAAAGCCTAAAAACGAAATCTCCGTGAAATTTTGTAAGAACGTGACTGAACTGTAGTTAACTACAATGGCAACACTTTTCTCATTTTCGCGAATAAGTAGGCCCATTTGCTTCTTTTCCGTATTTGGGTTTATTTCGTCTGTTGAGTTATTTTGTAATAAGAAATTATGTCAATACTGTATAGAAGTAGTTATACTTAGTATGTATTTGTACCTAACTTTAGCATTGTTATTAACAATTCGTCTATAGTAGGTATGTGTTATATGTATACTAACATATGGTCTGAATGAGGTTTTTCTTTTAGTCTTCGCAGATTTTCATCTCTAAATCACTTTAAGGTGCTAGTTTATTCTAATAACATATCCAATTAAATTCACAGAATTGTAAGACTTGCTGGACATGAACAATAGCTGTTACTTTTATGACACCACGAGCGTTTTTTCAACGTAACATCTAACTAAGTAATCTAAGTAAGTTACATACTTTGATGCACGGTAGCAACAGAAACGCTCCTATTGCCACTGATCCTGATAAGCTAAGTGCTACTTTCGAATCACCCACGCCAACCCCACATTGTAAAATGCAGGGCAACTAGAAACTAGGGCTCACTGATACCATTCCTAGACAAGAAATTGTCCAGTGATGTATTCGGAAACAAACATTTATTTATTTAAAGCGCAATTCAGGAAATCACACATGTAGCATGTACAATAGTTATGAACTATATCGTGAAAATGTATTTAACACTCATTACATTGTTACCCATTCTTTCCCCTTTGGGGCCGTCCATTAATCACGTGATGTTTTTTTTGGCATTTTTTAACCCCCCCTCCCCCGTGGTGATACATGGTGATGTTTATGATTAACCCCCCCCCCCCTCCCCCTATATATCACGTGTATTTTTAGACCTACAAAGAATCTTAATTTTCTACTTTTATTCAAATTAAATATTACAATAATGCCTAGAGGTAAACAGAAAGGTTACAGGACCTGCAGATTGTTTTTGCTTTTCGCGCGTTAGTCGAAAAAATAAATACACGTGATATGTCACTACACCGGCCCCCCCCTCCCCCCCTCCCCCCTCCCCCTTGTGATATTTCGTGACTTTTTTATGGACCCCTCCCCCCCCCCCCTTTCGAGCCTCACATAATTAATGGACCCCTTTCGCCTTCACATTGGAAACAATTTACACGAAAGAGACGGAAGAAATGTATAAGTCTAATGTAATTATAGCTTTTCTATTAAAGCTGCTGATGGAAATGCGATTGGTCTGACCCATTTCACGTCACTCCTGCGCAACACAGATGTTCAACTGCTTATTTCCCTAGATCAATCTGAATTCTAAATCAAACATGAAACGATTTATGATACTCGCTTACATTGTATGTGTCTGTAATACATTACAAATTATAACATTGTTGTGTGATTTGAACTTGATTGAAATTTCATGCGACCGAGACGACGTCGCGTCGGGTGGTAGTTACGGAACTTGTTTACTGTTTTATGGTACTTACTCCTCATTGTCGTCGCACTAACGTCCCTCTGTACCATAAAACTCAGTAATGCTTTGACGATACACTAACTCACAGCGCTGGCTCTAAGTGCAATGCCCCGTAACTGTCTGAAATGGATTTTCTTGTTTGCAGGTAGAAAAGCCTGACTGCTGCGTTACATAGTGGTAAGTAATTACTTACCTGAAGCTTAGCTTTTACTGTTTGGCGCCAGTGGAAATTACTACCATCAGAGGAACCGGCTTTGAGGCTGTTTATGTTTTTGTTCTTTTAACAATTTTGCTAACTCTGAACAGAAATTCACTCAAGTAATGGACTTGCATTATTAAATTCAAATATATGCTGTATCATAACGTTTCCTATAAAAATACCATAGCTAAACCTTTCCAACGGCTCAAGTAATAACTAATATCAAAGCTAAATTCAATACTTTTTGCGCTCGATGTGAATTCCGGCAAATAGTTTTATGTGGACCATTTTGACTTTTATTTTATTTTTCGTTTATATTCCCTTCAGCGGCCGTAAAACGTACCTGGGCTCCTCTCGCGGCGGATAACGGAGCTCACGAAAAATTTATTATTGAGACCTTTTCGCCCGCGCTATCGACAGACATTGCGAAGGCGAAAGTTATGAATGACACATGTTTTGAAATATTACCTGCACTGAACTGCTTTCCGAGAAGAAAATTTCATGGGATGGGAACTTTATTTGTCGTGAAATATGTGGGAGTTTTATGAGAGCGGGAGGACTTTTACAATGCTACGGATCAAGCCATTTTCCCACTTGTCGCTCGCTATTGCAGGGCAATAAGGCTGAGAGGCAGCATAAAGTACGAGGTGCGACAAATTGGATGAGAAAAGTTGGCTGGTCGGTTCTAAAGCGCCATCCCCTTCGTTGTATAAACAACAGAAAAATATTGTCGAGCTGCCGTCTTGCCACACAGGTATTTTGTTGTGGAAAACTTTTGAAAAAATATCTATACTTACTAGTTTTGATTACCCAGCACTTAACTCATAAACTAAATGTGATTGTAATCTTGAATAAAAATACGGAAAAGGGCTAGTAGTATCTTCCCATGAATATACAATAAACAATAGCCAAATTAGACCTTGTTGTCTTGCTAAAAAAGGAAGAAGCTCGAAGGAAATCGAGCGTCAAATTGATCAATTCCTAAAGCCGATGCCAGGTAACTGGAAATGGAAATACAACCTAAAATACCGATTGCTATTGATGTCAAACGAGCTCGATGCTCCGAGCATAAAACAATGCTTTACCCGACAGATATTTCCAGGGATTTTCAGAATTAAATTCACTCATCTTCGCGCGCGTTTATTCATTTGCGTCTCTCAGTTTATGCGTATTTTGACATTAGTGCGATCATGTAGTTAATTGAAATGGCTTAGCCTGAGTACTTGGGACGCTTCAATGGTCTCATAGTCGTCCTGGAATCGACATCTGCCCGGCACATGTGGCGTAATAGACGGCCATCCATTCGCTCGGCTCGGCTTTAGCAGATACGCCCGCCTATGCAAGTGAGCCGGCCCTAATTGCCACTGAAAATAAATTCATCAGCCAGTTCCCACATTTGTCCCGTTACAAATATAGAAAGTACGCAACTTTGTCATCACTCGGCCGGCGATTCGTTGTCGGATGAAATTAGCGCGAACTCGCCCGAAGCGAGCCTCTGTTTTATTCAGACCCTTGGGAGCTGTGACACAATGACAAAAATGTTGTATGGTATGTGGCGCTTATTTTTTTGCCAATTATGAAAATTCCCGGACTACGCGCGTGCCACCTGGCGTGTCCGTTGTGAACTAGTGATTCTCCAGAGGCTGCGTCGCTGTCATATGTTAGTATTTATTTCTCTACCTAGGAAGAGATCTCCTCCCTGCTAGACCAATGTAAGCCTGGTATTATGTATATTGCAAAAGTTGTGTAACATAACAAAGCGCTTTCAACTGAATTGATTAATAACACTCGTCAGAATCCTCAGACAGACATTTATAATGACAAGGGTTGTCTCGGTGGTCACAAATTTATGTTAAACGATTCTCGACGGAAAATCGGTAACATAAAAATGCAATTTGAAACATTTTCTCGTAGGAATGAAAGACTTATTGTGGTAACGAAAACGTTTACGAGTCCTCTAAAATAAGATATGATTTTCGTATTAGTTCATGCCACTGTATTTTTACCAAACAAAAATCAAAGGAAATTATGGTTAAATAAAGTGGATGGAGCAGTTCAAGAAATAATTTAATTGGAGAGTAATGCAAGTGCCTTATTGGAAGCAGTTATCGCATATGCGATCGTGCGCTGGCGCGACGGTGGCGGCGCCACGGCAGCCTGAGTCACCGGCGGCCGGCTGGCGCTGGCTGAACAGTTCGTAGAACGCTACCCTCGGCGGGGGTTGCAGCCGCTAATGACGCCGGACGACCCCCGGCCGCACCGCTGCACCGGCACTCCGCGCGAAACACGACCCTCGCGACCACAACACTAAACTCCAATTCGGCAGATATTTCGCGACCACCTCCGCGATTCCCTGCGTGTTTATATGCAGCTTTTCAATCGGCTACGTTATTTTGATAAATATGCATGAACCGGAGGCCGGCGACGCGGGTAACGTAAAGCGCCATCGTGAAAATTTAATGACATTTCCTGGTAGTCGCGTAATGAGTCATATCCGTCGAAGGGTTAATTTTAACGCAGTATCGCAAAGCAAAATCGTCAATTTCCTATCCTACTGAGAAAAGGGTCGCTCGACTCGACTGCTCTATTATTTTGTACCACAATGGAATAATTAGTCTTTTCGAAAAGCTGTCTTTTGATTACTGTAATTGAAATACTATATTGTTTCTTTACGGCACGTAATAGATATGGTAAAACACCGCTGCGAAATAGGTTTAGTCGTTCTTTAGTGCTTTCAGAGAGGTTCGGCGAGCTCTCCAAATGGCTCGATAAAGTTTTATTTGAGTATCCATCCAGCAGTTCGTTTGCATGTGTATCAGGATCACTCTAGTTCCGATTGCGGCTTGCTTTGTGCATAAGTTCATAGACTGTCTATGTCACTTTATACCGAGCAACGTGCGCGTTTGCTCTCGAATCTAAGCCGTGCACTAGAAACGATCACAGAGTCACAGTTTTATGGCTGTGCTAGTTCTGATAGTATAGATAATTAATAAATATTTTCATACAGTGTATATTTCAATATTTTCTAGGCACAATAACAATCATTATAAAGAAAGTCACGCTAGAAATGTTCTAGACTGATTTCTTCCAAATTTGAGACAGGCTGCAATTTATAATATTTTTGTTGGAAAAAGAAAATTAACACTGACAAAATGTCTTCTTTCATATATAGGTATCATCCTGTGTACTTTTTGTTCAAATAGTTAGATACCTGTATACTTTATGTATTTTATTGACATAAATGATATGCAGGTTTATTGACTGAAAACCCCCTAATTCACTTAAAGTATGCAAGTTGTGTCTCTGCTCAGATATTACCATGTGACTGCCTAGTTGTGTAAGCTTTGTCTCTCTATGTTCATGTGTACCCAAGTAATGAGATTTTCTACTTCTCTTCTGCTTAGAACGCTAGACGCTTTTAACAAAGATCTGCATTAGTTAGGAGTACGCTCCGCAGTCTTACCTACTCTAGCTAGTTTATAAATAAGTCTAGATTATTCTGTACCTGATATATTTACTAAAAATGTCCTTACCAAAATTGTTTTAAAGAACTCCATATTTTACCCATTAGCATGCAACACAGTTTTTCGTAACCACTTACATTACCGCGATAAGACTTCATAATAATAATCTCAGTCTGCAGAAGAGCTAAATCGTGATTCAATCTACAGTTTTTGATAAAAACATTAAATGTACCTATCTAACCATTTACCCACATGTATACAATGTACTGCATAACGTCACCGCGATAACATCGAGCCTTTTAAATAGTGCATTATTTACAACAAGGTCAGCTGTCATATTTTATCAAATGAACGATAAAGCATGTCCTGTCTATTAGTCACAATTATTGCTATTCATTTTGGAGGTTTCCCTCTCTAAAGTTATCGATAACTTATGCAAATAACAATCGCCATTTTACATTCGCTTTGCGAGCTGCCTTGGCCCACGCAAGGTGATTCAGTGATATTATAGCACTGCTAGCCAATAACAACCGCGAAAGTGCCTAGGCGATATACACGTATTGGGCACATTCGGGCATTGGTCCGTCAAGGTGATACTTTATAGCCTGCAGTAGCTCACTTACGCCTTAGCAGGTCGACACAAACCGGGGTCGACACAACGTGCATTATTTCGTACCGCATTTTCATTACCTAAACCAATTTACTCCGAAAATACAGACGTCATGTATCAGAACGCATATTTTTTTCTAAACAACCCCGCGAAAGCCGGTTCCGGAACAAAAGCAGAGCAGTCTCTGCCGAAATGATAGACAATTTGATAAAAAGGGAAAAATATGACACCCTGATTCGGCAGCGACTCGGAAGACAATGCCCATAAATAATGACGTTAATGAAAGAGCTTTTTCCTCGCTTTGCGAAAATTCGTCATCCATTCATATCAAAAATAAAAAATCCTTGGCATATTATAGGAAAATTACGAGTGATATTTTCATTTTTCTGCTTGGGTACCGGATTAAAGTGGAAAGGCGTCCCGCAGACAGTATGAGCTCATTTCCTGCAACATGAAACACCAGCGTAATAACAAATAGAGCAAAGAGGATGTTTTTCTGAGAGACACGGTCGAGCGTATGCACAAAACTGGTTCATTGTCGGGCCCCGCTTTGAGGTTACCTTTATCTAGAGGGATGTGTTATTAAAATGTTTCGCAATCGATTCCTAGTATCATACGTTATAAATGGTTTCACGTGTGTTTGTTGAGTTTCCGGTTACATAATCGACACTTCAAACATTTGAGTTCATACATAATAGCAACACATAATACGATTACGTGTTCTAATTGAATAACTTACATTAAAAATATATATAATATATTGTGTTACGAATACGAGCACTATAAAATATGTTATTCACTGTTTGTAAATTTTATTTACTGGGGATTTTGTATATGTGTGGTATGCTCTTATCTCTCTGTTATTCACTGATATCGAATCACAGTAAATTCTTCCTCGTGGTAGTGTGTCTATACATTCACGTATTTTGCATACAAGCTGTATATGTAAGGACCCTCTATACTATTTTATGGCATTACAAAAAAAACTCAAGGATCTGTAATCCAAAACCCCTTTATCGAGATTCACAGTCAGAAAGCGGAGTCTGCTATAGAGCCCGTACGTAGGCGTATTCTCTCGGTCTCCGATGATTTGAATGCAATATGCGCGAGATGACCCGCCGCGGCTAATGCACCGGGCCTAGCCGACCGACATCAACAGAAGGGCTCTTTCGCAAACCGGTCTGCGAGACCGGCGCCGCCGCCCCCGTCGCCCGCTGCCCGTGCCTTGAGCTCAAATTTGCAATGTTTTCATCAGGCTTATCGATAAATATCGCTTTATAATATAGACGCAATGGGGCCAGGGTAAAACGAGGTCCAGTTCGTATTACGGACAGCATTTATGCTATTGCACGTTTGTTAATGTGTCTTTTCGCGCGGAATGATATATAATTTTCGTTTGACTAAAATGAATACCATTGACACAAGCCAGACCACTCACTAATGAACTGCACACTAAAGTTATTATTCTTGCGCTGAAAAACAGTCATACGGTAGCCATTGTGACTGTTTACAGTTAGATATAATAGGATTTGCACGCGCCATGCGCAGACGCTGCCTCTATGGCCGGAGAAAGTACACAGCCTGTGCTCCACTTTCCTATTTCAGTCTAGCACAGCTATAAATAACTCATGTTGGTATGTTGAAGGCTAAGTCAGTATATCGCTGAAAGTCGAGCACGGCTATTGTACTCTTTCAATGCTAATCGTCATTTGTAACCGGAAAATCGATTGTTACTTTTACAAACTTACAGAATTCGAGACACGGTCTGGGTATTGAATTACAGCGAAATATTATCTCTACCATACATATATACAAATTCGACGTATATCCTCGCTTTAGAAGTAAATGACAAAGATCGCTTTACATCTGTACATTTACAATGTTGATTTACCTCACATGTTTTGATTTGCCGCGATCCTGGAGAGCTCATGTTTTGATACACGACACGCATGCGCAAAGCGTATCTTGTTCCAAGGCAAGTCGTATTCCTTCGACATGGTCTATTTAACGTCCGATACATAATATGTGATGCATCGATACTCAAGGTAAAAACTTAAGCGGCCTGATTGAAAAATGGGAACGAGTAATATATTTATTGGCCATATCTTTGCTTTACATCTGGCTATTTTACGTTGAATGCATTCGCTTCCTGTAGTCAGTACTAATTTACATTAGGAGATTAAGTGCCTACATCCGTGATTGATACATACTACTACACATATATATAGGTAGATTGTACCTACCTATTGTTTAAGAAATATGAGCGACTTTACACTCGAATTCAAGATAAGTGCAGTTGATTCATTTATGACCCCTATATTGTTCCCGTGATGAAAATCATATCACGCCTATCCTATCCTACCTAAATTAATTTATCAGTGGCAGTAATATTATGCTAAAATCATATTGATCGTCCTAATATAAGGACAAACAGACCAACAAACCCCCACCCTCTTTTAATAAGAGTATGATACGACCTAGGTCTTTAGTAATGTAGTTATAGGAATGTATGAAATTTGACGTATAAATATGTTTTATGAATAAATGAACATTGAACATTAGGCACCAAGTTAATGCTTACAGGATGCCTGTGTGCGTGTGGCGCCTGAAGTCTGGGGCGTAGGCGAGACAGACTGAATTCGACCGGTTTTATAGCTCCCATGCAATTCCTTTATGCGTATAATCGTGAATTTGTATGACTGTCTGTTAGTACTCCTTTAATGTATGCATGGAGCTTTGGTAATGGTTGTAAATGTAATAATGGACGGTGTTAAGCAATTCTAATATCTTTATCTGTTTGGTAGACTAAGAAGTATTTTTATCTGAGCTAAGTATCAAATTTAAAGTTACATTACGATGAGGCTCAATGTTTCTCTTCTTTTTACTTTTTTAACTTAAGGATTTCATTTCATTCAAAATACAAAGTGGCAATGTTTCAACTAGTTTACTTGAACATGAAAACGACTTAAATTTACAATGATATAAACGCTCTAAGATTTCGATTAACAACTAATAATTTAACCAATTAATTTGAAATCCCTAAGAGTTAATCAATACCTTAACTAAATTGTAGTTTGCGTTGCCAATATAAATTCCTAGTCTGTAATAGGAATACGTTATCACTAACATTAAAATGGCATGAGCTTGATCTATTGGCAACAAATGTTGCTCAACATTTCAACTTTGTACAACCTATATTCAGGCTATACCATTGCATGGTATAAATTAGAGTCGCTTTCAGTCTGTCTTTGAAGCTTTTTACCGACATTATGTTGCAGTTTAGTAGTTCTTTGTTTTTAAATGAGTTAAAAATCGAGATTTCAAGATTTTACAAATCAATATACATACCCAGTGGAATTCGACCTGTGAGTTATAAAGATAGAATGCTCCTAAACGAATATAAGTTTTACAATTTTAGAAACCTTGCACGTAACAGAGAAGGCAGTATTAGTCTCTTGACATTTATAAGCCAAACATTACATAGTTCTTCTTTAAAAACATTCTAATTAAACGGTAAGAAGCCACCATTCATCGGCGGTATTAAATATAAATAAGCAATGAATGGCATCGCTAAGCTGTTGTGCACTTCAATACAGCAAATTGTCGGTGAAAGGTCAGTACACGCTCAATGCGATATCTAAGCGGATTAGACTGACACAGACTAAATAAGCCTAAGACGTCTATACATTTGATAGGCATATCTTCTTTTCCTACATTGTATCAAAGTGACGTATCCATTAACAATTAGTCATATTACAAATAGGTACGTCTTAGACGACATACCCAGCAGTATACATATTATATTAGCGCCCAATCACGTGATATATCTTATTTTCCTGTCACCTGGAACAATTTAGCTTTCAGTCTGTCTTTGAGGCTTTTTACCGACATTATGTTATAGTTTATAGTAGTTCTTTGTTTATGAATGTGTTTAAAAAGCAAAATTTTTAAGATTGTATAGAAAAACTACATAGTTATCTATGTACTTAACGGTCCAACTTATACAAACCGTTTTGACAACCAGATATTTTTATGTAGACCTATCACCCTATCGACGTCCAGCCTTATGACGCATTCTTGGCGACATATCTATCAGCATCGCGTGATATTTACAATTCGCCTATCACATGGGTTTATTTGCCTCAATGGCCATCATGTAGCGTTCATTGGGTGTGATGTCGTTTGCAAGACGCCATTCACAACGTAGGCGCAACCTCTCTGTAAATAGTTTTGCATCCGACTGAAAGCAGAATACGCTCTAAATAGCTTAATTCCAACCACTGGATATAACTATTCGCGACATCACATGGTAACAGTAACTTGTCTTCAAATATATGTTTCCTTTTAACATTTTGTATTTAGCTAGTATTTGGCAGTTATCATTTTAAATAGTTGAACTTATGAAAATGAGCGTTAAACATTCCACTAACTACAAGTCAATAAATGAATGGATCACAGGTATGTCCTCACTACATATAAAACCAGATAATGTTTATTTTTACATACATAAATATTTAAACTTTTATTGGAAAATGAGCAAAAATAATCACGACCGGCAGATAATCAAAATAAGATAAGATAATAATCCTGCCGGACGTGACTATTTTAGCTCATTTTCCAATAAAAGTTAAAGTTAAACAACCATAGTGCGGGTTTAGCACTTAATAAATTAACTCACACATATATTGTCACATATTAAATTTGATGTCTTACAAACTAACATAAATGTAAAGACTGCAGTTGTGTTGATCATGTTGAGTTTATCCATACTGCTGTTATTGCTAGCGGAGGACTAATGTGGGGTGCACTGAATAATTCTATATTTGGACAGAGCTCGTCGCGTTGAATCAGAAACAAATTCACTCGCTGTGACGCTGGAACGTTTCGGATTCACTAAGCCACGTTTAATTTGCGTATCAATTTTGAACTCTGCATTTACATGCCTGTCTGTTCATTAGTGCACCGCTGTAATTTCTTCATTAGAATATTAATTTGTTTCGATTTTCAATCAATGTGGCCGCAGTCAGCATTTTGTTTAAACTCTACACGAATTAAGGTTAACTAAATAAACAGTTACGCAAGAGAAATAGATGTTTGAAATCGAACGAAACGTAATTTACACGAGCAAATTCAACAAATGTAAACCTTCTTTGTTATTAGTCGGCAAGGAGAATAGTGGCGAGCATGGCATGGCAGGTCGAGTGGAGCGGCATCGAGCGGGGACCGGCCGGCCACTCCGGCCAGGGGTCGCGAGGTGTTTCGATTTTAATCTCGCTGCTGCCTACCAGCACGCCACCGCTCCAATGGAGCAATTTGCATGCTACTCGTGCCCGACCTCCGTCTACCCACTCCTACGCCCATCGTAAATTCTGTCCTTTTACTTCCAAGGAGGGATTTTTTTTTCCAGAGGAGCAGATGTCCATTTTTCCGTAAAGGGCTAATTTATTGCATGTTGCGGCAGAAGCTATAAAAGTCGCCGAATTAAAAGACAGTGTCCGGAACGTGAGCGTTGACCTGTCCCCGATTCGAGAGAGGAAAGGATCAAGTTTTTGTTTGAATAACCTTTGAAATCTTGAAAGATTTTTCCTGGAGCCGAAGCATAATCCCGTTGATTAACTTTTCGGGTTTACGTAGCGAGTCTTGCGTTAATGTAGTGAAATTGCCTTATTGTGATTGAGAGAATAATGAAGGGGTAACGAAGCGAAGATCGATACGATCGGAAAGACCATTCTCGGCATCACTCGCTTCACTTTCTAGTTAGCGAGCGCCATTGTTATAGCCGCCCCTAATTTATCTAATGCAAAAGCCATTCCTTCGTGAAACCATTCACTTAACCCGTTGACTTCCTACTATGCTCTTTTTGTGCTGGAACGATGCTCATTGTCTACTTTTTATGATGTGATATTGAGTCTATAAATAACGATCACGTATTTAGCAAAGAGACACGTTCGCTTCTAAGAAAAGCCCACTGTCCGCTCACTGCGGTCAAAACAGCAGTGTTGCAATAGCGCTGACTCATGCTTTAGGCTATTACGGAGCCAAGGCCGAGCGGGGTCGGAGGCGTAATGCAATATTGGTCCAGTCGAACAATTTCCACTGCAATCACTCCGCTCTATTAGACAGATCCGATTGTTCCGGCCTCGAGTAGGCGTATCTACGACACTTTTATTAACCAACACATTCTCCAGTCGCTCGACAAAGCACTCACTTTATGTTGAAATTGCCGATCCGAGTTATTAGTCATTGCATCAGAAATCGTGAGCTCCGAGCTCCTTATAAAGCGATGCGCTTCGATGCGGGACAACACATTACAAAGGAACTTAAATAGAGAATCAGTCACTTGGGCAGGAACAAAAAATAGCTTCCATAAAACGAAATCATGGAGCGCGACGAGCTGCAGACTCACCCGATTACTCATCGAGTGATTCGGTCCTGTGCTGAGGGCTCAGCCGCCACACGAATAAATCTATCGATAAATATTTAAACAAACATTCTGAGACGCTATGCATGGCCGCACACAATGGTAAAGTTAAAATATTGCGGATCCGTTGGCATTAAAATTCGACATCCAAACTTGTATAGGGCACATAAACACATCCGCAATTTTGATGCACGACTAACTTCTAAGAATATTTTCATCATAACATCCTCATGTTTTAAAAACATGCGCGAAATAACCAACATATTGCGCACATATTAATGCTTAATATAGGTACTCAATGCATTTGGATTACTAAACATTGAATAAGAATCAGTATGAAAAAGTGGCTGACGAATTTATAAAAAAAAACACCAATGTTCAGGACCGTTTACATTTCCATTTTAAACAAAATCAGCAACAAAATGCTTGTAAATAATAAATGCGAAAGGGTTAAGCAGTCTTGACAAAATATTTACATTAATCTAACGAACTGTTAGCGCTTTACTTTAAAATGTACACTAAACATCACAGGAAGAGCGTCTGAGTAAGCGGTACGTTTTACAATTTGCTGCTGAACTTTGTCGTCTCATCTGATTAATTAATACGCTTCAATAACAACTATACTTACACAATACGAGTATATATGTATGTATAAGTATACTTACACAATACGAGTATATATGTATATATAAGTATACTTACACAATACGAGTATATATGTATGTATAAGTATACTTACACAATACGAGTATATATGTATATATAAGTCAAGATCCATATTTGATACCAATTAATGTTTATGCATTCACAATCAATTATGTTATTTCAGATATGAGAAACCTAGCAGCTGCAACTTATTTAACAAATCTTTAAGAATATGTTCATAAAATAATAGTAATAGTAATTGTCAATATAAAGATAAAAACTTTATTAACCTTATGGTATCGCACCATATAGGGCAAGTCAGAATACAATTTCCCTTAAGTATCTATAGTTCTTAATGTGTAAACTTATGTAATACTTATATAATATATCAACTATTTTAACATACACGACAGAAGTTCAATTAAAGAGTTGAAATGAAGATTCTACTAGTGCTAGGTTCATAAATTCTTTTAGACTGTAAAATGGATTATCTTCAAAGAATTGTTTTAATGATCTCCTGAATTTCGTGGTTGACGTATATGGCGCATGGATGCAAATGCATGTATTGCTGACATTAATACATCTTATTATTATGGTTACCGCGGTCACTATGCAGAAAAAAGATTACCTATACGCATTAGTTAAATGTTTGATTTAATAAATTTATTAACAAAAAAATGAAATTAATAAAAAATAATAAAACAAAATAAAAAACTACACAACTAGGTATAAAGCCTACGTAAACAGCCTTACAAGTTTAATTCGACATCAATATCAAAAATCTGAGTAAAACATAATCTGAGTAAATAAATCACATTTCAACGTTGTTCGATCCTGAACTATTCGTACACGTACATACATTTCATCTCTTTCAGAGCTATCCCCTTTCGGGTCTCGTAGGAAATCTTCGAAAATGCGAACACTTGTAAAATCTCAAGTCGAGTGCGTACGTATTGTATTTGCTAAGTGCCCCTTACTTACCTCCTACTCTCAAAGTAGCGTATACAATGGTAATTTCAACTTTTCCACTCGTCTACTTTGTTTTCCGCCTGAGGGGGAGTCATTCTGTTTCATAATCTTTGAATCCACAGTACAGTTTACAAATAAACGTTAGTTGGATATCTGTTTCGAAATAATGGCTCCTAACAGCATATACTACAGCTGCTATTAATTTAAAAAAATATATGTGCACGTAATTGTGTGTTAATTAGTTATGAGCCGTGATCTCTGTCTACAGTGGCTGCCAGTGGTAATTTCTTTACGCAAGTCATCGCTACTTTTTCTAATGAGATTTTTTATCCTATGTCGTAAATGCAAACATGTTTAACAGTCTTCGGTCACAACTCAGTGATTTTTATTATTTTTCCGAGATGATGTCAGGAGTGCATTGTCCGATCCACGGCCTCGGCTAAGATGCGCGGGCGCAAATGCTCACAATTCACATGACGTTATCCGCTGCACATCCCTAATGGCCACATTGAACTAAGCCCTTTTCTGTTGGCATTTGAATAATAATTTGACCATCTGTTGTAGATATTCCAAATATGACGAAATGATGTCATATTCATTCGCAGCTTATATCCAGAATCAAAAATTAATAAGTTGTTACGTGCGCCTGTAGCTTGAAAATAACATAGAGCTAAGAACGTTTAGAGGCACAAACGTTGCGATTCAGTCTCACAGCCAAATTCAGTGGCCGTTTCGGTAATGCGATGCGTTCGCAATGCAAACAGATTAGCTGGCGTGCAATTAGAGAGCGAAGCTTGCGGCCCGCGCTAAGTGCCGCCCTACGGATTACGCCTTGATCGCACTACAGTTACGCAGCCAGTAGTAGTACTATCGACAACCTTGCAAGTATGGGGCAGAAGGTTTTTTCAATGGTTGCCGTTTGAATTCAAACAAGACACTTCTAGTAGCTAAACATTTCTAATAGAATCAAGACAAATAACTGCAACAATGCACGTTTTTTTCAATTCTATTTTTTTTTTGCAAAACCGTATCTAAATAGGTCAAGTCGTTTTGGACATATTGAGGCATTAATTTGCACAAACAATCCCTTACTCGAAATTCGCCTAGTATTGTCTCCATAAAGTCGCGGATATAAAAACAGCGCTCGAATGTCATTGCTGTACTAAGGTAATAAAGTACTAAGTAATAGGTAAGGTGTCTGAATTGTCTTATAAGCATAGTTAGTAAAAAGAAAAGAAACTGCTGTCAGAATATGAATTACTGTGCTGTCATGACGTGGATCATGTTTACCTACTGGCGAAGTGGAGCGAACATTTAGTGATTGCTGCCAGCTAATACGCTTCGTTCGATCTCGAGATCTATGAATCATTGATTGCTCGTCAAACGTGTGAGAGCTAATGCGCCCGGCAAATGCCACTTGCTTATTTGCTTAACTTAGTATTCGCCAAGGGTTCAACAGAAAGACACAAGTACAAATTCTACATTATTTGTATTATTGATCGCCAGTTCATTGTACCTCCACCGTTGACGTCACTGAGAGTGCATCAATTGGTAAACCATTAGCTTGATCACGGAATTCGTGATCGAACTCCATTACATTTTAGATGATTTGATTAGCGGCAAGCGCCGTTGATCACATTTCTGCGTCTGTTTGTTTACTATCATTGATAGATAGGCTAGCAAATGTCATCGGCCTTTCGGCATATAAGTGATTACGTTGACGTGTAATTACTCACAGCCATACAGGTCGCAGTGAATGCTAGATTATGGCGATGTCAGTCACCTTGTGTGGCGGTGCGAGGGCGAGCGCGTGGGTCTATCCAATGAACTTGACACCGCCGCGCGCCGTGCCATCAGCCGCGCCGAATGCTAATCCTGTCAATGCCTTCATCGCACTGATTGCTTATGAAACCCTACCTTATGCTCACAGTAATCACTAATCAAACATTGACAACGAAGTAGTCACCTAACACGTAACTTCTATCGTCTCCTTTTAAAACACCACGGGTTTTCTGTGACAAATGAACGCATCTTGGCATAATCCTCGCACGACAGAGGTTATGAGTGAGGGTGCGGATTATACGCCTAATTTGGTGTTTGTTCACGTGCTTGTTGATATTTACCTGCTCCGAAAATATTTAGGACAACAATAAACACCCAATATTCTTCACCGACACATTGTCGGACACTAAAGCTCAAAATACCTTACTTGATCATGTGAAAGTGTGTCAAACTAAGCCCCATTATGGCTATCAAAATTCAAGGCTACGATAATAAGCCCCAAATTTACACCACATCCCAACGCATCAATTTCTACCCGCACGCACATTTTATGGCTGTTACCGACACGCACTCCTTACACTATAAATGTGAAATTATTAAAATTAAGGCTCTTTATGAATGTTGACTTCTGTGGAAATGCCTATGAAAATTGGAAAAGTTTTTAGACTTATGTGTGTTGTCAGTCGAATGGCGGCATTTTGTTAGATGTTATGAGTTACTGTGATGCGGAAGTATAACGAAATAGGCACACTCATCAATTTTAGACATTATGAGGTTAGTAAGTTGGCAGTTAGTTTAGTCAGTAGTGGGCTATTTATCTTCTCTGCCATTTTACAACGGAAATAAAGATGAGTTTAGTTAGTGTTGCCTCGAAGTAGATAGAGCCGTAGACATGCTTCTTCGTTCGAATGCCTTGCCGCGTTTTCGCGTTAACATTATGATTTTTATGGTATCATGACCAAACTAGCGGACAAGTTAATAGTTCGCGTGGGTGCGGCTGATCGGCGGATCGGCTCTTCATCCATTCCGTCTTGTTTATCGATTAGTGTAGAATCCGCGCCCATGGGCCAACTTATGTCATTTGGCCGGGAGTCAAGGACGAGCCCGCGCGGCTCGCCGGTGCCGCGCCGGCCTTATTTGGCGATTGGTGGGCGCCAGTTTTACGACTTTGCCTTTTTTCCTACGCCCTGTTTCCATGTTGACTTCAATTCGGATAATACATGTTCATGTGTGCCGTAGACACACAAAGAAATCAACGACCCCAATGAGTTTCTCCTTTCTGTATACTCTCCTAAGTACTGTCTCGGGAATGGATAGATAAACAAACCTATGAATATTAGTGACATATATGAGATGAAAAATAGGAAAATGCTTTACGTTCTCACATTATTGAACGGAAAAATCCAAGATAATTGGGCCAACTCTGTAAAACCGCGTTTCTTCCGTCATTGTCTCATCACACATGAGATCCGTAACGTGACGATCGAGTATTTAACGCCCCAGTCGTCGACAGGCCATGTTGGCTGGAGACACGGAACGTGACATTATAAATTTGGCGCAAAGCTGTGCATTAATCTGGCGCGCCGCCCTAGCCCGCGTGCGTGGCCTAATCCTGCCGCTCCCCGAACGACCCGGGAAGATGGAAAAATCTCGAAAGACTCACATCAAATTACCAGCTTTAAAGCGTAGTGAATTCCCCCGGGGCAAGACGACACACCTTACCTTTCAAGAACGCCCCTAAATAACGCGGCGGTGTCCTTCGGGAAGTTGGAAGGTTCGGGCGCGCACGTGCTTTTGTCATAGTCATACTTTTCGTCGAGTTTTACGTACGACGTGCCCCGCACTTCGATTGAGTTTTAAAAGCGCGTTATATAACTTTACTAATAAAATTCTTGTTTTAAACTTTTTCCCCGAAGTTCGGCCGTCCCATCTATGCTAATACACCTACTTTACTCGCATATTACGCAAATGTTCGGAAAAGTGTGGTGTCCTTTTTCCATATTATGATTTATGGCGTTTCTTACTTTTTTTGATTAAGAAAACATCTTTATATTTTCCCCGAAGTTTCAGAATTCAGAGGCATAATTATTAAGTCAGATTAGGCGGATAGGCAGAGATATATATACCGTTACTAAGCGTTTTTTTTTATTCGACTTTTAACTCATCATTGCAATTTATAATAGCCAATATATGTTACAATATTATGACACCGTTCCAACATTTCGCCCAAACACCAAATAATTATTTCTATACGCCTACCAAACTTATAAAAAATCAGTCAAGTGTACATTAAGTTTGACATGCGCAAGTTAGTGTTGACAGAATGGGATTAAACTCTAAACAAAGTTAGGGGGAAGTTCATACGCATTGGCGCCTGACACAGATAAGGATAATTCTTCATCTGGTGAGCTCTATTGTTGTCTGGCCGACAGTTGGCTGCAATTTCTCTTATCTCAGTACCGCTGACTGTACCGTTACCAGTTTGGTTTGAATTACATTTGAGAACTAAGATGTTTTTTCCTTGTCGTGCGATGCTAAAGTCTCTTGGCTGTAGAACTTACTTGCTACAGTTACTATTTACGTTTGTATTGCAATTGTGTTGTGGCTTCTTTTCTTTGTCAAGATCTCTTAATCTCGGGATCCTCTTAAGTAGAAATATTTTTGTAAATTCAAACAGAAAAATCAAAAACTTAATATGAAGCCTTTGAAATAGGTTTTTCATCTTAACATACATAGGAAGTAATTAACTACTCTAAATAATGACTTTTTTATATCAAACTCTTATCCAAAACGATAGTTTTCGACACATCATTTATTACACAAATTTGGCTTGTCAAATTCGTAGTCGAGTAAGAAATCAAACTAGAGAAGGCATTAAATACGGCTGGATAAAGGTTAGCGCCGTAATATTATCTGATGTTGAAATCAAATCAAATTATAATCACAGGATTAGCAAAGAAATTAACATCAACAGCAAGATCAATTAGACGAACTCATAAAGCGTAGCTCATAAAATCACCTGAGCGTTACGTATCTGCAGTACAAGAAATTATGGTTTTCAAACTGGTTCAAGCTAAATAAAACAAATATAAAGATACCTGCTAGTTAGTTGAACTATAAAAATAAAGTATACCCCGTCCAAAAAGTGTAGAAACGGAACTAATTTCTTAATTATCGTTCTAAACTTAAAATAATCACGAATGTCGTCATAATTTATGGAGAAACATAAGTTCATTAAAGATAACTATTACAACAATGTTATCGACAGGAAAAGGAGAAATAAATTGAATAAGTACTACAAGTGGCGCCGCCACTTTTATATACATATACTTGTATATAAAAGTGGAGTATACATCACTTTTGTAAGTGCATTGTACACATCAATTACGTGTAGACGCTATGCAAGCTTTATATTTGCATGAGACGATTTATGCATGTCCGCCGTACTGGTATCCAATTCAATGCAAATTTTAGATGCCATAAAAAGTACTCTCTAGCTATGCAGCCCACATTGTTTGAAAATATACCTCTTGTTAATGATACAAAACATCGGTAGTTGTCGTACTTTCTTTCTGTTGTGTGAAATCAAGTAAAAGGGTAAAATCCATTTATTTTTCTCTTATTTCGTTTTTCAAATCGGGATTGTTTCATTATTCCAGTATGCTCTGAAATCAGTGTTAATATTTTCTACTAAGTAGATGTAGTAAAGTTATATATTCCTTTTAATAGGTGTGTAGTTTCAATTAACTCTATTGTATGCTTGTATTGGGAGAAATGGATACATAAAACAGTATACAACAATGCATTGGATTTAAAGAGTGCTCCTTTTTACATAAAAGTGACCCGCAGTCCAGCAATCGCCTAACAAAATTAAAACACCCACGAACGAGTCTCTGTTTAACGAGTTTATTTTAAAGCAGCGAAAGTCACACAAAAGTGGTCTGGAGGTAAAAAGAAAACTCAATTGGCGCAAAACGCTCATGTGTCTGCGGCCTTTGTCTCCGCGCTGACGTAGTGTCGGAACTAGCTCAAGCTGGCAAGCTTTTGAATTCCGTCACCGCTCGGCGCAGACTGGCTCGGGACACGAGGATTAGCTGGAACGGATACTGCTTAGCGATTATGGTGTCCTAGTACTTTCATCATCATTATCTACATCCAGTTTTGTCCTGCTGCTGGGTATAGGCGTCCCTCATAATATGCCATTGGCTTCGATCTTGCGCCAGTTTCATCCAGACTTGACCTGCGACAGATATTATGGACTAGTTTAAGAATTACTAAAGCATTTAAGCGTAAAAACAGTACATAGCGTTTCTGTCTGAACTTTGCTAACGCCGTACCTATTTGCTTCACTCTGCGTGCAATTCCTTGGCGACTAAAGAATACTTTACAGACATGCTAGCAGTGTTTCCAACTCACGTTATTAATTTTAAAAATGCGCTTTGATTTCTTATATTCAAACACACAGTTTTGATTAAATTCATTAATATCCATAAAAAACCTCTCATGATCATACATATATTCATTATCTCTCAATATTTTCACAGTATTCATACCTACATTTGCATTGAACTACACCATGATTACCTATTTTGAAATATTGTATCAACTAAACGCCCGAGATTCATGTTATAAGGACTATGCGATTCGTGTTACATAACTACTAGTCTTGTCATATTGTTTGTACCTTGCTATATCTAGCTTCGACTGCAGTTAGCTTGCCAACTACGATATCTACTGAGGTAATCGGTGTTGAGCTAAAAAGACGCGCATAACCGCCCTGAGCGAAAGTTGCACACTCGCGGTCGTCTCGCGGCTCACAAAGCTTAGTTTGGCTGAAGGGTGCGGTTATTAGGCGAATTTCGGCTCCTAATGTACACGTCGCTTTGACTTACTCACGTGCTTACTTTTGCCGAGATTGTGCCGAGTGTTCTTTTCTTAATGAAAGTTGATGGCTCAACTGTACGCGCCTTTCTCTTTTGACTTGATACAGATCAATAATGCTTTGGATACCAAGGAGAATTATATATCCGCCACGTGGAAAATTATAGTTAGACAAACTGTTAATAGTAAAGCCAGTGACAAATAATAACGTTATAGAAACGGCACGAAAGGCGTAAAGGTCGAAAAGTCCATACAAAGTTCAATTAACTTTCAAAGCTCGCACAGTGTATTCACCTGACCATTTGCCACCTGCAAACCAAACGTGAAATGACAGCAAATCGATCGCTTACATTTACAATTGTTAACCAACCCGTTCCATCGTCGCAATCAAAACTAAAGCTTCGAGCTCCATTATGCAACATTTGTTTTGATATTTTACTTTGTGCCGTAGTTACTGGTAACTGTGAACTGCACCCCCGCAATTTAAATCCCGCATCACGCACTTGCGTGTCTATTCGAGGGGACTTTGACAACTGCGCGCGGTTTTTTCCGCATCCGCTGCAGTTTGCCCGCCCTGAATCGAAAACTATTGTGACATTTTGTGTTAGTATAAAAGAGTATAACTATAGCAAAGTGTACGTTTGACGCACACATATCAAAGTCGTTTAAAAGTCGCCTTGATCGCTTTAGGAACACAATTGAAGGTCAGATTTAGTCTACTGCGTCACATTGCCCGGTCAAAAGATAAAAGTGGTATGATAATAAGAACTCGTTGTTATGGAGAGCTTGTACACTCCCATGTTTGTTGTTTAGCTCACCTGGCGTAGTCGCATCAGTCTCATAACACCGCCTTTATCCCCGCAACTAGCTGCAGCGAATGGTGCGATCTCATTTTGCCGGTTAACGCATATTGTGAGACTGTGAAACGAATGCTGCCCTCTAATGGAGTTTTTAAGCGCAGCTTTTCGTTTCGCTAAGGTTTTATATGTTGGTACAATTGCATTGCGATGGCCCAGACGCTAATACCGCCCAGATTTATTGTTTGCATTCTGCTCTAGGGCGCCGACTAAATCTGAAAACGTAGGTACAGCGAAGCAATTATTGTGCTTTATAAGTTGTCCTGTTTTATTTATCGTGTACCTGATACTACTTTACTGACAGTAAAAATGTTGAACGTTTTTATTACTACATTCAGTCATATGAACATCTATCGATCGTTAATCTTCATTATATTCTATCTAAATGTCACATACATATTTGAGACAACCACACAAATTTCTCGTTAAAATTATCAATATTATAATATTCTGATCATATTGGAAAACTTGTAATAGGTTTAGTTTTATACACGGCAGTATGTGTGTGAACTTAAATTATATCACTTTGGAATGTATCCCGGTCCTTGGGTAGCAATAGCAACAGATGGCCACAACTTGTCCAATGTGTCTGCAGACATACTAATGGGACGGGATATATAATAGCTTCGGTCAACATATTTATTGTTATCGTTCTTTTTGTTTCAGATTTTCAACCGGAGTCATATATCATTGTAAGGGAGCTCGCTTCAAAGTAAGTCCATATATGTATATATATACTAACCAACACATACTAATAAATACATATGTATCTGAACACTTATCAATAATCACTATTCACCGCAATGACTATCACAGTAATAAGTACAAAACTACGTAATAGGTATGTTCCAGCACATGTTCCTTAATATTTTGTCTAGCTGAAAATTTATTTCGCATTTTAATATCTTGCAGAGACCTCCTTGTCATATTTTTTATGATTACTCTCCTGGCAAAATACCAAGATCTCGCTTATCTTTCGTAACTTTTGCTCAGCAGAATTGCTCAAGTATTCTAGACGTCTTTCTTTACAATTTTTACCTTCTTCGGTCTTATTTGCGAGATTACCCATGATCAGCTGAAATGGCTTGCTTATTTAAAGAGGAAACTGTTATAAAATCCGGACTATGGAAGGTTAACATTAATTAACAAAGATCTAAATTAGTGTATAAACTGTATAATAACAACAATGTTAACAAACAGGAAAAATTGCATAAAATGTGACATTTTATCCATCTACTTGAATACATTTAGCATCGTGTTTTGACAAATACGGAAACACGGCGACCTTGCACGGTTTAGCCACAAACACGCCACGATTGTTGGATCTTGTGCCATTCGGTGAAATACATTCTAACTAAGAACTCGAGTCATAAACATAGGTCGTTCTATCTGTTCCTCCTGCTTAAATATTTATGAAAGAAGTACTATAGTTGTTTTGTTTATCCTCACCGTCTGAATTTCTTATGTAGGTCGTCATTTACCGAAGAGTTTCGTACCTACGTGTGTAGGGAGGGCAAAACTGTAATATCTTGGAAGTAATCTGATCTGCCTGAGAAACCGCTTTGGGTAGAAACGAAAAATATACAATGAGAGCCTTAATCTGCACTCATGACGCCTGTAATATATCTTTTGGAACTTTCCGCGATTTATTTGTTTTGGAGCTCATAATGAGAAGGACGCATTTGAAATAAAATAAATAAATAAATATTTCAGGACATATCACACAGCGCCATCTAGCCCCATACTAAGCTTACGCTTGTATCATGGGTACTAGATAACGGATATAATACATATATACTTCATAATATATAATATGTTTCATGTTTAATTTTCATTGGATAAATATTACAAATAATTAATCTTGTTTAATGTTTGATGAACCTGTTAGCTACCCCGCGATAATGACATAGGAAGACGATCAGACAAGCTGCTAAGCACACTTATTATAATGAAGTAAATGAATAAAATGTATATCCGGCTAGATCTTTATAGTAAACAGTGAATGAGTGCTGATCTGTGCCCAGCTTCGTATTTACCAACAACACAAAATACCACTACACTAGTATACGTACTTATATTAAATTGCAATAAACTACAACGTGATTAAACTTAATTTAGATTTGTTGTCTTCCTACGCTAAAACTAATACCTGACCTGGCAATATTTTGTCTTACAATTTAATTAATACAGCAGAGCAACTGCGTAAATTAATAATTGCTGCGCCTAATTAGTTTAGGGCACGACGTGTCGCGATGTTTGATTACGACAGTATTGTCAATTTGTGGAGATTCAATGTGGTCGTTATTTGTACATGTTGATTCATAACTAATTTATTTACTTATTCATTAGTGTCTGACGGTTGTATACTTAGTATAACTCACGCGTTGGTTAGGTGCAGGTAGTTGTAATCATAATAATCATAATCATAATCAAAATATTCATTTATTCATAAATACGTCATATTTTTTACATATAATGTTCATGTTCATTATACATTCAATAAATATAAATATACATGATCAGTTTAATATTTGAAAATCACATTACTGTAAATGATATTAAGAAAAGTAAAAGCAGAAGAGAAAGTTGGTTTTTATATTATATATATGTACCTAGTAGTGGTAATAACAGTTTAAAGAAAAAAAATAACGATTTATCTGACCAAATCGAATGATTGAGTGATTAGTAATTGTTCGGTGCTTTTTTACTTGTTTTCAAAACTCAATGTCAAAGGTAAATCAAAATAATCATCATCGGATAATTGCATACAAGTCTTGAACATTTTAGCATTTTTGTAACAAATAATAAATTGTTACTTGTTTTGCCAACATCACTAAAAGTGTAATAATACTAGTAATCACCTACAACAAATTTAACTTATAAATAACCCAGTAGTTAATGGTTGTGATATAAAGATACCATGAAAAGGAAGTTGAGACGTTTTATCTGTGACGAGTTTTGTGGTGTTTTAATATTAGGAGATTTCCTCTGTTGATTTAGGCTCCGTGATCCGTCAAACTTCCAACTTTTATTGAACCAAAAAAATACTCCAGCCTGAATTCTGTTTTCACAAAGTACATTAAATTGAATGTTTATTATCTGTACAGAACATAAATTTCGAGTGTGTACATTGGAAAACAGTTTTATAGTTGCAATTATTTAATAGTTTTAAAACAGCGTCCCTCGGGACACCTGCTCGTTTTATTTAAACCTCTAGTATAAACATCACTCCGCCATGTTTCTCATTTATTTCGTTAGTTATATAACAAGCTCAGTAAAACATGAGATAAGTGGTTGCTATGATATTATGAAACTACTTTGTTAGAAATTTTAAAGCTGACACACATAGATTTTTATCTGACTGACCGAAAATTTGATACAATATTTTTGAAACAGACAGAACCAGTTTCCAATGTAGTCTATCACTTACTTACCTAACTTTATGTACCCTAAACTTGCCATTACTCTGTCATAAGTTTATATTCGCCCATTTAATGCCCGGAGAGCACACAACTTCGCTCTTCCGCCCAAACTCCGAGAACAATTAGTCATAAATAATTGAACACGCTCAATATTCCATTGTAAGTAGACAAAGAGTTGTCATACTCGAAAACTTTGTCAATTTGCGTGGAAACGGTAAAGCTACTTAGTAGTTGATGTCTTCGGAGGAAGAAACATCAAGAGAAGTTGGCAGCAGTCGTACTTACCTTGTCTAGGAAGGGATCAAAGTGTGGTGCATTCGCCGCAATGTATTATGCAGTCGCGGGCGCCAGTGTAAGCGGCTCGAATCACTCCCTCCAGAAAGCTGCTGTTCCTCGACAATTTTCTATTCCGAAACTTCGCGGAAGCAGCGGAAGCCATTTCGCAACGAATATCTTTCGTAAATTTCTTGCGATGAATCCGATGATTGTAACTTACTGCCATGTTTACGGTTCGTTTCTCTTTTGTTTGCGACTAACAGCGGTTCTCGTGTGCCGGTTTTCGCTAATTAGTTGTTGAAAATATTGTTATGTTATGTAGCCACACCGAATATTTCTCCGGTTAGTGATTATGAAACAGTCAGGCCAAATTGAATAACCGTAAAATTCGAATAGCTGAAGTTTTTTACAAAGCTTCAATTAAAATGTTTTAATTATCCGCGTGGAAAGCTTTATGAAAGGAGCTTGCCCATTCATGGTTGACCTACTCTTCCGCCTATCCTAGATTTCCTTTATCGTGTTTCCAATTACGTGGCGTAAAAAGTCTTGTTATGGCGCTCTTTATGAAATGCCATTCTTGACTGGATTTGTTACTTTTTATCGCGTTCTTTAACTTCTTTTGATACTCAACCATCTGCGAGTTCCTCGTTTCTTTTAGCTTCCGCATAAACATTATTTTTGACGGTTCAGCCCTATATATGGAAAGTTTATCAGAAATTTAGGTATCATATTTCAAAACTTTTAGTCATTGATGTTACCGGTATGAAAGAGCTACATACAGTGGCAATTATTAGTGAATATTTCTCTCGCTGCTATTGGGCCACATTGGATGTGGAGCAGTTGTCAGCCAGGGTTGCCGGGTAAGCTAATCGCATCTCATTTCCTACGTGTCTCCCGCTGTAGTGGGAAGCACAAATGAGATTGTGGGCTGACGTGTCGTTCCGGACACCCAGTCGCATTCGACATCGCAACCGAAACCGCACACCGACAGCGGTGACACAAAACATGGTTGTGTTAAAGGTTCTACAGGCTTATTTATATTCGGGAGCTCTTTGCATGGAACGCTCACTTCATAAGTTTTACTGCGGAGCTTTTGAACTCAAGTTCAGTTATCTTGCAACATTTAGTCTATTTCATTGTCTATTTAATTCATAATCTGCGCTTTTCAGGAACCTAGCTTTTAAAACGACGCGGATACTAAGTTTCTCCACTCTCGAAGTTTCACAAACGGAAGTCAATTTCGTTAAATTGCAATGAACGGCTCTCTGAACGAATAGGAGTGTTTTATCGCGTTTCACGCAAGTTTCTTCGGCCGTTTCTCTACTTACACGATTAATTTGAGTCGATAAATCCGCATTAAAACTGGAGCCAGAGGGCAGCCGACCGCGGCGCTCGCTGTAAGTAGCCCGCCATTCCGGACTTTTTGTTCTCGCACGCTCATTCCGAGCCCAACTCTTTAATAAATTTATCGGTACAACACGTCTCACGGTCTTAGATTCATAAGAGTAACGTTTTCGTTAGAGGGCTTTATCGATCGGAAATTAAATCGGTGAGTAGGTAGTATGTGCGGCGGACGTAGCAACCGCGGCCGGCGAGACAGGCGGGCAGCGCGCGCGGCGCCTGCCGCCCATTAGGCGTCTGCCCGATGTGGAACGCTCGATAAACTTGTAAAAACGCCTTCTACCCATTTAATTTTATACCCTCGCTTAAGCTTTGCTATTGGCAGATTTCTTCCTTCTTTTTATAGGTCCTTCATTAACTGCATCGCGCGTCTATTATTTTGCGCCTGTTTAATCTGCTCGTTAAACTGGCAATGTCGTTTCAAACGCAGATACTGGACGACAATTAGGTAGCGTTTTGTTTCGCACTGCAACGGAATCCGGCCAGAGGAAACGCTGGCTTTATAGCTCTCTTCTTCTAAATAGGTTCGATTAAGCAAATGAAATCGTCATGATCAGCAATGCATAAAAATTGTTTGTTTTCATATCTGTTTTGGGGCGTTCGGCTATGAGATACGACATGGTTAGATTAAAACATTTGGTTAAAAACACAAATAAAATTTAAAGTAAGAAGTTAAGAGTCATACGCCGCGCGCCACCTCACCTCCGCCGGGGGAAGTGATATTGGAGCCAAATATTTATGACTTTATGTGATAAACTTTATGTTGCGGTAAGAGTTTTATGTCTCTCATGAAACGTACGACTATACCTTTTTTCGTATAACAATAATATAAAATAAGAAAATATTGACCAATAAAATAGAGCATTACATATTTTCCTCGTGTGATAACCCCGCAAGTACCGTGGAATTAGGTAGCAGCTAAAGAAACAAACTTTACGGCTTATCCTGTTTTTCTACCCCTTGAAAGCTGGCTCAAACAAAATATCTTAAAAATATTGCTCCTTGTACAGTAGGTATTGCGCTGCTCTACGAGTTGGGTGTGTACTGCTTCCATTTACTTTTATAACAAACTCGGTGGAGATACTCGAACCTACTGGGAAATGTAATTACTGTGAAGTGTTATATACACGTAATTATTATAATTCAATATAAACTTTTCACGTGAAATGAATTCTCGAAGGCGACATATTCTCGGATTAAACGCTCTCTAAACTCCTAATTATAATGTAAAGGGAACTTCAATAATACTTCGCCAGTTGTCGGGGCACGTACGCCAACTTTTATTCGCCGAATTTGGTTACGTAATTCCATCCCACTGAGTGTATCAGTATAGGAAACTAGTTTTTGCAATAAATGAGTTATTTTACATACATTTTAGATAAGATTGATTGCATCTCTCTGTAAGTTTTTATAATTGTTCAGTAATATCTTTACATTAAATATGATATATAATGATTAATCACGACAGCCAACACTAAATATAGATACTAAAACTCAGTCAGACACTTTATAATAATTATTTTAAACAAAAGCAAAAACCGACTTGAACTCTACTGTCACGTAACTGAACAAATCTAAGCCTATCAAAAAAACTACAACATAAATTCATTTGCTAAACAAATCTAAGCCTATCAGAGAAAACCGCATCAAAATCGGGCTGATAATTCAGAAGATATAGTGTATACAGCAGCGCCCCCTGGTGAGTTGTCATCGTAATACATAGCTAAAAAGATGCACCCATTAAACCTCAACACATTACAGAAAACTGTATCAAAATCCGACCAGTAGTTTTGGAAATATGGGTAAAATTGGTTTGCATAAACTTTATCAATTTGTTGGTTTATTGGTTTTTTCTCAAAAATTACTGAACCGAATGAAAAACAATTTTTATGGGACCATCTCGGAAACTATCCTCATCGAATAAAAAAAGAATTTTTGAAATCGGTTGATAAACAACGGAGTAATCGCGTAACATACCCACAAAAAAAACTTTCAGAAGACTTGATAACCTCCTTTTTTTGGAAGTCGGTTAAAAATATTAACCCATTCCATCTCAGCAGACGAATAATATTATAGCTCGTCTCTCAGTGAAATAAAAATGTATTTGGATAGTATCTACCAATTATGAAATATATTGGCGAGCTGCGATACTGTCAGTATTAATATTCCGCAGAAATATTCAAGTTTTCCCTTCGGCGAGACGTTATCGCGGGCGGTTCACTCAGCGCGGAGTGGGCGGCGGCTCCCCGCGGGGGTTTAATTTGTTGCTCTCTTGGCGCCTCGCATCTCACTTTCAAACGGCGTAACGCGACCTTACCACTTCCCCTTCTACGTCACCGTGTTACCTACACTACCCATTCTGCCGAACCCGTGTTCGCCCCAGCCTCCGCTACACCGAACACGCTCCCAGCCGACACACGCACTCAGCGCCCGAACCAAATCACAACACTTGACTTCAGTTTTTTTAACGTCCATTTTATTATTCATTAAATTCCAATGTCGGTGTAAATGTCCATAAGTGTCTCTGATGCGACGAGCTACTGACATTTACCACAGTGCAAGCTGTCTCCAATCACAAGTGACACTCCCTCTGTTCTTTCACCGGGCTCTGCACGACTCGGCTGAGAAACTCCAACAAGCCTTCAGTTGTTGACATTTACATTGGCAGCTAAGCCTCGTGATCCGCAAATATTACAATTCCATGTTACGTAGATTCGCGAAATATCCGGCGGAGTCATGCGTTCACCTCATTTAAAATTTGATGTTTTACCTTCGATTCGCGTGGCGGTGAGGCGGTACCGCGACAATCTAATCACAATACCATAAAGGAGTGCACCGTAAAATATTTATGGCAAGGGAGCAGGCACGCCGCGGTACCCGCCCGCCGCCACCGGCACCTACCTCTGTAACTAAGCGATAGTTTCTATTGTAACCGCCGCCAAACCTCCACCACTTATGCAATAGCTCACATCATACGGAAAGTTACTATGAAACTGAATCGTTTGTCTCTGAATCGATTCCCCAGCATCGTGATATTGTAAATATGGTATTTACTTCATCTCACTTTGATGCGCGTAAACAAGAAATTTCTGCGAATCCGCCGTTCCAGTTTATAAGCGGGATTTGACGTGGCTGAGTCCATTTCATCTCCCAAATGTGTTTTATCCGTTTCCATGTTTGATACGTGCGATTTCTTCTCGGAATAGCATTTGAATATGAATGGTAAGATTGACACAAAGGCATAGAGTGTGTGAGAGGTCAATTAACGGAGCGCAGGGAGCGCGACGGCACGCCGCTCGTTACACGCCCGCTCAAATTGGCGCCGACCACTGAACTGTAACGATAATGACGCCGCGTGAGTTGTGCCCCATTCGTCCACTAAAGCAAGCTAACTCCTCTCGTGGGATACCCTAAAAGCCACTTCGTACCGCTTTCGTACTTCCACATTTTGGCAGTCACGCAAAACTTTGCGGTTCTTGCGGCACATAAACAACTAGCACACGTGTGCGACCGACCGCGTATCGATTGATTTGACTTAAAATGCATAGTTTTCAGCTGCGGTGTCGATCGGTTTCCGCCAAATTTTCCGCTGCGGGCGCTTGGCAACCGCACTTTGTGGTGCGCCACAATCACCCATACAAATTGCAAGGTTTACGCGGTAGACGTTGCGTCAAGCCGGCCGACTGCAAAATTCAACGAGAACATTTTCACATTTGCCTCATAGCATAACTCCAATCGCAGAACGTGTATCGGCAACACTCATAATCATAGCGAGCGCGATCGACCACTGAAAGCTTTTTGAAAGCTCGCAGCGACGCGCGATGAAAGGTTCATGCGGTGATTTCCACCGACTCATAGCGCGCCGGCTCCACAAATGAAATTGACTGCTATAATGTTTTATCTACATCAGAGTAGTCTTTTCTTACGCTCTAAATTGCCATTATGTTGATATACGTTCACGTTATAGCTTCCGTCGAACATATAAACGCCTGTGTCACGACCGACTGAGGTGTTTCTAAATGTTAATTCATTTCATGTGAGGCAAGGTTTCTGTGAGTCGGGTGACACGCTACAATTATTGGTCGCGGCTTTATTTTCATATAAATCACAAAAAAACGACCAAAAATTAACAACTTAGCTCAAACACACTTGTTTGACTTTGTGCTTTAACTTCTAATTTTTTCTGTAATAATTTTCTTAACACTACATGATACATTTGAAAATAATGCGCCCCTGGCTTTACCCTATCCTCACCCCTAATGTCTTCTTAATGCAGCATGGAATTGTCACATTGCACATTCACAAACTGGTATTTTTGCTATTTGTTTTGTTCCCGCCTGTCCTTCCAGAAAATTGTGTATCTCTTTGAAATAGTAGAGGTTCTAAAATGCTGGTGTAAATTTAGATTTCAGATTTACATTCAAGATCATATGTCATACTACCAAAAGTAGACTTTAAATTAACATTCTCAATAATGTCGTCATAAAATCTTGAACTTTAAAGAGACAGTGAGACTAAAGCGCTTGTCAGCGCACTGTACAAGTGGCTCGAGTTTGTTAAGGTATGAAAAGCCCCATTTGAAGAGAAGTTTTTTTACTCGGTCTGCGTCCGTCGGCTGGCGGCGCTCCTTTTGTTCTACGAACGTGATCTGGCCGAGATGAAGCCCACGCCCGTTATTGCTCCGCTCCTCTCCAATCGAGTTAGATTCTGCTCCTACTCCTGCATTATCATACCTAAAATGATTTTCTCCTCTCTAAGCTATAAGTTATTCTAAAGAATTTCCACCCACATTTGTTTCCGTGACGTGTTAGACGTAAGCGCATTACATTTTGTTGCATTCGCTCCGCAGCCATATCTCACGGTTCCATGAAACTTCGCTTCCAATATAACGCCGAGGGATGACAAACGGCCCGCACTCAAATGCGACGTAAATATTTTTAAACAATTTTCGACTTCGGATTTGTTATTACTTCTTTCTCCAGGTTAACTGGTAGATACGTGCCTGCTGTGAATTACTAGGCACCACCAGCTACTGTGCCTAAAAGTTGCACATACTTACGACTACAATCTCAAAGTCATCACTAACCCAAAATATTGTAAAACCTCACATATTCCCGTCACAAATGAGATTGCAAAATTTCACAGTTTTCTTTTATTATTGCTGTTGTCTGATAACAAGCCAGCAATTGCCATATTCGTATCATATGTTATTACTTTACTCATCGTGAAAACTTCGCCGAAGGCAAAACGCTCGCGGTTAAACAGATGATAATGCAATTATTCTATTTTTCCACGTCGGAGAATATTGTTCTTGTATCCTCACAGCTCAGTATGCGCGTAAAATCGGTATTCTCTCCGCGTTCTGCAGATTTGTATAAATATGTAACATCTGTGGATGCGGACCCAAATAGAACGCACAACATTTCTTATGTAAGAGTTTACCACTTTCCCTTCGCCTTGGTCTACATATATTGTTATTTGTTCGCGTAGTTTTCGGTGGACTAATTAAAGAGCGAGTAAATGATGCGTAGTGACGTGTGACAGCGCGACAACAGTGGGCGGCGCCTGCGTCCTGCCGGCCGGCGGCGGGCGCGGCGTGGCCACTGAAACACTTATCTCAGTATCGCTTCACTACGCCCGTTGTATCCGCCATGTTTATTTTTAGTCTCGCGTGTACTCTACATTCAGTATTGCGATGAAATTTACAGCGGCCGTTGCGGTTCCCAGTCCGGCGGGCTCCGATACCGCCGACGACGGACGCTTCGAATGACAAGCTACCGCTATTTCAAAAATGTCCGCTATTTTACGCGAGAATTCCCGCTCGGTCGATGAGCAATAATTCTTTTGTTCAACGGGTGAAAGGACCATGAGATTACTTTTATTACACGGTATAACGGACAAATCCTTGCGGTTAGAAAACACTGTAGTATATAACATAAATACTATCTTAGCCGAAAGCCGAGTTCAGATTGTGTGGAAGCTCTCGCCCTATCGGGCGTAGTTATCGTAGCCCGCATATAAGATGAAAGTGAACTTCCGCATTGATGTATCAGAATCGGCATTTTGTGGAGAGCGCACGTGTCTCGGCGGGTAATGCTCTTGTTCGTCAAAATGGCATTAGCGTGGCGCGCGGGGTGCCCCTGTCAGGCGGAGATTTGGCGTAACTTAGTGACTGATTAGCAATTGGTGTGAGCTGGCGCGCGACAGGTGGTCGGGCGGGAGCCGGACCCGGCCTGATTGATGGCGCCGCGCCTCGCTCCCACTGCCTTCTTGTGTCAGCACTGTCGGAGCAAACCTTTTATTTCATTTACAATGTCGCGCCCCGCTCACTACACTAACTCGTTTTATATCCCACTAAAACTTGTGAAATACAACATTCGTAGATATTGTCTGCTTATGTACCTTTTTGTTGCCTAATAACTGTCTTCATAAATCAAAGAAATCTTGTTTTTTTACATAATCCAAATAATGAAAACCTAATAAAAAAATGGGTTAAACATTTCCAGTTTCGCGACGACAAGAGACTGAATGTGTCGTTAAAATTTAAAGAGCCACGTCTAGTTAGGGAAACGATTGGAAACATCACGCAAATGTCAAACGTGGATTGTTGTACCTGGCGCGGTCCCACGCTCGCGAGTGCGGTCTAATAACCCGAGGTCAAGTCTGTGCTCATGCATATTCACGGGTCGGCAGTCGGCGTCTCATCTGTAACGGTCCCGCGACCGGTTGTGGCCCATTGTTGCAGCGCCACATGCTAGCCCGAGCCACCCGGCGTCGCGCGCCGTACATACTGCTCTTTCATGTTACATTTCTATACTTACTACTCTAGCTAGTCCCATCTAAACTTTAGAAAAGGTGCACTAAAGTCACAACAGCAACATCAACCGGTGACGCAGCAACAAACAACCCTCGTCAAGTTACCTACATTTTACCAAGTCAGCACACTCCGGCTTCACAGTTTGTAGCCGTTTGAGTAAACTAGTCAAATAGAGCCCTCTCAAGTTCAACAAAACCGGTGCACGGTAATCTAAATAATTTGCCAAAAACAGGTAGCCGCGAATTCGCATCACATCGGGGTTCATTGCAAAGAGTTGTTATTAAGATTACAAAGGCCGGGGTCAGTTGAACTTTGCGAGATATTTATATTCTAATTAGGTGCCAGCGGCAGTGCCCAGGAGGGGTGCATGCGTAATTCGGAAATACGTTTTTCTTCGCATGGATTATTATGACATTATTTTTAATAATGAAACCGACGGATGTAGCGTAGGCGAGTGGAAGGAGAACGTATTTTGAACGCAATTCTTTCGAGGGGTTCCTTGTTTCAGGTGATGGATCACGTCCTCTCATTTATTCATATCGTGTACCGACGCAGTAATTTCAATTTTATTACACTCCCTTAGCAGCCGAACCTTATTTATTTTTTGCAAAAATGTAATTTCAATGTTAAATTGCGATTGGTCATGTTGCTATAAATTCTCGAGTTTGAGCGTGCCTAATGTGTTCAATGTCGATACTGAACCGGAACTAAACTATGCTGCGCGCTCGATGATTAAATAATTCACTTGTATCTGTCTGCTGGCAGAAACGGGTATTCATGTAAATATATTCTGGTTTATTGGATCTATCATAGGTTTTATATCGCACTTTATCAAAACAAGCACAAGTTTCTTTAGGATCTTCAGCTGGAAATGTAAGATTGTTATTCCAACATGACGACAACCCAAGAGAATCAGAATATGAGTGCAAGCTCGCAAGCGATGCAATTCCGTGCACGTTAGACACTTCAAAGCGATTTCATTGCTTCTAGCCGTGAGTTAAGATGGTGCAGTAATGCATTTTACATTTGAAGCATCATTAAATTGCACATTAACACGGCCCGGGCCCGTCGGGAGGCAATTATAAAGGAACTCTTAAGACAGCTCTCGTAAAAATGAAGTCCTGTTCTAAAACTTACTAAGAAGTCTGCACAATTTAACAGCACATGGGAGATTTTAATCTTGTTCTTTGGTCGTGTACGACCTTAGCGCCCTCTGGACATCCTTCACTTGCATTATAAACGTGGTCATTAAACGTAAATGACCACGATACATACATTCAATTACTAAAGTCTGTTTATAGATGCCGATATCCTTTTTTACAAAATCGTTTGCCAATACTCGATTTTGGTAGAATTTCATTCCAAATTAGAAGACAGTGTAACGATTCCACTTAAATATAGGTTATCTGGATAGTTTCCCCGATAATTTGAGTCTGGCCTCGCTGTCAAGATCTATCAATTAACACGCAAACTCCATCGGCGTTCAGGTGAATGTCAATTAATGTCGAAGTCTGCGGTACATCGGCGCCACTGAAATGAATATCTGAGCGCCTCCCTGGATCTCCCGCTCGGATAACAAGAGCTACTCAATTATGATTAGTCCATTCTTTTTGCTTCTATACATTTTGATGAAGTGAAATTGAAATGAACTCCACGGTTTTATTAGTACTGATAACTTGCAAGCTGTTCCTCCGGTCTCTCGATAATACGAATCCTCCGTAAATAGTATTACGTAGGTAGTACATCAAGAATGAGATTCAATACGATTCAATGCGTTTTGTCTTGTGCAGATGCAATATGTATTAGGCACACGACAGTATCTACGTACCGACACAGTGCAACAAAGGGACAGAACACTGTATAGAAGACCAGGACTTCTAAAAGTTTTCTTTTAGAGACGATTGCTCCAGTAGGTACAATTTCTATAGACTAAGTTTGCGTTGCCAACCAGTCGTACCGTGCCTTATGTTGCAATTTGTCTTGTATTGGTTATTAGATGTATACTAAGTATCAACTCGGTTTCTGTTGTGTGCCGAGTGTTTGCCTATATAGCGAGGGCTGTTTGAGCTTATACAGCGGCCTCACTGTTTACTCTGTGGCGGGGTATTGCACCCGTCATTTACATACACAATACACATCGACGTCTTGATTGATCGATGGCGAGTGACTCCGGCTTGTTATCAAACTGCTAATAAATCAGACCTGCCTCCATGTTATTGCGATATTCGTATGCACGTACTATAACGTGTTAATGCCTCACTACACTATCGCCACTCTAGGCACGTATCCAAAACGTTCCGCAGCTGCATATATTTCATAAACAAATACACTTGCAATTTCGTTTAAACAAAGTTTACGTACGTGTTATAAAAGTATTGCTAAAAAAATTGCATAACTTTATGGCAACATCCGCTACGTAAATGAAATTGCAGTGAACGGTCGAGCTGCACTTGCAAGGAGTTGCGTAATGGCAGCATTATCTCACGAGATTATGAACTCGATAATGCCGATACGTAATCGGCGCCTAAACTAGAATCGACTGCACCTTCCCGTAGTGTCAGTTGCGAAATGTCTGCCGCAGCCACAATAATATCACTTTGTACATATTTAGAAACCTGCCCGACTCGGTGCCGTGTTATTCAATCCGCGACCTATTTGCGGTCACCAATCTGCACTCTAGTATCAAACGCTTCACCAGTGTCGCATTTTATACAGTCGCTTTGTTTACTTACTTTGGTTACAGAGATTTCTGTTGGATTATTAACGCTAATTCTAATGATTCTGCAATCGATTCTGTGAATTATTTCAAATATTCAGCATTGTAACTATACGCTGTTCAAAGTGTCGAATGACTTCTTTCAACCTGCCTACTTATTGGTTTCCATGCAATAATGCTTCATCACGATGATCGTCGATAACAATAAAATATTATGCGATTCAACGATTTTGTTTATTTTATTTTAGAAGGCAAATGGCTATCATTATCGAACCATTCCATCGCTCTGAGCTTCTTACTTGCAGCATTGTGTTAAAGTGTAGTTATTTTATCAAGTTTACTCATCTATTCGGGTTTGTTACGACTAAAGTTTAAACATTCAGCAGCATGCACAAGCTTTTCTGCAGTAATATCTGCGTTCCTCACACTTGCACAGCGCCCGAAGTTTTCAGACTTATCAGCAATATTGCGGAATTTGCGGACAACAAACCACATTTCGGCTCCGTTGCTAATCCAGAACCCACCTTTGTCTAAGCCGTCCAACTTAATTAACAATTTTAATTAGCGATCATTACTTCAATCGCCTCTCCCGTCACGGTTGCCGGTTAATTTGTACATAGTTCCATAATGACTCCGTCTAACGAATATGATACGATAATATTAGTTCTTTGCACTCCTGCCAGTCTCATAAGTTACTAAATAAAGGCTGATGTTACGAAATATGTCATGTATGTAACAGACACACTTAACCGAAGCGACCTAAAGCTAACTCTACAAATATTGAATTACTTCTTCATTTCCGAGCTTGATGAGGACGCGTACACGACTAATAAGTGGGTCAAGTAACCCTTTGGCTTGTCGAGGAGCGAGAGCAATCACACGCGCCGCCCGCCTAATTGAAGTCCAATGTCGCACGGCCCGCCCACGGTGATTGATACCGCCCAGACCGAGCCGGCTTCTAATTCGATTGTGATATTGTTTGGACGCACCGACGACGTCACTCCTACCCGCCCGAGTCTAATCTGCGAGCACGCGGATGATGTCGGCCAGAGACGCAGATCGGCAGATTCATTCCGAGTGCTCGGCCGAAATACGCGAGATTGATGAGCTGACGTCGAAGCGGCCAGTATCGGTCACGGGGAAAAACGTAGCAGGGATGGAAGGTGGTGGTAGGGGGCTAATTAGTCGCGCCATGGCCATCAATATCCATTAGCGGCGCCGCACGCGAGCCGGCGACCGCCGCCGCCGCGCCACCGCGCCGCCTCGAGCCGTGCCGATTACCGATAGCTTCCACTCCATCTAGATACGCGATAAGGGTTTGCACTTCCGCCGCTGACCACAGGGTTCCAGTTAACGAAAGTGGAACAAACACGCCAACTTTACTCCAATCCTATTTTGCGAAGTAAATACAATCAACTAAAATCGGTCAGTTCTATTTTTGCTTTTCACTCGCTGAAAATCACATTTCCGTTACTCTCACGTAAACGAGTAATGCACAAAAGTTAGGACGGAGTTTATGTGTGTATAGTCAATCGGCTTTATCTCTTTGGAGCATCAGTTTGTGTTGTAGAGCTTAATTATAATAATAGTCATTACACTAATGTTTTCACATTCAAACATGCCATGAATACTTGATAACGTCCGTTTTGTGAATTCAATTCTTTAATGTATGGACGTGATCGTATTACGCTCATAAACAGACATTTGAAGTGTAGTAAACACAATGACCATTACTCGAGGGACAACGGCTTTTATAAAATTAATGTAATTGTTAGATCGTGCATCGGGTCAGTCGCCGCCTCGCCGCACGGCTCGACCCGGCCTCGCTATGAAACTTCTTCGACGTGTAAAGTTAAAGGGTTATAACCCTCTGCCCTAATCTTTGAACTATGACTTGACCGTTAATACGCATTTATAATTTGCTCTTCGATTATTTAGTACGGTGGAATGGAGAGTCGAGATACGAATAAATTAGTTTCGTGTTTGGGAACAAAGCCGGTCCAAAGTTTGAGTAACGGTCACAGGATCGTTGTAAGAGTTAAACCTCTATCTGTTGGAGTACTCTATCGGAATCTGTCTTGTTGTTTGGTTTAACTAACAAACTTGAAATCCATTTGGGCGTGTATACGTTTCAGACATCGAGAGAAGGCGGCGTCTATTTTGTCTTAATAATGTTATGATGTGGCCCTTAAACTTGGTCGCCGTCCATAACTTGGTTAACATAATATGTATATCAGTCACAAATGTAAGTTAAACGAAATAATCATAAGTAAGTCCGCTCGTCACTCGTTTCTATCCCATAGAGGGAAAGTGTAAGTTGATAGTTAAGCAGCTTAAAAATAGGTTAAAGGTATGGCGCGTCGATTGAACTCTGACCAGCGCGCCCTGTTAACAGCGCCCCTCGGCGGCGGTCACGTGACCACGTCTGGCCACGGGCAGGTGCTAACTAACATCCTCATCCCCTCGCTTACACTGCAGCTTCCATGCGCTTCATTTGCATTGCCAAGGTATCTTATGCACTCGCTTCTCACTTTATAATTCAAATCTTCCATGCATACGAAGGCGGGTGCAAGGAAATGTGGGAAATAGTTACGACTATTTCCGAAATGCTCGTTGCTTTCGTTCGGGATCTTGAATATTTTAGTGAATAAAATATTGATGATATGGTTATTGTTGCCTCCTGTCCGCCTAAAATTGTATCTGTCAAAATGACTTGCATAGGTAATATACAGAACATATGAAACAATTTCAATTACATCAAAAACATGTACCGCGTACCTACCCTTGAATAATACATGAGCTTCTTTATGACGTCATATCTTACGAGATGTCCATTTTCACGAGTCACTCGACATTAATAAAAAGTAAAATTTAGTTTATCTATTTATATTTTTGACATAGCCTCTATACTGCTCTATACTTTATAATAATATACTGTAATTTTTAATTTATAATTTTCTACGACATTATTTGACGAAGCCTCTTTACAGCTGATAGTAAAACTTATATAACTATAAATACATATTTAAATTAATTAATTGCCCTCTAAAATATGTTTTTACCAAAAATTTTAAATTTGTCATAAATAATCAATATACTTATGTTATGAATATAATTATAAAAATATTGACGATGTTAATCTTGAAATGTGCTTCCCCTCTAAGATATTTATTAGAGTTAGTGAATGTAACATGACTTGATTTCGAATAAATTATTTCATTTCATTTCATTTAATGTTCATCTAAATGACGACAAGACTATCGCAGACCTGAATTTAAGAACAATTCAGTCAGTTTCGATATCGCATCGCTGGCTCATCGTGGGCACAACAGCGTGCTTGGATTTTGAAAGACGCCCTTTGTGAAAGTTTCGACGTTCTAAACGCTTTGATGTGCAGCCTCGGCGTGATATTGTTATAGAGAAAATAGAGTTATTTTAACTGAACCTTTTGTGCCTGCGCCGATTTCGTAATAGAAATCGGGGAATGGGTTTATTAGCTCGGTCTTAATCTGTCCTCACTCAGTTAAGGTTTGTTTTGACGCAATCTTTTTGACGCTTAATGTTAAGATAAAGGCTGTCGTTTTGTTCTCAGGACAAATACATTCCTGAGTAATTCTATCAGACCTATTTAAATGGTATCTACTCAATGCACTTAGTGCTAAACATTCTGACCTTGTTTCGTAAATCTTAATCAAATTATAGTGTTACGTCACAGCTGCTTCCACACCATCTTGCTAATTAACATACACCTGATCTAAACATGCACCGCGCGATGATAACACTGATTAAACTCAAACAAGAACACCCACTAAATCACGCGCCTTCGCACAATAAGATACACCATTTTCGTGTACAATTTTATAAATGAAAACAGCATTCTCCCCGCTGCGGAATATAATTTTAATCTGAAACAAAACTGTTTCCTTTTCTTGCTCTTTATAGAAAAGATTGTGAAAATTTACTGACCGGAATTATTAAGTTAATCTTCAATCTCCATTGCGGAGATCTAACCAGTTTAAGTAATACTTGTGCCGGTTCAAAGCCATATTTTTACAACGTTATGACGGTGCGCCGAGCTACCGGGAGGTGCGTAGGCCGCCTCCAGAAGTGGTAACTTCCTCCATTACGTCACTTCAGTGATTCACGCAATTTGCTCCATGAGATTAAGACACTGTTTGGGTTTTATTCGTCTGTGACCTCCTAACGTCCTTGTTTCATTCGAATTGATAGCAGTTTTTATGTAGCCAAGTTTCTGACTGGCAAATTGTTCTGTTGCCGGGAAATTGGTGTTCAGCTGCCAAACCTATACAGCTTTGGCCTGAATACGATTTAAGTAAACAACCTCAAATCAGTCAGATTTCATAATTAGCTAGTCGATGGTTAAGCAATTTAAGTAAAATTCCAATTAAATTTACTTAGTTAATCGTGCAGCTTCCGTTGTCTGGTGAATTTAACGCGTTATTAATGTCTCTGCATACAAGTGTTCCAACACTGAATGGTAGCAGGTTATGCAGATGCTATACCAAGCTGATTGCGGAGAAACATGGAACGTGAATCCAGCCATGGAACAATATTACGATTACGTCACTCATATACCGGTGCATATATGTGACGCTGACGAATGAACCCGCCATTCTTTTGCAATTAGGTTACTATTGCTACTTATATGAAAACACGTTTAGTAAAATAAAAGTAAACTTTAGAGCCAAGAAATCTCCCTTGTGACCGCCGTCACATAGTACCTCTAAAGCAATAACATCACTTGATATTTTGCATAACATCCACCATCGCTGAATAGAATTAGGGAGATTTGCAACAACGTAAACATGTCGTCGATAGAAAGCTGACGTCATAGAATGAAGTTTACACATTCAGCGCTATAAAATGCTGCCAACGCTCGTGACACATTTAATCTTGTTACTTAGTCATCAGAGATAGTCAAAATAATGATGTAGTTGGTACATATACGCGATCTCATATGCTCTAGAATAATGTCTTTGACTATACGGTTCCGATATTCTGAAGTCTTATTAATTCACTTTCATTTGTAGAAGTCTCGGCTTGAGTATAAGTTGGCGGCCCTGACCTTACAGCCGTATTATTAGTTCTGTGAAGTTCCTTCTAATGTAATCTTGACACTCCCTATCAGAATGTTCGTCTCTACAACTCCCTATAGTTTTGTTTTCATTAATTAGAAGGTCACGCGGCTTGCTGGAATTGTCTCTTGAGTAAACAACTTCGCCACCTTTATCCGACCGCTTATTTTCTTCCTTTATCCACAGTCCTTTCTATGGGTAAGTATTACTGCGTAGATTCTTTTAAAAACTTGCTCGGTCGCGTTGGGAATTTCCGCACACAATTGAAGCAACACGATATCCAAAGTAAGCGCACCCAGACGGCTAATGAAACTTCGCAAAGCCAACACGAGACCCTGTTGTTTAGAGCGCGGCGACGTCGAGCAGATGACGGCCAAACAAATCTTAATATCTGGCATATGGTATGAATATTTAGAGCAGGAAAACGCATCGAGCGTTTCTCTGCACGGCTATAAGACATCGAAAATAGATTGTGCGAACGGGGTTAGACGCACCTGTTATTTGGCTTTCGGGTGGGAGCGGTGCCGGCACGGGCGGGCGGGGGTGGCAGATTCATTAATAATGGCCCACAATGAGACGCCTTTATTTACGAGCTGCGGCAACGGAGTCGAACCGCACCGCGCAATGTTACGGAATCCAGCGGCAACACGGCAACTATACCATAAACTTACTCGAATACATTAATAGATAGAACGTCTATAAATGCCTACAAACTATGTAAATGAACATTCACAAGCTGGTACTATCTAGAACTTAAAATTGGTAAATTTGTACATGTATCATAATTTTACACAAAAGTTTACTAAAACTTCTAGCTAAAACTAACGGTCCAACTATCTCACAAATCTTAATAATCTCAACGTTTGTTAAACCGCGTTTGGATGACATTCAATCAGCTTAATAAACAACAATTGAGGTCGTAATTTACTAGATTTCGTTCATGTCTCCAAGTGCTTATACGGTGAAGCTGGTACGTTGGCTTCGTTAGCGAGCCGTTCTATTGTCGCCTCATCCGTTTTCGTGAGTCTCAAACTTAACAAAAAATGCTCCTCCATACTAATGTACGGTGAGATGAGTCTAACCGGCCTAATTTAAATGGTCACGGTCCAAACATGCGAGCCGCATGACGCAACATGATTCATGACTCTAGCCGCTAGCTCAAACTACTTTAGTCTAAATGGGACAGCTCTGAATGCTCCTTCAACATTGATTTAGTGTTTGGTTTGGTTATCTTCATCATATTTATATCAGAGTCAGAATCTCTGCGTGAAACTAATACTTTGAAGAAAATAACAGTTATTACTATCACATGGTGGTGTTATAAAAGTTCTGATGTTCATAGAAATATTTTATTTAATTGTTGGCTGCATTGTTTCTGCTTTAAGAGTATCGTTGGCCGTAATAGGTGTTATAACTTTTGATTAGCACTCTGCAGATACGCTGACTGACTCTTATTATGGCTCTTGTGTGGTCCTAATGGATTCATAACTGTATTTTTAAGACCTAACGTATTTTCTATCCGCCTACTTTCATATCTGTTGTCTCTTCAGTCTTCCTAAGACCCGCAATGATTGGCATTTATGTCTGCAACACAAAAGAATCTTTTGTAATGTGTTCATATGAGCCAAATGAGCTAATATTTTATATTTATCTTAGCTTTGCTTAGCATCCCTTAAGGATATCAGATAATAATTTTCTTTTTATGAGATGGATTTATCAGTTACCTACTTACTCAAAAGATTGAGAATAAAACATGGATTCTGTATAAAGCATTTATACACCCATACACAATTATTTAAAAAAATATGGAATAAGTGAGTAATGGGTAAAATAAGTAATAGAAGTCAATAGAGAATAGAGGCGTGATGAGGTAAGCGACCTTAGAAGCCACTTAGCAGCGCTCTCGGCGCGCCTCTCGCTGCGTTTCTTACTACTTAGCGAATAATTCGGGCAATAACTTGCTACTCCCAACCTGAACAACATCACATATGGCGCCAACTTTACTGAGAACAGTAACTACGACACATAGGACGCATTTGTCACACATTCTAACTCTTTTGAAATTGTTTCTTTCGTAATGTAGATTTCTTATAACTCTTCATTGTTTTAAATTGTTTGTACTCTCAATTTTGGTACAGAAAACCCGCCGGAAATTATCGCACAGGCAAAAGCAGTTCAAAATACCATCACACCTGAGGTAGTTTCTTGATTCAGGCAGATATCAGACGCCAATAGAAGTTTTTCATTTCCGCGCCTCCGTCACGGATACGAAACCCATTCCGGCACGTGGATCACTCCGAGATGGGCCATGTACGCTCTACGCCCAAACGAAAATACGAAAAGTCGGAAATAGCAGACATGTTGCCAAAAGTGTTATCCGTTTTCTATTTTAGTTATACAATATGTAACGACACACCCTTTTCAATACCATTTTATGGGACTGCTGCATTGAGTCGGAGCAAATTTTCTTTTCGCTCGTCGGAAACCCTGCAATATAACAAGACGTTTGATTTCAAAAACCGTTTCCACAGTACAGACTTAGAGTGCGTATGTTTCAAGTTATGTAATTAGGAAGTGAACAGGGCTAAGAGCTCGGGGTATCTGGTAGGCAGACGCTAGTGTACAAATGTTAATTCGGGTGGAGTTAATTAACGTTTATGTGGAGTCATCAAACTGGCGGAGCCTTAAGGACAGACCCCACCAGCGCGACTTCGCTTCGCCGCTTTTAATTAAACGCGATGCTAAGAACTCGCCCAATATCCACTTTGCAGACAACAGCTAACTGGCGAAAACATTATTCCATATTTAGACTAACTGAATGGTAAAAATTTAAATTAATTACTTTGTTGGAAAAAAATCTAAATCTTATCGCCTTATATTAAATGAAAATCATCAAAATTGCAAAATACAAAAATAAATGACTGTCTGTAATGAGAAAATTGGTAAAAAAGTGGCTAGACTTAAAGTAATAATTCCTATCGAAGTAAACTTCAAAGACTTAGTATCTCTGAGTTAAGCAATCAATAAATCACAGCGATGCGTCCGTGCTCCTCGCAGGGGTTGGCCAATTATCGCGATGCGCTTCAAGGAAACTAACCAGTTTCTAAATTCTTCGTATATTTAATTTATCTTAATTGGTGTGTGGATACGCGGTGGCAAGCAGTCGACCGAGAATCGGAACCTCTTTGTTGGCGAAATCGGGCTTAAACGGTACCCTCGCGGATAAACCAAGCACTCTCGTTCTTATCACTTAGCTCGCATTGTTCTCTACGTTTGACGTTGCAAATTTACCCCCGGCTCGCATCGCAGTCTCGAGTTTCAAGGTGAACGCATTAGGGCGCCGGCTTCCAAACTTTTATATTTGGAACAATTTGAGGCGCTCACCTTGAAATCGAACCGATATTTACTGACTGAAATGGTGACACGTGACCCGAACTGACCGATCGAGAGATGATGTCAGATGTCAGCCCGGTCTCTGATTATGATAAGTAATGTGCATACAAAAGGAAAAGACAAAGTGTTTGTGGGTGCTCAAACGGTGATGATGTGAATGGTACAGGAAATATGGCGCGTGCGCAGTAAACTGATGTAGAGATGAGCCGCGTGGGCGCACCCCCGCTGCTTCATTTGCCGAACAATTGACTCGGGCTTTAGGCCAGATTGCTCGATTCCAACACGACACTATTAAAGTAACATGATCTCATCAATAAATGTACTAAAGTTTGTGCTTGTTTCCTTTTATGTCTAAATCCATGTTTACTACTTGTATTACTTCAATTAACTCTTTTTTTTTATTATGCACAATACGAAATATGTAATTCCATATATCCCCATTCCTTTGTTTTTCACTCTAAATTTAGATTAAACTACAATATGTGCACATCTAGTGGCCACCAATACCGTTGTAGCCATAAACATTGTTCTCAGATTGTTCTCCAGTATCCGAGCAAGGAGAGAGGTACGGTGTACGGTTACACGTGCGGCGATTGGTAACCGAGGTTCTGTGTGTGTATGTACGATGTACAAACTACCTATGTATGTGTATGAATTGCGTTCAGCGTGGGACGGGGCAGTGCATTTTTTGCGAACTCGAGATGAACGGTAGGTCGACGACCCCCAACGTTTGTCTCGGTACCGAATTTCGCCAACGGAGCGCATCTTCAGACCGACTCGGAGATTTATAAAAGAAGCCAACGTAAACGTTTCTGTTATAAATGAAACAACAATTTAAAAAGCGGAAAAGTTAAAACAAAAGCTGCAAAAAGAAAGGGCATCAGATTAGAACACCAATAAACCGGCAATAGTATGTTCGCGTGTTAGCGTCGGAGTGGCGCGGCAGGCGGCACGCATTGTGAGCAGCCAGCGGCACGGACCAAACAGCTGGCGCTGTGGCCAACTCGTTACACGGAGAAAAACATTTAGAAACATGTAATTAGCGTTGCTTCCGTGCTTATTCCTCGTCTTTTATCTGCAAGGAATGTGTGACGGACGCGTGCCTCATACATATCCTCTACGAGCTACTGACGTTGAAGTATGAAGTATGAACCATCGAGCTAATGTGTAATATAAATTCAGAACGGTAATTTTTCTTCAAAAGAAATTCAAATGCTATATGAAGCGGACAAGATAGCAGATAACGATGATAGTATTCTCTAATTGAAGATTTGGGCCCAGTCGTTTGATTTACTGCACAGTGTTTATATGATGGAATTCAAAGATTTTACATTTTTTAAAGGCAACAGCAAATTAGTGAAGCCCCAATGTGAAAATGTTTCGATCAAGTCGGAAGCATCGTGGGTAACAATAAGTGGCCTTGTCTTGGGCATTGACCACGATTTAACAACAGATTACTTTGCAGCTCGCTATTATTTAGATGATGCTGGTGCAAAAAATGCCTGGATACCTATTTGTAGTCGAAATGGCCATAAGAAGCGTTTAAACGAGCTTTTAGACGTCACGCTCGGCGGGTTGGTGGCAGCAAAAACTAGCACACGTCCTATTCGTGACTGTGTCTGCGCCCGCGCCGACTGCTGCACGCCCAACCGCATTTATTCACAATTGAGACATAGCCGTGGCTAATGCAACCAGATTATCTTTATTCATGAATCCTAGACGAAGTCTGGTTATTACACACTAGCTGTGCCAGCGACTTCGTCCGCGTGGAATAGTTATTATCATAAAAATGGTTCTAGTGAGTTAATCTTAAAAGATAGACATATACTGTCCCGGACATTTTGTTGGATCATTTCAAGAGGAATAATTCTTTCCTACAATTTTTTTTATATCTTGAACCGTTTTTGCGGCGCACGCAACGAAAGCTCTCAAAAATGAATAATTTTCCCCATTTTTTCCACATTTTTCATTGTTTCTTCGCTCCTAGTAAATGCAGTGTGATGTTATATAGCCTAAAGCCTTCCTCGATAAACGGTCTATTCAAAACAAATAGAATTTTTCAATTCGCACCAGTAGTTTCTGAGATTAGCGCGTTCAAACAAACAAACAAACAAACAAACTCTTCAGCTTTATAATATTAGTATAGATTACATTAATATTAGGTACATATTGCTACAATACACCGAAAACCTCAGTTAAATCTCACCGCTACATTCAAAGTTTACCGATTCTCATGATAGTCATAGCTGGAGGAGGTTAGGATTTTTCACTATAATATTAGTTAGTCACATTTATAGAGTAATGAAAATCTCAACAAAATAAAATGTAGACATAAATGCAGTTTCGCCTATATTAGAAGCTCCAGGCGTCCGTACTTTTCCATAATGGTCGCTAAGCTTAGCACAGGCACCATAGGTATGTTCTTTTGTTCAAATCCAAAAGGTAAGCCATTAAAACAAAAAGCGTTGTCTGAGATGTTATCGAAAGCTGCGGGGCTCGCAATAATATCAGTGAGAGTATTAAATTAGAGTGCATCATGGTTTGAGGTGTTGTGTGTGTGCAGTGTACACTGTACAGTGTGCAGGGCGAGCAAGCGTGTCCTCGGGAGGGTCACGCGACGAACGCAAACTCGTTCCGCGGCGCACTTTCGCCGCACTCCGCCTGCGCAAGAGTTGATAACTCGCTCTCACTCGCACACTCCGTCAAACCCTTCCCTCAATCATAATCCACTCTCCGCTCGCAGACCATCTTGCTAACTTTACCAACGAAATTCGCACTGCTTTTGTTCTGATTACCAAAAACAGATTCTTATCCAAAAGCTCTCAAATTAATAGCAACCCCCGCCCCCGTTTCTCTTCCGCAGCTTGCCTGTCTCGTTAATTTTCATACCTTACCGCGGGAATATTACGAGTTTCGGTTCCTCGATAGGAGTGGTAAATCCTCGGCAGGTGCAAGTAAAATGTTTAGGACATCACATTTAAGCAGTGAATTGATATTAGTAAAAGTGTAGTCAAATACAAAAGCTTTCAATTT